>PVHT021183523.1:16684697-16701747 GCA_004024745.2 Catagonus wagneri
TGGTATTTGGAGGTTCCCGGGCTGAGGGTCTAATCGGAGCTGTAGCCGCCAGCCTTCACCACAGCCACAGCAATGCGGGATCCAAGCCGCATCTGTAGCCTACGCCACAGCTCACGGCAGCACTGGATCCTTAACCCACTCACTGAACGAGGCCAGGGATTGAACCCGCAATCTCATGGTTCCCAGTCGGGTTTGTTAACCACTGAGCCACAATGGGAACTCCAAATTAGCACATCATTATTCCACTGAATAGTTCATTATTTAAAGTCCCGGAAGGAAAGGACTGTCAAGTTTGAAATTCTTCAGGGAACGATCAACTTTGGACGGAGCTCAGAACTGAGAAGACAGAACCGAGCGTTGGCGTGGAGCGTCAGTGGAGCTGGGCTGAGGCATTAGGGAAGGAGAACTCCGCTGCTTTGGTTCCTCGGGTTCTATCCGGAGAACCAAGGCAGGGTTAGACAGCACGCTGCTGGCATGGCCACCGTGACGTGACCGGCCAAGGAAAGCACAGCACTTAGGAGGCGGCAGTGGGTCTCAAGGTCAAAACCACGAAGCAAGAAACACCGACAACCTCCCACCCACTTCCCAAAGGGATCCTTTGGGAATCGCTGTGTGTGCCTTTGTGCCGGGAGCCTCTGTAATGGTAGGAACCCTTGGCCAGTTTCCGTAGGATGTGGCTCTGGCTCTCTGCCCACCTTCATTAACAGTGGCATGTACCCTCAGCCACAACACACACACACACACACACACACACACACACACAGATGTGCCTGTACCCCCTCCATCACCTTTCAAGTCACAGTGCTGGATCTAAATTCCACAAAAACTATACAAAGAATTGGAGAAATGCAATAAATGCTGGTCTTCTACTGAATGCAAGATACGTAGTTCAACCACGGCTCTTTGCCAAGAATATCCTAAAATACGCAACGGCATTCAACACTGTAAGAGACAGCGTTCCGTGAAATCTGGAAATTATATGAAAGCAGGAGCACAGCGTTTGGCCGTGAGTTCACCAGTTTTCAATCAGCCATGATCCCAAGGCTTTTTAGCAGTAGATTTTTCCAAGGGAGGGAAGAACGTGGGCTCTAGTGTTGGCTCAAGGGAGATGCGCGGTCTGCGTCACGTGAAACATGCCTGATACTTGCCTCCGTTTCTGAAATTGGTATAAAGTTGGTTCCACAGGCCAAAACTCGCTTGCATCAAGAGATGTTCTATCAAGTCAGTTGCTTGCAAAGGGCTCTGTCCTAAAGCTCCAGAGGCTGCAAGCGTGGAGCTTTCACCGATGAATTTAAAGTACAGAAATATTCTCTGGGAACATTCAAAGTCCAGGGTAACGCGTTATCTCTTTAAGGGATCAGGTAACTGCACCCTCCTCGCTGTATCTTATTGTTTACTTGGAGAAAGAGGTAAGCGCAGGTCTGTAGCGATTACGGGATGCAGGTTGCTAAAGCCAGAAATTAAGGAACACAGTGAGAAGTCATCGCCCTTCATGCTTTGTGGACAGAACTTGAGAAAAGTCAGTGTTGAAAGACTAAAAAAAGTTTCCCGGAGACAAGATAGATTACAGTCGCCAGAAGTACAGAGGTGGGGGAAGGGGGTGGTTCTGAGGCGACTGGCACAGAAAGTCACAGTCATTGGAGGAGTTCCCGTTGTGGTGCAGAGGAAATGAATCAGACTAGTATCCATGAGGATGCGGGTTGATCCCTGGCCTCACTCAGTGGGTTAAGGATCAGGTGTTGCTGTGAGCCGTGGTGTAGGTCACGGACACAGCCCAGATCCTGCATTGCTGTGGCAGTGGCATAGGCCAGCAGCTGTAGCACCAATTTGACCCCTAGCTTGGGAACCTCCATATGCTGTGGGTGCGGCCCTAAAAAGCAAAAGAAGAAAAGAAAAGAAAGTCACAATCATTTGAGAAGATGAAGGAAAGTGAGTGTGGTCCTAGAAGTACCTTGTAGAGCCTTTTATTTGTGGCTCAGAAATCTGGGCACGGCTTAACCTGGTCCTCCGCTCAAGGTCTTACCGGCTGAATTCAACTTGCCGGCCAGGGCCGTGCTCTTATCTGGGATCCTTGTCTAAGCCAGTGGTTGCTTGGCAGAATTCCATTCTTTGTAGCTGTAGGACTGAGGTCCTTAGCTCCTGGTGGTGTCCCACAGTCCCCTGCCATGCGGTCTTCTCCCGGCCCGGCAGTTTGCTTCTTCAAAGTCAGCAGAAGAGCTTCTGTGCTGCCCTGAATCTCTCTGACTTCTTCAGTCTCCGATCTTCAGACCCAGCTCCTAAAGGACTTACCTGATTAGACCAGGCCCGCCCGGGGCAAGCTCCCTCAAGATTAACTCCAAGTCAGGTGATCAGGGACCTTATTTACATTGGCAAAATCCCTTCACCTTTGCCAGGTAATGTAATCTACTCATCAATCTCACCATATTTGTAGATCCTGCTCATAATCAAGATATTTCTTGGGACTGTTAAAACAACAACAACAAAGGTAAGGACCCAACACCACCCTGTAGAATCTGAATGGGGCCTTAGCTAGGGACACGTGACCTGCAAACGTTCCTTGACCCAGAACAGTAACCGCAGAGAAGGGTCTCTCTGGCAGTCTCAGTAATAAGGCTTGTGTGCTGCAAATAGTTTAGAATATTGTTATTCCATCTGCTAAATATGCAAGATGTGACAGAAGTCACCTTTTGAGGGAGGATGACTTCCAGCTGGGTGGACATTCAGAGAAAGGGTGCTGTGTGGGATAGCTTGACCTGACTAGGTGGAGAGAGACACACAACTCAGTAGCAGACAAGCTTCCCCAGGTGGCGGGTGGCTGGTGTGGCAGGTGGACAGCTCAGGAGCCAATGTTCCCCTGACGTCAAGGCCAGCAGGATGAAAGACCTGAGCACACAAGTGGCAGCCAGTCCTCTAAGCCTCTGTTCATCTGACCTTCCAGTTCTTAAAAATCAAGTCAAAGCTACTGTATGATATCATTTTTCTAACTCCTACGTGGAACCTAAAAAATACAAGCTAATGAATAGAACAAAAAAAGAAGCAGATAGAGATACTACGAACAAACTACAGGTTGCCGGTGGGGTCGGGGGACGGACATTAGAAGGGTGAGGGAGTCCGTGTTGCAAACCATCAGGTGTAAGATAGGCCACCAGGATGTATTGCACAGCACGGGGAACATAGCCAACACTCTGTAAAAACTGTAAATGGAAAGTAACCTTTAAAATTTGTGTAAAAAAAATTTGTTTAATTTAAAGAAAAAAAAAATCAAGTCAAAATCGTCCTCTGGCGCTGGGTACGCCTCATTCTTCAAACCCCACCCAATGAAGTGCTGCCCCCTGCAGGCGGTGCCTGGGACTGGAAACGTTTTCATCCCTCAGGAGACCCATAGCTCTGGCAGGGGTTAATCTTTTGCCATCACGTGCTCGCACGGTCACAGGAATTTGTCTGGAATTTTCTGCTCATGTGCCCTGATGTTTTTCTTTGTAAGATAACGTATACATCTTTTAGAAGGGAGATGTTTATTTTTGCATTTTGAAGATGTTTCCCCCGGGTTTATGAAGTTTATACTTTGTTCATATAAACAGGAAGAAAAGCCTGCTTCCTATGAATGCTTTAAGTGACAAGGTATGCAGCCTTCTTTGAACTGTTCAGGAATGCTAGGAGAGCTGTATTGTCTGGGAGAACTACAATGTGCGTCATGTGTATTTTAATTTTTTTAGGAGCCGCTTTAAAAAAAGTAAGTTGGTAAACTGAATTGCAGTAATACATTTGATTTAACCCAAAAGACCCAAAATCTTAGCATTTCAAGATGTAATTAAAATAAACTTTTTTAACTTGTCTTTCTTTTTTTCTTTTTATGGCTGCACTTGTGGCAAACGGAAGTGCCCAGGCTAAGTGTCGAATGGGAGCTGCCACTGCTGGTTTATGCCACAACCACAGAAACACCGGATCAGAGCCACGTCTGCTACCTACACTGCAGCTCATGGCAACGCCAAATCCTTAATCTACCGAGCCAGGGATGGAATCTGCATCCTCACAGAGACAACGTCAAGTCCTTAACCCACTGAGCCACAACGGGGACTCCTCATGTAAACATCTTTTTCTTTCTTTTTTTGCTTTTTAAGGCACGCATATGTAGGTTTCCAGGCTAGGGGTCGAATCGACGCTGCAAATGCCGGCCTACATCTCAGCCACATCAACACCAGATCCGAGCTGCGTCTGTGACTTACACCACAGCTCATGGCAACGCCAGATCCTTAACCCACTGAGCAAGCCCGGAGATCAAACCTGCAACCTCATGGTCCCTTGTCGGATTCATTTCCGCTGCGCCACAACGGGAACTCCGAATGTAAACTTCTTAATAAGCTATCTTAACATTTCTTTTTTTTGGGTACTAAGTGTTCACAACCTATTGTGTATTTCACACATCAGGCGTCCAGCACATTCAAGTGGTCAGAAGCCGCTTGTACCGAGTCTACAGCACCGGAAAATCCTGCTTTAGAGCATAAATCAGACACAAAAGCATTTCATTCTGCTTCCTTTCTCAATATGAGCAGCAGGGTAGGAAAATGAATTTAAAACCCCGTTATCTGGGCTGGTCTTTGCAGAGACTTTGCAGGGGGGTGGAGAGGGCTTAGATCCATAAGGCCCCCCAAGGACTTCTCGTCCATGTAACTCCGGCCCCTCCAAGCTGACCTGAAAGCCACACTGTTATAAATGTCCCTGGAGATCGCTGACAAGCCCTCGAGAGTAACTCAGCATCAGGTGATTAGGGACCTTAATTCCATCTGCAAATCCCTTCACCTTTGCCAGGTAATGTAATCTCCTCACGGCCAGTGAGATCGCATTGTATGCACGATCCTACTCATAATCTAGGTGAGATTACACGAGATTCTTGTTCAGATTATTTAAGAAAACCAAATTAAGGATCCAACACTGCCCTGTAGAACCTGTATGAGGCCTTGGCTATGGAGATGTGACATGCAAACTTTCCTTTACCCAGAAGCGTGATCACCGAAAATCACAGTTTCACCTCTTTCCCAGGCAGGAGGAAGTGTCCAGGAAGCCCCGTCACCTTTCTTTCTGGGAGGCTGAGCCTGCTGTCTGGCTGGGGAGCCTGGATGAGCCCGGTTGGTGGGAAGTAGCAGGAAGATCATGGCTCCGGAAACAGAAAGTTGCCTTTCCTCACATCCCCCCCGCCCCGGGCCCCTCACTAAACCCCTCTGGTCCTTGGTTTGCTCATCTGAAAAACGGGATCACTCTTACTACCTTTCAAGGCTGTTGTCAGGCTTCCAAAAGCATCGTTTACAGGCACCTGTTTGGGAAACTGTTCAAGTGTTACGCAGATTTAGGCAACATTTATTGCCTCTGTCTCTTTGAAAGGCAGAGACTGAGCACAGGGGAGCTTTGGGGAGGGGACGGTAAACTCTGGTGACCCTAACGACAGTCTAGGGGCATTCCAAGCCTGGGTGTTGAGGGTCATCTAGAGGGCACAGCTCATCAGTGCCCGGGAGCAAGGTCAGGTAGCACTAAATAGGGGACCGAAGGTTTCCTTCAGGCTAAGCCTGCCTGTGACAAGGTGACTTTTCCTATAAGGTCCAAAGCACATACGCAAATTACGGTCTTTGAACAACGTCACCCGAAGACCTGGTTTCCTCTGACTTACGACTCAGCTCTTAGTCAATGTGGAACAGACAGAAAAAGAAAGAAAGAAAGCTGGGCATAATGAAGCCCACCGTGGGCCAGTCTCTGTCTCCAAGTACCATTTTCCCTATGTGGGGTGGGCGTGACCTCCGATGGTTTAGATACAGGTGTCCTATTTTTTAATTACTTTTTGAGACTTTTCTGTGCCACCTATATACTTTAAGATAAGAGTTGAAAGGTCACATGTGTTCCCTCTGCCCCATCAGGCGGAGGGTGGGGGTTACAGGAGCTCATCTGCACCCTGGCTTTTTAGTCTTTAATTCAAACCCAAGTCCAAATGAAGCCTGTTGCTGACTATCAGAAACTAAACAGATTAAACCCAGGAGTCCAGAAAAAAATGAAGGAAAAAAAAGGCTTTTTCTTAGCATGAAAAGCAGCAGGAACTGATCAGGCCAGCCTGAGAAGGTTACTGTCATAGCCCACTTCCCCCATTCAACAGCACGATACAGGGATAACTTCAGGCCCCACCTTTTTGGGAAGCAAATTTTTTTTTTTTTTTGCTTTTTAGAGCCACACCCAGGGCATATGGAGGTTTCCAGGCTAGAGGGTGAATCGGAGCTACATCTGCAGGCCTACACCACAGCCGCAGCAACATCAGATCTGAGCCTCATCTGCAACCTACACCGCAGCTCATGGCAATGCCAGATCTTTAACTCACTGAGCAAGGCCAGGGATCAAACCTGCAACCTCATGTATACTAGTCAGGTTCATAACCCACTGAACCACAAAGGGAACTCCCAACTTATTTATTTTTAAGGGCCACATCTGTGGCATATGGAAGTTCCCAGGCGAGGGGTGGAATCAGAGCTGCAGCCGCTGGCCTACGCCCCAGCCACAGCAATGCTAGATCTGGACCACATCCACGACCTATGCCACAGCCTGAGGCAACTCAGGATCTTTAACCCACTGGGCAAGGCCAGGGATCGAACTTTCATCCTCATAGACACTAGTCAGATTCCTTTCCGCTTCACCACAAGGGGAACTCCTGGGAAGCAAGTTGAATGGGTACCGTCCTCCACCCTCCATCCTGCCAAACAGCCCCCACCCCCAGCAGGGGTGGCAGTTGTTGTTTGATTTTGATTAACCGTGGAAATCCGCATATCCCTTTTGTGCTTTTACATGGGAACTGAAAGGGTTTCCCATGCCCAGAGGCGCTCTCATCCAGCTGCCCTGGTCAGAGGGGTCCCAACGGGATGGCCAGCAGAGCTGATGAGAGTGACAGCTGGCCTCCACGCGGGGGTTCTTCGCCACCAGCCAGCGGCTTCTTCTGAGGCTTGATCGCCACCTGGTGGTCATTGGGGGAGGCGCCTCCTCTGGGCTCCTCGGCCGAAGCTCAAAGGTGCCCAGTTACTGCTGGCTGCAGGACGAGTGCCGGGGGTTACAGTGCTGTGCTAGTTGCAGGTGTACAGCCAAGTGACTGATTCAATTACAGATACATGCATATATACATATATATTTTTTGGATTCTTTTCCCTTATAGATTATTATAAGATATTAAGTTTTGTTCCCTGTGCTATAGAGTAGGCCATTTTTTTTATTATCTGTTTTATATTACCTATCAAGTGTGTATATGTTAACCCCAAACTCCTGATTTATCCCCTCCCCCACCTTTCCCCTTTGGTAACCATAAGTTTGTTTTCTCTGTGACTTTATTTCTGTTTTGTAAATAAGTTCATTTGTTTCAATTTTTTTCAAGTTTTACCGAAGTATAGCTGATTTATAATGCTGTGATAATTTCTGCTGTACCATGTGTTTCTTTTTCTTTTTTTTTTTTGATTCCTCTTGTGAGTGATATGGGATATTTGTCTTCCTCTGGCTTACAAGGGACCTTCACACTTTTCCATCAATGCACTTTGAAGAGATTGAGCCAGGATGGTCCTAGTCCTTTTTCTCATCCACCCACAGAAAACTACTGCCAGGCTGGGCTTTCATTTTCAATTCGTGTTGAATCCACTGCTAGCCCGGGGCTGAGTGGCACACTGGCCAGCAGGGGGCCACCTGGTAAGTTTCTAGTCTAGCCTCCGGACACATGAAGAGGAGGTGGCTGGCTCTGCCAGGTAAAGTGTAATCCAAGAAGATTCAGGAGCAGACAGTACCAGCTGTCAAGAGGGCTGGTCCCCGGGGCAGAGGGACAAGCTGAGCTGGCCTTGCGTAACAGGCAGGTGACTTCTGACTGACTTCATTTGATTAGCATGGCCCCTCTGCAAGGATGACGCGCAAATTCAGGAGGCATTCCATATATTCAGAAAAAAACAAAAATCATTGAAAATTTTAAAAAATTTAAAAATAAAATAAAAATTAAAAAAAGGAAGATAGAAACCATAGGCTATGTGATTCCACTTATATAAGATACTAGAAAAGGCAAAATCAGAGTAATAGAAGCCAAATCAGCAGCTGCCAGAGGCCAAAGGTCGGGCATGGAAAGAGGCTGATGACAGAGGGCAAAGGGAACCTCTGGGGTAATAGAAATAGTCTATATCTTGATTCTGTATTCTTGCGGGTGGTTATGCAACTGTTTACGTTTGTCAAAACTCAATGAATTGTATGCTTAACATTGGCGAAGTTTAGCATATGGAAGTTACAGCTCAGTAAAGCTGATTTAAAAAAAAATTAGGAACCTGGGATCAATGTCCCACCCGCTTCCACTAACAGGCCAGACGACACTGGACAAAACACTGAATCTCTGCTTTGACTTATTCTTTTATAATATGAAGCTCATGAGACCTCTTCTGCTCCTTTTATTACTAAGTCAAGAGAACTGCCGAGGCGCAGGAAAATGGCAATGTATCGAATGCCCCGTAAATATGGAAATTAACTGTCGCCCTTCCCTTCCTGAGGACAATTCTATGGGAATTCTCAGGGGCCTAGAGTGAATTTAATTTGATAGGTTTCATGACATTTTGGCTTTGGACCTTCTTGAAAGAAGGGCAGTGGCGGAGGCTGTGACAGGCTTTCGAGTCCTGGATCCATGAGTTTCAGAGGAGACCCAGCCCTCTGTTTGGGGTTTGGACCATCCAGTGGCTGAACGGATGGAAACGACATCTTCTGAAGCTTTCTGCCAGTGACCACACATCCCTCCACAGTGAACAAATCCAGAGACCCTGCCCGCATGGATGAGGGACAGATGCTGAGGGTGGATCCATGGTCACAGAACAAAATAAGCAATCGGTGGTTGGCTGAGTGTTCAGAAAAGCTCCCTGGTCCTTATCCAGGGATGTAGCTCTCTGGCGCCGACTGTTTCCCTGAAGAAGCAGAAACATTCTCTTCCCATTGCCGACTGCAGTTCTCATGCCACCATTTTTATTATTTATTTTTCTGTCTTTTTAGGGCCGCACTCGCAGCACATGGAAATTCCCAGGTTAGGCGTCAAATCAGAGCTACAGCTGCCGGCCTACATCACAGCCACAGCAACGGCCAGATCCGAGCCATGTCTGCAACCTACAGCTCACAGCAATGCCAGATCCTTAACCCACTGAGCGAGGCCAGGGATCGAACCGGCATCCTCATGGACACCAGGAATACTGCTGGGCCATGACAGGAACTCCCACCATTTTTTTGTTTTACTGAATTTATTTCAGAGTTCAATAAATCACCAATTTGTACACTATTTCTACTAAGAAGAAATATAAGTGGCCAGAAGAATCCATCTGACATATTAATTCTCCAGCTGGTATTTGATGCAGTTCCCCAAATTCTCTTGGTCCCGGACTGGATGTCGAAGAGAAAAACAGGAAGAATATTGCATATTCCTTGTCCCCGTGGCCATTAAATTTAATTTTTTCTGAGCATTCAGCCTCTTCATTTAGTGGGTCAGGAAAAAAACCACATTTATCACATGAAAAGGTACCCATTATGAAGCATTTAATAATCAGAATATTTAAACATATAAAAAAGAAAAAAACACTATGAATCCCACTTCTGACATATAGTCTGTTCCCTCAACAGCTTCTTACTGTTCATGTATGCATATTTTACAATAATGTAAAATCTTATCGATGGAAAGGTTGGCCACCAGAGCTCTCAAGGAATCACTGAGTTGTAATGACATGCATTTTTTTTTTTTTTCTAAATTATGCTTCTCTAGAACGGCCGGCCATTTGTGCCTAATCCTCTCACAACAGATTGCCCCACCCAGAACTCGATGGATGCTTGGATGCCTCAGCTTTTTAGGGAGTCACGTCCATTAAGTTTTCTTATATGCAAATGAACAGTTATTCAATGGAAAAAGCTGGAAGACTCAGTAGGATACCGTTAACTTTAATCCCACTTCCAGCAATAACCACGGCATCTTGGGAGATATCCTAGATCTCCCCCCAACCCGTGCTTATTTTTCTTCTTACAAACGTTAGTTACATTTGGTTTCTAGAGTGGTTTATACATGGCTCCCCATGTTGATTAGCTGTTCCTCCGCTGCACGCTTCTCAGTGGTTGCGTGTAATTCCACTAAACGGATGGGCTGGATGTAAACAGCCAAGGCTGCATGCGCCGTGTATGGAGGTACTTTTCAGTTGACTCCGCTTATTGCAAGCAATGCTGCAAAAAATAGCCTTGCATCTGCAATTATGTGTACCTTCGGTTATTGCCTTAGAACAAATTCCAGTAAGTGGAAGTGCTGAGTCAAACCGTACTGAGTTGTATTATGTTTTGAAAAGAATATAATATAAAATTCTCCAATTTTCTCGCCCTCAGAAAGCATGTCACAGAAAGGTGAAGATGGTTTGAACTCCTTTAGGCAAAGACTCCTGAGACTGCAGGAGTTAACTCTTTAAAAAGGAAACAAAGGAAACTGGGCTCTGGCTTGGCTGCTTACAAAAGGCAACACAAAAGCAGGAAACGTGAGCACTGAGGACACGGGACACAGCAATGTCCACTCTTATTCTTTGTTAGATGCTGTGATCCAAGCAATAATACATTTACCAAGAGCAGAAAGTATGTTTCCTGCAGTAGAGCCTTGAAATGGGATAATGGCTAGGAACACAATGGACAGAACAGGTATCCTAAGAGGCAAAGAAATTCACACGGTGTTACCTGTGTGCTGCAGCACAACAGAGCCAGTTTTAGCATTATTAAATCACTTAACTTCAGCCAGGCCTTTAGATCTATGCTAGGGATTGAATGTGACCCCACCCCGACCCCGCCCATCCAATTCAAACATTTTAGTCCTAACCCCCGGAGTGGCTATATTTGAGGACTGAGGGTGTGTAAAGAAGTCACGAAGGTTCAATGAGGCCATTAGAAGAGACACCAGGGCGTGCACTTTCTCTCTCCGTGGGCGTGCATCCAGGAAAGGCCAGGCGGGGACAGAGCAAGAAGGCAGCCACTTACAAGCCAGGGACAGGGCTCTCACCAGAACCCAAATTTGCCAGCACCTTGATCTTAAACCTTCCAGCTCTCCATGGCTGTGAGAAAATTAATTTCTGTTCTTTAAGCCACCCGGGCTGTGGTGTTTGTCACAGCAGCCTAAGCAGGCTAATACCACACGGGGACTATTATTGTCACCTATGTTACAGATGAGAAAACGTCAACAAAAATTAATACTGTGCACAAGCAGTAAGCCGTAAGCAGCTTTTGAGTTCACCTCTGTTTGATGTCCACCTTCTCTCTGCTTTATCTCGGCGACTCTATAGAGTACGGAAAATTGGCGACTATCCTTCAAGTGTGACTTGGGACCCTCTATTCAGCCCCTTTATGTCCCAAAGCATGTCCTTAATCCTCTGTCTCTGTTCCTGAAAAAGCCGCCGTTAAAGAATCCAACGTTCCAGAGCCTCCTCTTTTTATTTGGACTCCCCAAAAATTCTGAAACCCGGAGTTCCTGTTGTGGCTCAGTGGTTAATGAACCTGACTAGGATCCATGAGGACGTGAGTTCGATCCCTGGCCTCACTCAGTGGGTTAAGGATCTGGCGTTGCCATGAACTGTGGTGTAGGTCGCAGACTCGGCTCGGATCCTGCGTTGCTGTGGCCGTGGTGTAGACAGGTGGACCCCTACCCTGGGATCCTCCACATGCTGTGGGTGCAGCCCTAAAACAAACAAGCAAAAAATTCTGAAACCCGTAAGTAGAGTAATATTTTCACCCAAGGAATCTGACATGTAGCCCCCTCTGCAAAGGTAAAGACCACCTGAAACTGTAGAATGTGTGTCTAATCATCTAGATGCAGAATAAGGAGATCACCCAGGCCTAACCAGTTGCCCAGTCAATGCAAGTGGTTACCAAAAAAAATGTCCAACAAAGAGGCTTGAATCATTAAGTGGTCATTGCTGAAACTAAATGTAAGTATTATACAATTTAGCACTACTTAATTCTGTTGTACTTATCTTAAAACTGGGGCATGATGAAAATTTACTAACAAAAATAAGACGAAAAAAATCAATGCCTCCTCTATGCCCTTGACTTTTCCTGTTCTGAGTCTCATCAACACTTGCAAGCCAGGCATGATTCCTTTAATGCTCTTGCCATTAATAAATATCCATGTGGACAGACACACTCACAAAAGACTTCAGACCGTGTGTTCTGATCCCCCAAAACACACGCAGACAACGCACGTATTAATTTTAGCGGCCGTCCGTTACTCAAAGAAGCCTGCCCTTGCTCTCATACTCCGACTTCAGTTATCATCTGCCCCACTGCGCCAAAGCAGAAACTCAGGAACCACCTTTGCCTCTCCCCCCTCATAGCAACCAATTTGAGTAAATTCTGTGGATTTGCCTTCAATCCCAACACCCAGACCACCCACTTCAAGCCCTTCCCGGTAAGCCCCGCCCCGTCGCAGTCAGCATCTAAACCACATCAGCCTCCTGACCAGCCTCCCCGCCAATTCACTCTCTGCAGGGGGAGAAACTTCAAGAATGTTTAGGGAACGCAAAACAGTAAGAGATTACTAAATTAAAAAAAAATATATTTGTCATACTCTATGTACATATTTCTTTTGACATGTGTCTGTACGTGGTGTTTTACGTTAATGCAGTTGTCATGAAGGGGCTTAAATTCTTAGCAGGACCTCAGATTCCTGATGTTATGTGATTGGAGGACAAGTCACTTAACTTCTTGGAGCTTTGGCTTTCTTACCTGTAAGAGTATGTCACACCTTGATGACGAACATCTATCTCAAACTCTGGAGTTCCCACTGTGGCATAGCAGGTTAAGGATCCAGGGTTGTCTCTGTAGCGGCGCGGGTTCAATTCTCCACCTGGTGTAGCGGGTTAAGGATCTGGTATTGGTACAGCTGTGACTCAGATTCCATCCCTGGCCAGGAAGTTTCCATCTGCCTGGGTACCAAAAAAAAAAAGAAACCCTCAAATTCTAAGATTCTATAATGTCATGAATAAACTTCTAATTTTTTTTTTTTTTGCTTTTATAACACTAAAGCTAGGGCTTCCGTGTGTACATTGGTGCTGCTGCTGCTGTGTTTAGACTGCTTACTACTCCCTGAATGGAAATCTGTCTTTTTGGTCTTATGTGGTCCACAAGAGGGCGCCTACTTTCTAGCAAATCAGTTATAGCCTTGGTGTCACAGAAATCACTCAAAATTTCTATCTGAGGTTGTGATTTTGATCCCTGGCCTCACTCAGTGGGTTAAGGATCCGACGTTGCCATGAGCTGCGGTGTTGGTTGCAGACACGGCTCGGATCTGGTGTTGCTGTGGCTGTGCTGCAGACCACCACGTTATAGCTCTGATTCGACCCATAGCCTGGGAACCTCCATATGCCTTGGGTGCATCTCTTTAAAAAAAAAAAAAAAAGCTAAAAAAAGGGAAAGGAAGGAAGACTGATTCTATGGACAGAGCACTGGCCTGGAACACTTGAAGAAGGCTTGAATTCAAAGGCCAGTTCCACCACTAATCAGCTGTGTGACTTTGGGAAAATCGCCTTTCAGCTCTGAGCATCTGTCTGTCTATAAAATGAGGGGTTTGGGTTAGATGGATTGAAAGGTCCTTTTGAATTTAGAATATTTATAACTGTAATTTCCTAATCATGGTGCGAGGTATATTGACATTTATTTCTTTTTTTTTATTGATTATATTCCATTTATTATTTATAAAATATTGGCTATATTGTACAATATATTCTTATAGCTTATTTTATACCTAATAGTTTCTACTTTACCCATATGTTGCCCCTCCTCCTTTCTTTCCCCGCTGGTAACATTAGTTTGTTCTATATATCCATGAGTTTATTTCTTTTTTGTTTGATTCACTAGTTTGTTGTACTTTCTAGATTTCCCATATAGCTGATATTGTGCAGTATTTATCTAGAGGCGGGCACAGTTTTCCGTTTATGAACAGGGAAACTAAGGATAAGGCAGGTTCGCTCAACTGCTCAAGTTCAACATGCTTGGAAACTGGATTTCTTGGACTTGCCCAGATCTACACTGGGTCCTGCGCCCAAGTACACAGCAGAATGCGTAGGAGTGTTCCTCGCTCTCTGGCTTGGGAGCACAACATCCAAATGCCACTCACTGCCATAGAAAAGCCTTTAGATTTTTTTCTCCCAATATTGTATTTAGAAAACTTCTAAACATTCAGAAAATGAAAAGAACTTCCCAGGGAACACTGTAAAATACCTAGTTTCTATTAGCTCTTACTGCTGGCTTTGTCACCTGTCAAGGCATCTAACCATCCCTCTCTTCCTCCATCTATACATCTTTTTTTTATTGTGAAATCCCTTGGTTTTGATTAACTTTGAGAAAAGTTGCTCCCATCCGGTTTCCTCCATTTTTTCTCTCTGGTCACATATCATTTAAACATGACAAGTGCCAATGCAGCAGGTGCAATCCTGCCTTAGAGATGAAGAAACAGGGTCACAGAGGTTAGCGGAGTGTCGCTTAGCGGGACAGCAGGGGAGCCCTCAGCTCTCTGGGACCAAAGCTTTAGACTCACTCCTGTGCGCTCGTGCCCTCTGACGGGGACAGAATGCTTTCCTTTCGACCAAACTTCCTTCCTTTCCACTAGGGGCTTTTCTCCGTAGGCAGTGAACACCTTTTATGTCCAGATGAGACAAAAACAACTCTGGGTTTATCCATTCTGCTGTGACTAGATAGTCAAATACAGTATCTTCAAATAGAATAATAAACTACGTGGCCCTTCTCTCGTCAAGCGTAACACATCTCCAGTTTTGTTGTGCGTGTATGTGTGTGTGTAAACTTGGGTCTGTGTACTCATGTGTGTTCCCTAATAGCTGTTGCTTTTCCAAATCAATGCTTGGAGCTCAGTTCCCAAGCCTAGCTGTTTCTTTTTTATTTCTTTGTTTTGCTTGTCATGCTCTTGAAAGAGAAGAGGAGGCGGGCTAAGTGTTAGTGTTGGCACTGGTGGGAAAAAGGGTTTCTCCAGTTGCTCAATGCGGTTCCCGAGACCCAAGTTTGTTATCTTCACCCTGTCAGCTTGGCTTGAACGAGTAAACAAATTCCCTTGCCAATCTGACTGAGTAGTGGTGCATGGTTCATCAGAAAGACAATCCAAAACCCAGTCCCCGGTTCTATTCTAGACTAGTTTCTCCCTCCTGCTTTCATTTAAATATGGGTGTGTCTGCAGTTACTGGAGCTGTCACACTTCAGACCAGAAAGTCATACCATGAGAGTGCTTTAATATTTCGTCCCAGGCCCTCTGGTGAAACACTGGACCTCTTCTAGGGAAAGTGCTTTTAAATTAATTAAATTAGGAGTTCCTGTTGTGGCTCAGTGGGTTAAGAACCCAATAAAGTGTCTGTGAGGATGCGGATTCGATCCCTAACTTCGCTCTGCAGGTTCAGGGTCCGGCATTGCTGTGGCTGTGGGGTAGGCCCACCCCTAGCCTGGGAACCTCCACATGCCGTGTGGCTGTGAAAAAGAAAAAAAATTAACTGAATTAAACATAAAAGATTACAAAGCAAACCAATTCTACCAAAATTTTAAAATAATAGTTTGTAATAGAATAGCTATGTAATTCTATTAATGTACTAAATAGTTAGACACGGGTAATTCCAACAACCACCATAATGTCCAACTAATGATGAGTGTTGATGGTATTTCAAGATATCTGAAATACCATCCAGATATGTCATAACCTGAAATGCCGTGACTTGTCATGTTAACATGAGGTGAAATATCTTAGGTGTCTGTGTGTAGCAAAGTCACAGGAAGTGCTAACATCTCTGAGTTTTGTTTCCCAAATTCAGAGTTGAAGGAAATGCTAAATTTCAGGGAGGGTTAGTAAAAAGTAAAGATTTTTTTCCCTAGAAAAGAACACATATATTTGAAATTCCATGCAGTCACAAGAATGTTTAGTTTGGGAGTTCCCACTGGGACACAGTGGTTAAAGAATCCAACTGCAGTGGCTTGGGTGGCTGTGGAGGTAAGGGTTTGGTGCCCAGTCTAGGGCAGTGGGTTGGAGGATGCGGTGTTGCTGCATCCTGGCCCAGGACCTTTCATACATCTCAGGCGTGACCATTAAAAAAAAAAAGTTTAGTTTGGAAAGGACTTAACCAATTATGTCTCTGAGGTTCTAAAACTAGGTGGGCTTCACAATAATTTTGTGACTACTAAAGAAACAGAAGTTCTTGGGACCTTGTCATGACTTATTGAATTAGAATCTCTGATACGAATTCATAGATATATATATGTATATATATATATATGTGTGTGTGTATATATATATATATATATATTTTTTTTTTAACAAATTCCAAAGGTAATTCTGATGCACAGCCAGTTAGGGAATTTTACTGGATTCCTAGTATTTTCAAAGAACTGCTCCCAGAATTTCCAGTCTATATTTCCTTTTCCACCTTCAACTCTCATGGACCTGGTGTTCTAAAAGTCTTTGTCTCCTTGTATGAGTTAGGTAATCATTCATTCTATCCTCTCATTAAAAAGGCATTTAGGGTATACCTTTTTTTTTTTTTTTTGTCTTTAGTCTTTTTAGGGCTGCACCCGTGGCATATGGAAGTTCCCAGGCTAAGGGTCAAATCAGAGCTACAGCTTCTGGCCTCCACCACAGCCCCAGCAACTTGGGATTCAAGCAGCGTCTGGAACCGACACCACAGCTCACAGCAATGCCAGATCCTTAACCCACTGAGCAAGGCCAGAGGTCGAACCTACGTCCTCATGGATACTAGTCGGGTTCGTTAACCGCTGAGCCACAGCGGGAACTCCTAGGGTATAATTTACATATAATAAAATGTACCCTTTTCAAGTGCATCATCCAATTATGCAACCACCACAGCTATTAAAACAGAGAACAGTTACAAAACCCTAGCAGTTACCTGTGCCTCTTTGTAAACCACGCTCCCCAGTCTCCAGTCCCTGGCAACAACTGAAACA
Source organism: Catagonus wagneri (assembly GCA_004024745.2). NCBI lineage: Eukaryota > Metazoa > Chordata > Mammalia > Artiodactyla > Tayassuidae > Catagonus > Catagonus wagneri. The sequence continues at coordinate 16,701,690 of PVHT021183523.1, forward strand.
ACTGATGTTTTCTGTCCTGGATGCCTACGGCCTACTTGCACTTTTTTTTTTTTTTTTT
>PVHT021183523.1:16702747-17002230 GCA_004024745.2 Catagonus wagneri
AGTCTTTTTAGGGCTGCACCCGTGGCATATGGAAGTTCCCAGGATAAGGGTCAAATCAGAGCTACAGCTTCTGGCCTCCACCACAGCCCCAGCAACTTGGGATTCAAGCAGCGTCTGGAACCGACACCACAGCTCACAGCAATGCCAGATCCTTAACCCACTGAGCAAGGCCAGAGGTCGAACCTACGTCCTCAGGGATACTAGTCGGGTTCGTTAACCGCTGAGCCACAGCGGGAACTCCTAGGGTATAATTTACATATAATAAAATGTACCCTTTTCAAGTGCATCATCCAATTATGCAACCACCACAGCTATTAAAACAGAGAACAGTTACAAAACCCTAGCAGTTACCTGTGACTCTTTGTAAACCACGCTCCCCAGTCTCCAGTCCCTGGCAACAACTGAAACAACTGATGTTTTCTGTCCTGGATGCCTACGGCCTACTTGCACTTTTTTTTTTTTTTTTTGCTTTTTAGGTCAACACCTGCATCACATGGAAGTTCCCAGGCTAGGGGTTGAATCGGAGCTGTAGCTGCCAGCCTGCACCACAGCCACAGCAATGCGGGATCCAAGCCGCATCTGTGACCTACACCACAGCTCATGGCAACGCTGGATCCTTAACCCACCGAACAAGGCCAGGGATCAAACCTTTGTCCTCATGGATGCTAGTCAGATTCATTAACCACTGAGCCATAAAGAGAACTCCCTTTTCCTTCTTTCTCTCCTTTTTTTTTTTTTCGGGGCCATGCTGGCAGCATACGGAAGTTCCCAGGCTAGGGATCGAATTGGAGCTGCAGCTGCTGGCCTATGCCACAGCCACGGCAACACTGGATCTGAGCCCCATCTGCGACTTACACTGCAACACCAGATTATTAACTCACTGACTGGGGGCAGGAACTGAAACTGCATCCTCATTAACACTATGTCAAGTTCTTAAGCTGCTGAGCCACAGTGGGAGCTCTTTTCCAGAATATCATCTAAAGAGTTCATACAGTGTATAGTGTTTAAGAACGGTCTTCTTATATTTACCATAATGTCTCTGAGATCCGTGCATGCCGTTTTAGTAGTGGGTCATTCCTTTTTACTACTAAGTAATGTTTATTTCAAGGTATTAATGTACCAGGTTGGTTTACTTATTTCCTGGTTGAGGACACTTGGATTGTTTCAAATAATCTGCAAAGAAACTACTACAACTAATAAGTAGCTGAGTTTAGAAATGTTAAGTAGTTTGCCAAGAAACCTTTTGGGTGAAGGTTAAAATCTAATTAAGAATTCAACTGAATCCACAAGAAAAGCAGGAGAACAGTAAAAGAACGGACTTTTGGATTCAAGTCCAGCAGGGATGGTGGCAACCTTCCATCAGAAATGTATTACTTGCTTGATTTCACACAAAGAACTTCACTAAACTTTCATTTCGTGATCTCTAAAAATGAGGAAATTCCTGTTGTGGCTCAGCGGCAATGCACCTGACTAGTATCCATGAGGAAGTGGGTTCAATCCTTGGCCCCGCTCAGTGGATTAAGGATCCAGCATTGCCATAAACTGTGAGGTAGGTCACACGTATGGCTCGGATCCCACGTGCCTGTGGTGTAGCAGGCAGCTGCAGCTGATTCAACCCCCAGCCTGGGAACTTCCATATGCTGTCGGTGCGGCCCTAAAAAGCAAAAAATAAAAAATGCTTAGTGGGTCCATATGATGTTTTGAAGAGAGTCATACAAAACCCTTGGCATGTGGTCAGTGTTCTGTAAATAGAAGCGTCTGTTAGTTGCCATGGCAATGAGTTCAGTCACACGGGTTAAAATAAAACTCGTGCCAGTTTCTAAAGCTTAGGCTTGAAAAACAGAAAGTCCAAGTTCCTCTGAGTTGCAGAAGAAACACTTCTTCATTTCTTACATATGCAGAGCAACCTCTTTGAGGTGGGTTTAGTGTGTGTGTGTGGGGGGTGGATCTTCCTCATCCTCATCTAGAAAACATGCAGTGGCCATTTAGTCAAGAAATGTGGGAGTTCCTGTCGTGGCTCAGCAGAAAGAATCTGACTAGCATCCATGAGAACACGGGTTCGATCCCTGGCCCTGCTCAGTGGGTTAAGGATCCAGCATTCCTATGAGCTGTGGTGTAGGTCATGGATGAGGCTCGGATCCCACGTTGCTGTGGCTGTGATGTAGGCTGGCAGCTGCAGCTCCGATTAGACCCCTAGCCTGGGAACATCAAGTGCAGCCCTGAAAAGCAAAATAATGACAACAACAAAAGTGAACTTAGGTAACGGGCTTGGAGCAGATAACACACATTCTATTCTTCTTCAAAACCTTGATTTCTGTATTAACTCAATTTTAAAAGTCTGTCTTTTCTCTGAAAATTGTAGCCCCTTGTAAATAGTAGAATTCTTGATCCATGTGACTTTAAGAGTATCCTTCCTAAGAGATTTTTTAATCCAATTAATCCACAGTTTAGCCATTTAAACATCTGAATTTGCCATCTTTTCACCTAATTACAGAAATGTCTCTGGGATAGGGGAATGGATGTAGGAGTTAAGATATTACTGGCCCCCAAGCCAAAACAGCAATAATACAAGAAGATGAACAGAATGATCTTTCTAAGTATTACAGAACAATTCAGTGGGAAATATGGGATTTGGTTAACACTTTTGTTTGTTTGTTTTTTATTAGTTGCCTTTATTTGTCTTCACCCACAAAGTTTCTCTTCTCAGGACTTTTAAGTGTTGCCTTGCCAGCAGAGTATACAGGACAGAAACAGAAAACAAAGTGTTGGCCTATATTCGTAAGGTCCAAGATGAAAGTCAAAACACTGGCAAGAGAAAACTTTAACAGTGTGTTTGGCGGAATTCAAGCTGGTTGGGATGCTCTCAAGCAATGCCGAATAATTTACGCTGGAAAAACAATCTCACAAACTTCCTTGATATCCTAAATACCAAACAGTAAGATTGTTGACTGCATGTTTCATGTTTTATTTCATGAAGATACACCTAGTGCTCTGTTTTCTGGTACAGAATCTTTTCGGTAAATACTGATTTTTTAAAATAAGATACGAGGGAGTTCTCATTGTGGCTCAGTGAGTTAAGAACCTGACATAGTGTCCGTGAGGATGTGGGTTCAATCCCTGGCCTTACTCAGTGGGTTAAGGGCCTGGCGTTGCCACAAGCTGTGCTTGGATCCAGTGTTGCCATGGCTGTGGTGTAGGCCTGCAGCTGCAGCTCCAGTTCAACCCCTAGACCAGGAACTTCCATATGCTGCAGGTGCAGCTGTTAAAAGAAAAAAAAAAAACTGAGACATGAAATTTCAATGGCCAAGAACAGATTTCCATGCAATTTAACCACCCTTCAATGTGGAGAGCATTATACTAAGTGTTTGATGCTTATCTCATTGTCTTCCTCATGACACTATGGTAGAGACACTGTATCTTCCCCAAGTTACAGACAGGGAGACCAGAGAAGTTAAGCAACCTGCCCAAGGTCACACAGCCTGAAGGGTTAGAGCTCCACCCAATACAGCCATACTTTAAAGGTACTGTAAGCATCAGCCACATGGCCTAGGGCAAGTCACTCAACTTCTCAGAATTTTAGTTGTCAGCTAGGGACAATGATATCTACCTTGCAGGTGTGTGACGCAGATTCGAAAAAATGCATGTGTTGTGCTTAGAATCTGCACTGCAACATATTCTTCATACAAGGAAGCTATTTTAATGTCCTCTTTCTGTGCTCCTCATAAACTGTACAAAAACTAGTGGGACCAGAAATAAATTCCTCCTCATGCTTTGATGAGAATAACATTGAAGGGGGATTCAGTGAGGACACTGGGTGGCAGGGGGTTATGGACTCAGCAAAGGACCCTAAGAACACTTACCAGTGTCTGGTCCAGGTCTGTCCAGTCAATGGAAGATGGGCTCTTATCCATGTTCTGAAACTAGGCAGTGGATATTTATGGACTGGACAATGGAGAGCCTCGCTCAACGCATAAGAGAGCGTCCTTCCTGGATCCCTTTTGGATTCTCAGGAAAAACTGAACTCACTCCTATAGTAATGCAGTAGCCACTACCTGGACCAGCTACAGGGCGCCGATGCCAGCATGTTGCACATCAACTCATCCTGCACAGCAACCCCAGGAAGTAAGGATTATTTTGCTAATTTCCTAGAGGAGGAGACAAACGTAAGTCTGCTTAACTCTTAAGCCCATGATCTTTAAAGGTTGTGATTATTAAGAAAGACCGGTTTCAGGGGAAAAACAATCAATTCACCATACTGTCAGAAAAAGAGGAACTCATTATGGAAGTGTTATCTAACAGATTTTCTGAGTAAGGAAGCAGAACTGAAAACTAGCCGTTCAAGTCCACCAGGCCAGCTGCCTGGAGGAGGCTCTAAATATGGTTTAGCTTCTACTGCAGTGCTATCGATGGGGGGAAAGCAAGCCATCTATATAATTTTAAACATTCTACTAGCCACATTAAAAAAAACTGAAAGGAAAAAAGGTAAAATTTATGTTAGTAATATATTTTAGTTAACACTATATCCAAAATATTATCATTTCAGCATGTGATCAGTATTAATTATTATTAATGATTCAGAAGTTTTTATTCCAAGTCTTCCAAACATAATATGCATTTTACATTTACAGCCCATCTCAATGTGGATGCAATATTTTCATTAGCAGCATCTGATCTGTATTTAGATTTCCTAAAATATAGAACTGATCAATCAGAGCTGTAATCACAGGTTCCATTATTTTACGACATCTCTCATTATTAAGTGGGAAGAAATTAAACCAAGGCTTTTATTTCCCACTGAGCTGGTTTGTTGTCTAGATTGTCTCTCTGATGTAGAAGGGATCATTGGTAAAAATGGCCCTGCTGAAATTGTAGTTTTCTGTCCCTCACAAAAGAAAACAGCTGGAAACAAAGACCCATCTCTTCCTCTTTTTACTTGGTCTATGTGACAACAAATTTCTTTTCACCGATTAACTGACCTTAGAAGGTTGAAGATTTTTCAGATTCGGTTGTTACTTTTTTTGCATTGAGACAATGAAGTTTCTTTAGGAGGAGATTTTTCTTTGCCCCCAGAATTCTGGAATTGCATTGACTGGCTCAGGAGATGCTGACAGTACAAAGCATTGGTGACAGTGCAAATCACATTTGTCCTCTCCTGGTCATTCTTGAGGACAAGCAGGTACTGGCAAGGAGGGGACAGCCTGTGTAGAGAGAGTCCAGGCAAGAGCTCCAGACTCAATGATAGGTCAAGAGCCACGGGTAGAAGCTGTCCAGGTAATCAGTGGTCCAGGATGGGGTCGGGACGACACACACCTAATGACCATTCTGATACCACGGATAGTCTCCCGCCAAAAAACCCAGCTCCCATCCCTCGGAAGGTGCCCTTCTCACACTCTCCTCTCCGTGGTGCTGCCGAGCTTGGTGGGCCCTCGATGTTTCTTACTCTTTTTCTTCTCAGGGTTTGGATTCCAGGAAGGAAGCAACAGCTCCATCTCCCTCTTCTTGGCTTCCCAGTCTTCGTCCCGCTGATCCAGCTGCAGCCCCTTCCGCCTGGCGGCCCGGCGGTGCTCCCGGCACTGGGGCTCGGCCCTAGGAGAGGGGAGCCAGCTCTCAGCCCGCAATCTGGGGACCAGACAGCCTGCCCAGCCTGCGGAAGGACCTCTCCTCTGCCCTCTGCACACGGCCGGGGCACCTCTGTCATCCAGTCAAGGAGAAAGGGGGCCAAGTTCAAGCACATTCAAGTGTACGCTTAGCAAGGAGCTACTTTGAGGTAGGGGAGAACAGTGTGCCCGGGGGCTGATCATAGGTCAAGGACAGGCGCTTAGCTTGAAGAAGGTTCTGCCAATTCCTGAAGGGCTCACATTTATAGAGCAACTTGTATGTCGTGGAAGGGGCTGTCTTCCTTCATTTATTTATTTAAAAAAATTTTTTCTTGTCTTTTTAGGGCTGCACCCACAGCCTATAGAAGTTCCCAGGCTAGGGGTTGAATCGGAGCTGCAGCTGCCGGCCTACACCACAGCCACAACAACACTGGATCCAAGCCGCATATTCAGCCTACACCACAGCTCACAGCAATGCTGGATCCTTAACCTACTGAGCGGGGCCAGGGATCAAACCTGTGAACTCGCAGATACTAGTCGGGTTCGTTACAGCTGAGCCACAACGGGTACTCCCTTCATTTATTTTTTTTTAATTGCATTTTTCCCTAATTGTAAAAGCTATGTCTAGTCACTGTAGAAAAATTTTTAAATACAGAAATATATAGGGAAGAAAATAAAAACTACTCATAATCACATCTTTATTGTATGCATAGATGGATTTATGTAGAGAATTGTTAGATGATAGATGACGATAGATAGAGAATAATAAAATAGGCAATGAATGGAGAAATAGATGAATTGGTCATCATACACACATGGATGAAGGAAAGCATACAGAAACAGTTTTTTAGATATATATGACAGACTTGTGATTGCTGGGGGGCAGCGAGAAGGAAGGATTAGGCATTTGAGATTAGCAGATGGAAGCTGTTATACGGAGAATGGATAAACAACAAGGTCCTACTGTGTGGCACACGGAGCAATATTCAATATCTTGTAATAAACCATAATGGAGAAGAATATGAAAAAGAATATATATATATAACTCAGTCACTTTCCTGTATGGCAAAGACTAATGCAACGTTGTAAATCAACTATACTTCAAATTTGTTTAAAAGGCACAGTTAATTCAGAGGATAGCAAATCTGTTTGTCCCTCAGTCCCTGTGCCCCAACAAGCCAGAAGTGACCTCTCCATATTCATACCACGCAGCATCCCTCCTATGCTCTTTCGATCCTTATTACTTTCTATCTTATTATTATTACTTATTAATATTGTTATTAATTATTAATTTTATATTATAGTATTGATTATATTATCAATTATAATCTATTATTATTACTTACTAATATCGTATTATTGTTATTTGTGTAAACAAGTTATCTCTTTGCCTAGACAGGGAGCATCTTTTTTTTATTATTATTTTAAATGATTTTTATTTTTTCTGTTATAGCTGGTTTACAGTGTTCTGTCAATTTACTACTGCACAGCAAGGTGACCCAGTCACACATACATGTATACATCCTTTTTTCTCACATTATCATGCTCCATCAGAAGTGACTAGATATAGTTCCCAGTGCTATACAGCAGGGATCTCATTGCTTATCCATTCCAAAGGCAATAGTTCGCATCTATTAACCCCAAGCTCCCAGTCCATCCCACTCCTTCCCCCTCCCCCTTGGCAACCACCAGTCTGTTCTCCAAGTCCATGACTTTCTTTTCTGTGGAAAGGTTCATTTGTGTCATATATTAAATTCCTATATAAGTGACATCATACGGTATTTGTCTTTCTCTTTCTGACTTACTTCACTTAGAATGAGAGTCTCTAGTTCCATCCATGTTGCTGCAAATGGCATTTTCTTGTTCTTTTTAAGGCTGAGTAGTATTCCATTGTATCCAGCACTGTATCTGATGTATCTTTAAACTCCTTTTTATTACTTATTTATTTTTTAAATTTTATTAGAGTATGATTTACATTATTCCATCAATTTCTGTTGTACAGCAAAGTGACCCAGTCATAATCTATACACACGTTCTTTCTTATATTATCTTTCATCATGTTCCATCACAAGTGATTGGACACAGTTCCCTGTGCTATACAATAGAACCACATTGTCTATCCACTCAGTGTAACAGTTTGCCTCCTTTTCAGCATCTAGTTCAATGCCATGCAGATAAGAAGGCTCAAAAAAATATTTGTTGCATGAGAGATTTCCTACTTAAGAGAGGCTGAATCCAGCGATGAACTGTTCCCCTAGGATGCCTACGATAGTCAGAAAATGGTCAAATACTGTCTAAGCGTCTTTCAAAATTCAAAATTCATTTGTATCCACTCCCTTCATCATTCTAGTACAGGATCCCCACTTACTTGCAAAATGAGCATTAAAAAATTATAAGCTATTATATATAGGATGGATAAAAAACTAAGTCCCATTGTAGAGAAGAAGGAACCTATATTCAATACCCTGTGATAAACCAGCACGGAAAAGAATATGAAAAGGAACATATATATGTATAACAGTCAGTTTGCTGTACAGCAGAAATTACATTGTAAATCAACTTACTCCACTATGATTTTTTTTCTTTTTAATTTCCTTCTTCCTTTCTTTCTTCCTTCCTTCCTCTCTCTCTCTCTCTCTCTCTCTCTCTTTCTTTCTTTCTTTCTTTCTTTCTTGGGGCAGGGGGCATGGATTTGCAGCATATGGATGTTCCCAGGCCAGGAGTCAAATTGGATCTGCAGCGGCTGGCCTACGCCACAGTCACAGCAACACCAGATCTGAGCTGTATCTGTGACCTATGCCGCAGCTTGCAGCAACACTGGATCCTTAACCCACCGATCCAGGCCAGGGATCAAACCCACATCCTCAAGGATATGTCAGGTCCTAACCCAATGAGCTACAATGGGAACTCCCAACATGATTTTTTAAAAAAGAAGTTCCTTATGTGATCTTCTTGCCTCTAGTCTAGGCGCCTCCAACCCTGCCTTCAGAGCATCACTGCCTCCTCTTCCACTACAGGAGTAGCTTGGCTAAAGCCTTGTTTCATCTTGCCAATCCCTGGATGAGTTCACGCCCCTCTGGCTGCCCAGATCAGTGTGGTCACCTACTCACTCGGCCTTATTCTCCACTCCTCTCTAGTGTGAAAGCTCAGTTTAGCCAGGCTGCTCATCCCTCCAACGTCCCTCCAGCCCCTCACATCCACACACAACCTACGTACATTTCTAACCTGGTAACCTCACTCCAAATCAAGAATCTTTCTCCCTCCTCCACGAGCCAGGTCTCAGCTATATTTTAGGGTCCAGAATGCTTTCCCCTTAACCAGGATTCCATCCCTCCAAGCCCTCTAACTGTCACAAGGGTAGTTCCTCATAGGCGATGATAAGTAGAAATGACTTGCACGTGATATGGTTAATCTTCACTGTTTCTTTTCTGCTCAGTGCTTTTCCTGGTAAGAGCACTCACTCCCCACCATTTGGAGGAATCACCCCTCCTCCACTTCAGTGATGCTGGGGTCATGTATCAAGGTCATCCGCCAATGGTCCCCAGCGAGAGGCTGAGAGATTACTCAAAGGCTGCAGAGAAGAACCAAACACAGGACCCTGAAGAATTCCAGTGTCTTTAAGGCATGTGAGAATTAGATCTTAGAAAAATCCTAAGTGGAAAAGGTCATCTAGCAGGAGAAACCCAAAAGAGTAGCAGCAGATAAAACAACAGAGAAAAGTTATCAAATGCCAAGTTAAGTGGAGGTAAGGCGTGGAGGAGAGGCCATTTATTTAGCAGCAAGGACTCCGAGGGTGAGAGCTGATTTGGTTCAGTGATGGGGGAAGGCCCTGAGGGTGGCTGGGGAAGGGAGACAGCGACATGGATGACCTTTCAAGTAGCTTAGAATTGGAGAGAATCAGGAGTTCCCGTTGTGGCGCAACAGACACGAATCTGACTAGTATCCATGAGGACGCAGGTTTGGTCCCTGGCCTCGCTCAGTGGGTGAAGGATCTGGCGTTGCCGTGAGCTGCGGTGTAGGTCGCAGACTCGGCTTGGATCCTGCATGGCTGTGGCTGTGGTGCAGGCCGGCAGGTGAAGCTCCGATTCGACCCCTAGCCTGGGAACTTCCATATGCCCCGAGTGTGCAGCCCTGAAAAAAAAAAAAAAAAAGGGAGGGAATCAGAAAGACACAGCGGACATTAGAAGGGTCTCTGTTTGGAGCCGTAGACCCTTCATCCAATGAAGGGATAACCCTTCCCGCAGAAGGATGGACAGGAAAGCAGGAAGGAAAATATATAGATGTATACACGCCATGTAGGTTAAGAGGTTTGAAAATGTACACCCATGGCTTCAATATTTTCTCTGAAGTGGAAAGCACACCCTCCGAGGGACAGGCTGAGGAGTGGTGGGGACTTGACCTTGTCCATGAGAGAGAAGGACAGGAAGAGATGGCCAGAGTGTTCTGAGGGCTCAGCTGAAGATAGAAACCTTAGAACGTCTAGTGGCACCCATCCACTTATCTGTGGGCTTTTCCCCAGCAGACCAAGTATAAGAGTGGAGGAGACAGAGATGATTCAAAGCTGGGAATTCTGGGTTATATGCTATAGAAAGAAGAAGGGATAGGAATTTAAGAAGAGTGGGAAAAGAGGGAAAGAAGCAGGGTATCATGGTGATGCGAACAAAAGAAGAGCAAAGAGCGTTCTGCTCATCATTCGGTCCTGCAAAGATGAACCTGAGGCCATCACTGACTCACAGTGTACTCTGCGCTTCAGACAGAAGAGATTAAGGTAACAGCATGAAGGACTCTGCTTCAAATAGAGAAATTAAAGACAATCACAGGATGCTCTGTGCTTTGGACAGGCAGGCTCCATGGTGAGACATTATCTCAGGAAGAATTTTAATGAACGCAGCTCCTTGCATTTTCCCATAAGTAGAAAAGCACTCTAATCATTAGCTTGAGGCATCTGTTCTTTGTTATGAACAGTAATCTTTTACCAAGACGTATGTTTGACTGCATGTAGTCCTTAGCCAAAAAAGTCATATACAAACGAGCCGCACCCCACCTCTTCAGAGCAGTTTCTCAGAACAACTGAGAGGCTGTCTCCCAGGCTAAAGTCTTCAGTAAGACCCCAAATCACCTTAATTATGACTCTGAATATTTTATTTTATTTTGTTATTATTTTAGTTTTTGCTTTTTTGGCCACACCTGCGACATATGGAGATTCCTAGCCTAGGTGCTGAATCAGAGCTACAGCTGCCAGTCTACGCCACAGCCACAGCAATACAGGATCTGAGCCACGTCTGCGACCTACACCAAAGCTCAAGGCAAAGCCAGATCCTTAACCCACTGAGCGAGGCCAAGGATCGAACCCACAATCTCACGGTTCCTAGTCGGATTCATTTCTGCTGCGCCACGACGGGAACTACAACTTTGAATATTCTGAATGTGGGACACCACTTTTAAGAGAAGGTCTCTTGGATTATTTCTGCTGATAACTCATCTCATCACAGGCAAGGTTTTACCCATTTAACTCTTTGAAGATAACTTTATTTTCAAGAAGGGCATTTCACTATTACTCCCGCTCCCCACCATGAACTGCCCAACCAACAGACTTGCTGTCAATCTCATGTTGATTTCCAAGCAATGCTGCCCTCCCTCCATGACAAATTTACCGTCTCTTGTAAGAATCGCTTTTTAATCCAACCTGCTGACACATTCCTAAATTTCATTTCGGGCCCTTTCAGAGCTCTAACGTCCATGAACATAATTTGATGCTTAATTTTATGTGAATGTTTGGCTGAGAGGAAAAAATTAACAAGTGCTAGCAAAGTTCTTATCTTTGGTGAGCACGTGAGCAGGAGATTCACAGATAAATAGAAAATTTAAAAGGCGGAAGAGCCCTTATGGATGACAGTCTAATTCTAAATATGAGGAAGCAGTGTCGGAAAGGAGACTGAACTTGCCCAAGGTCACACAGCCGATGTGAATACCTTTCAAGAATCTAAGTGGGGGGGTGCCCATGAATCTTGGACCCTGTCCCATTTTCCAGGTTGGTGTTCCACCTCTTTTATCTAGAGATAATTTTTGTACAATCTAAATCAAGAATTATAATCACTCACATATAATTATAATAATTATGATTTTAAACCAGTAGACTTTTGCCAGAAAAGCAATGTAATATTTTTTACTAATCAACTGCCTGACACACTTCTCTAATTTTTTTTCTGTAATGTCATGATGACTTCTTTTTTAATTGAAGTATAGTGGATTTACAATATTGTCTTAGTTTTTGGTGTGCAGCCAGGTGATTCAGATATATAGATATAGATAGATAAAGATTCTTTTTCAGATGCTTTTCCATCACAGATTATTAGAAGATATTGCATACATTTCCCTGGGCTACACCGTAGGACCTTGTAGTTTATCTGTCTTATACACGGTAGTGTGTATCTGCTTAGCAAATGTCAAATGAACAAATGCCAAATAACAGGTCTTCCATAATCGAAAACAATACCGTTTCCACCTCAAACTAGCCATTTCAGTGAAAAATTGATTTAAAAAAAAAAGCCCTCAAACAAGAGTCGGCTGGATGTCCTCGTTTCATTTTCATCAACCGAGGCCACTGAGTTGGCAAAGACCTTCATCACAGGCCCCGTTTTCTCCGCCCTTTACAGCTGGAAGTAAAGGCAACTTACTTCTCCAGGAACGCCACACAGGCCTTCTGCCCGTAGATCTGTGCAATCCTCTTCGGCGTGTCTCCAAAGAAGTCGGGGGCATCGATGGCGGCGTGCAAGGCGTGGAGAGTTCTGAGCACGTGCAGGTGGCCCGACTCGGCTGCAAAATGAGCTGGGGTCCAGCCCACATCAGTTACCAGGCAGGGCCTGGCTCCGTGGTCTATCAGGAGCTGCAGCACCTCCAGGTGTCCTGAGAGGTACCAGGATGAGGCAGGACGTTAAGAGGAAGATGTCTCTGCAGGAGGCCACAGCTAGTCTGGGTGACACAAAAGAGGGGAGGGCACCCCCGAGACCCCTCCAATTTCCTAGCCTCACCCCCTTCTCCCTCCTCCTCCCTCTCTTTCCAGGGTCTCGGTGCCCCGCCTGATCCCGCCGCCCCCACCCTGGCCCTCAGCCCTCCAAGGATCCCCTCTCTCCTTCGGGGACACCCCCCTCCTCCATCCGTTCCTGCAGACCCCGCCCAGGAATCCCGCTTTTATCCCCAAGTCACTCCGCACCAGCCCGTGCTGGCCCCAGTAAGGCTCACTCTGTTTTTGGCTGTCTCAGTGCTGATTGCAACACCAAATCTTTTGCAACAATATGGACAGGGCTCGAGGGCATTACCCTAAGTGAAATAAGTCAGCCAGAGAAAGGCAAATACCCTGTGAGCTCACTATATGTAGAATCTAAAAACAAAAACAAACAAGCTTGTAGATTCAGAGAACAGACTGATCGACAGGTTGAAACGGGTGAAGGCGGTCAAGGGGTAGACATGTCCAAAGTGTGAATTTTATAATATAAATACCATTGGGATGCAAGGTGCATGTGACGATAGTTAATAACACTGTATTGCATATTTGAAAGCTGCTAAGACAGTAGATCTTAAGAGTAATCGGAGGGGTTACTTCTGACAGATGTTAACTAGACTTACTGGGGTGGGTGTTTCACAGCACATATATAAACGGAATCATAATGTTGCAAGCCTAAAACTGATATAATGTTATATGTCAATGACAGCTCAATAAAAAAATACTTCAAGTTCCACTTACATGAAAGCTAGCAGAGATTAAGAGCACAGGTTTTCTAGTCAGAAAGATGTGGGTTTGGGAGTTCCCTAGTAGCCTAATGGTTAGGATTTGGTGGCCTGAGTTCAGTCCCTGGTCCAGGAACTGAGATCCCACATCGAGCCCCTGCAAGCTAGTGGCCAAAAAAAAAAAGACTGAAAGAAAGAAAAAAGCAGGATGGGAGTTCCCTTTATGGCACAGCAGAAACGAATCCAAATAGTATCCATGAGGATGCAGGTTCTGACCCTGGCCTCGCTCAGTGGGTTAAGGATCTGGCATTGCCATGAGTTGTGGCTTAGGTCACAGACATGGCTCGGATCTGGTGTGGCTATGGCTGTGACTGTGGTGTAGGTTGGAAGCTGCAGCTTCGATTCGACCCCTAGCCTGAGAACTTCCATATGCCACGGGTGCAGCTCTAAAAAGCAAGAAAGAAAGATATGGGCTTACACCTATCAATAAATACTTCTTGCTAGCTGTGATATCTCAGATGAGAAACAAACTCCTGAGGCTGTTTCCTCATCTGTCAGTCAGGATATTACCACTTACCTCACTGCGTTCTTACGAGTACAAATGAAATCATAGGCTTAATAAAGCACATAGCAGGGGGCCCAGCATACAGCAAATGTTTACTGGCAGGTGCTTTAGTACAGCTCCTATCACTTTGTACCTACGTTACTGCAAAGTTCTCCCAACTGATTTCTCTGCCACGAGGCTTGCTTCCTGACAGCACATTCTCCACACAGGAATCAAAACACATGTTCACAAAGCAAAGGTGACTGCGCCCATTCCTAACATCCTTCAATAGAGTTCTATGGCAGGAGGTCTTGACAAGCCCATTGGCTGCATTTTTGCCACAATCCTCTTCCAATTTTATACCTGAGCCTTGTTTGGCATGTCCCCAGCCATGAACAAAGTGAAGTTCCTGCCCTACAAGCAGAGGAAGGTTCCATTCCTGCTACGGGTCAAGAGGGCGGAGGGCTAATATGAATTGAGAGCCACTATGTGCTAGGCAGAACATGCCCATTATCTTACTGAATGCTCACTACAAGACTCCACACCGACTACCAACAGGTGACCTCATGATTGATGAACCCCGAGGGACAATCTACCTAGGCACGGCCCACTCACCTTTAATGGCAGCCCAGTGAAGGGGGGTTCGGTCATTCCAGTCCATGTCCTTATAGTTTGGGTCACAGAGACCTTTCTTCAAAATCCTTTTCACTGAATGGTAGTCCCCTGCAGCCACGGCCTGGTGGAGCTTTGTCATGTCAGACAGTTTGATCAATTCCATGACCAAAAAAAAAAAAAAAAAAGCACAACTGTGGGAAAATCATGCCACTTAGGAAATTCTCTGCAGCTCTTTATTCCTAGCGAGTGAGTCTGTGGGATTCCTTATCGTTTACTTTCTTTCTGACCTCACACATTTGCACGCAGGGTTGTCCTGAGTTTTTGTTCGTTTGTTTTGGCCGCCCCAAGGCACATGGAGTTCCCGGGCCAGGGATCAGATCTGAGCCACAGTTGCGACCTGTGGCACAGCTGCAGCAATGCCGGATCCTTAAATCCACAGTGAGTTTAACAGAGACACCCCCCATCCCGTTGTGCCACAGTGGGAACTCCCAAGGTTGTGTCACGTGTGTGCCTTGCTGACTGCATTTGGGTCTTAACTAGCGCCTGCCAATCACCCACCCCCAAAACTATCAATGGCTCCTTTCTGCGTATAGGATTATAAGCTAAAATTGTGGGTTGACATTTGACCTCAAACCACTTCCATTACTATTTCTTGCTCCTACTCCAAAGTGTGACTCTGAGTCAACTGTGTAATTCTGTGCCTTATCTTTCTCATCTAAATAATGGGCTTAGGAGTTTCAGAAGTGGATCTGCAGTAACGAGCCTGACTCATATACATGAGGACGCAGGTTCCATCCC
This sequence comes from Catagonus wagneri, assembly GCA_004024745.2. Taxonomy (NCBI): domain Eukaryota; kingdom Metazoa; phylum Chordata; class Mammalia; order Artiodactyla; family Tayassuidae; genus Catagonus; species Catagonus wagneri. The sequence goes on from PVHT021183523.1 coordinate 16,718,030, forward strand.
TGGCCTCGGTCAGTGGGCTCAGGATCCGGCATTGCCATGCACTTTGATGCAGGTCGCAGATGTGGCTTGGATCCTGTGTTGCTGGGGCTGTGGCAGCTGCAGTTCTGATTCAGCCCCTAGCCTGGGAACTTCCCTATGCTGTTGGTTCAGCCATAAAAAGACAAAAAAAAAGAGGGACACAAACCAACAGTTCTCAAATTACAGTCTATAGATATTCAGGACTCCCTGAGGCCCTTTCAGGGGATCCATGAGGTCAAAACTATTTTCATTACAATATTAAAATGTCTTGGTTTTGGGAGTTCCCGTCGTCGTGGCTCAGCAGTCAATGAACCCAACTAGTACCAGTGAGGACACGGTTTTGATCCCTGGCCTCACTCAGCGGGTTAAGGATCCGGCATTGCAGTGAACTGTGCTATAGGTCGCAGACATGGCTCAGATCCCACGGGGATGTGGCTGTGGTGTAGACTGGTGGCTACAGTTCCGATGAGATCCCTAGCCTGAGAACCTCCATATGCTGCAGGTGCGGCCCTAAAAAAAAAATAATAATAATAATAATAAAATATTAAAAAATAAAATGTCTTGGTCTTGTTTGCCATGCTGACAACTGGTCTGATGGTTCGCCAGGGTGGATCCCATTTGTTTCACTCTTGAGTTCACACCAAGGAAATTCCACAACTTCTCATGGGCAAGTGGCAGTTCAAGTAGAATTTTTCAGTGAGTAGCTAAACCACTTATGGAGCTATTAATGAATCGACTCTAAAAGCTCACATGGAAATGCAAGGGACTCAGAGCAGCCGAAACAATCTCGAACACGAAGACAAAGGAGAATTCACACTTTCTGATTTCCCAGGTTTCTACAAAGCTACAGTAATCAAGACAGTGTGGTACAAAGTAAGCTGTGCAGCCTAAAGTTAGACACAGAGAGCGCTGTAATAAAACCTTATAGTCCTGGTCAGCTGATTTCAGTGGTGCCAAGAACGTTCAATGGAGAATGATAGTCTTTTCAAATGGTACTGACATTAACTGAATAGCCACACACACACACACACACACAAGATGGTTCTCTACCTCATGACACATACAAAAACTACAAAACTTAAAATATATCACAGACCTCAGTATAAGACCTAAAACTAAAACTTTCAGAAGAAAGCATAGGAGTCAATCTTCAACCCACTGTGTCAGACAACGGTTCATACTATGGCAACAAAAGCATGAGTGATGACAACAAAATTACACAAATTAGATTTCACCAAAGACAAAAACATTTGTTCTGTAAATAATACCTTTGAGAAGGTGCAAAAGCAACTACAAAATTGGAGAAGATATTTGCAAATCATCTGATAAGAGACTTGTAGCTAGAAGACAAAGAACTCTTACAACTCAACAGTTTAAAAAAAAACAATGAAAAATGGTCAAAGAATATAAACAGAAGATTTTCCCCCCAAAATATGTACATAGCCAGTAGGCACATGAAAAGATGCCCAGCATCATTAGTCACCAGGGAAACGCAAATCAAAAACCACAGTAAGACACCACTTGACAGCCACTAGGATAACTATCATTTAAAAGACCAACAACAACAAACATGAGGATGTGGAGAAACTGGGACCCTCACACATGGGATAGAAAAGGGTGTAGCCACTTTGGAAAGCAGTTCAATAATTCTCCAAAAGGTTAAACAATGGAGTCATCACATGACCAGTAACTCCGCTCCTAGGTATAACCTAAAAGAAATAAAAAACACATCCACACAAAAACTTGTACACCGATGTTTACACCAGGCTTATTCCTAGTAGCCAAAAAAGTGGAAACAACTCAGAAGTCTACTAACAGAGGATTTCATCAATGAAATGTGGGAGATTCATACGATGGGATAGTATTGACAATAAAAAGAATGAGATACTGATACCGGCTACAACACGTGTGAACGCTGAAAACATGCTAAGTGAAAGAAACCAGTCACAAAAGACCACATGGTGAAAGATTCCATTTATGTGAAACGCCCAGAACAGACATCTATAGGGACAGGGTGTAGATTTCGGTGGCCTAGGACTGGTTTAAGCTGAGGGTGGGAAATGATCTAAGGAGCGCCGGGTTTCTTTCTGGGGTGATAAAATGTTCTAAAATTAGATAGTTGAAGGTGATGCTTTCACAACTTTGAATATATTAAAAACCACTAAACTGTGTACTTTTAAGGGATGAATTTTATGGGAATTAGAGCTCAGTCAAGCTGTTGAAAAATCAAGGATACTATTCATTAGAGTCTTTCTTGCAGAAAACCAAAAATGTGTTTGCAGAAAACATACACAATTCACTAGCCTTACGACTGACTATGAAAAGCTAGCAAATTTTCCTACACAAGAATCCTTGTAAATGTAGCTAAATGCACTTGAATTTCCATCTTTTTCATGACAGGTGTCTCAATGTAAACAAAAGTAGCCAGTAAATACAAGGTCCAATAAACATGAATGAGCTATGCTAACTGAAGGAAACATCTGAAGAGAGAGGTAATGTAAAAATACTTACTGTCTTGTTTGAGATCTGCAGTGCTCTGCGCTGGCAGGGAGTCCTAGCTGCCTGGACTTGTTGTGTCCACACCATGGAAACTGACCCCGCCTTCCTTATTACCGCCCACCAATCACATCAGCCTCAGCATCAGCCTCTGGACGTGACCCCCTTGGGGAGTGGGGAGTGGGGATGTCCCCTCTGCTTGCGCTGAAACTGCTCAGCGACCCCTGGCTGCTTCTGTGCTCCAAGAAGGGTCCTTAGCAGCTTCTTTTGGAACAGCATTTAATCAAAAAAACGTGAAAGTTAAAAAAGCAGTTGCCAGTCCCCAGGACTCCGTGAAGGTGGCAGACTGGTAACCACCGCGGGAGGACGTGTGCCCCTCGCGTGCGGAACCTGCTGTGAGATGTCCCGCAAGGCCCTTAACTTTGCTGAGCCTCGTTTTTTCTCACCGGTAACATGAAGTTTTAATACCTTTCTCATAGCGCTATGAGAGGTGAGTGGCTGAAATAATTTACAAAGCACCCGGCACGGGACAGGGGACGGAGGAGAGGGAGGGAGGGAGAAAAACTTTAGGTGCTTCTGCTTTGCCTCCGCTTTTTGCTGCCTTACTCGAAGCAGCTAGTATCCTTGTTTTTACTTTTTAATTTTTTTCTTTTTCTTCCTTCCTCTTCTTCCTCCTTTTCTTTCTCTCCCTCCCTATTCCCACTCTCATTCTTTCTCCCTCCTCCTTTTTCCCTCCATTTCTCTCAGTCCTTTCTTCCCATGTGTATTTATCGAATGCCCATACCCGCCAGACTCTGTGCTGGGCCCTGTAGAGAATGGGGCACTTACTTTTCATATCTCTTTTTTTCCTTTTTTTAGGGCTGCACCTGCAGCACAGGGAAGTTATCAGGCTGGGGGTTGAATGGGAGCTACAGCCACCAGCCTACACCACAGCCACGGCAACGCCAAATCCGAGCCACGTCTGCGACCTACGCCACAGCTCACGGCAACACTGGAGCCTTAACCCACTGAGCAGAGCCAGGGATTGAACCCACATCCTCATGGATACTAGTCGGGTTCATTACCACTGAGCCACAACAGGAACTCCCCTGCATAAAAGGCTCTTCATCTTCTCTCCACTTCCCAAAGGCAGAGCGGTCCCCGCCTGGGACCTGTGGTCCTCTAGAGGTGCTCTTCCCCCCCTCACTCCCTGCCGCCGCCGTGAAGCCTTGTGCTTGAACCTCCATCCTCTGACCATGACCTTCCACCTCCCCACTTCTGGCATTCTGCCTCAGGGTAGCTTCCTCCAGCCCACTCAAAGCACCAGCATTTTTCAGGTCTGCCTGGTTATTCATGTGATGTATGCCTGTGTGTAGTCACACAGCTCGGAGTTCGCTTTCCCACAGGGGGTGTGTATGTGTGTGCACAGGTGTGTAGAGATAAATACGTATACATTAAGTGCTCGCTCTGTTTGCCAAATACTCTTCTAAGCAATTTAAGTGCATCACGCCTTTTAATACTCAATGAATGGGTAAGACAGACGCTACTGTTATTTTCATCTTACAGATTAGGAAACTGAGGGGTTAAAAGGCTACGTAAATTGCTCGAGGCCTTAGAACTAGTACAGGTAGTAAAGGACTCAAGCCCAGGCCTGCGTGTCTGACTCCGGCCTCTTAATTACCACACTCACCTCTGGAAAAGCTTCAGGAAGATCCTACCCCATTGTTAAATAATTACCTAAAGAGGTTGGGGCCATGGGGAACCCTTACAGTCCCTCTTTTTCCCCTTGGCTTTGTTTAGATTTCTAACAATACGAATGTGTAACGTCAATGTGTGACATCTTAACTAGAAAAAAAAAAATCTGTCCTTTTGAAAAATCTGTCCCTCATTTTCATCACCTCTGGTCCATCTGCTCCGCCAGTTTGCAAGCCCAGGTAACCTTCTTCTCTGATCTAATTCCTGGACCTGCAAACATCAGTGGTGAAAGCACATCGCCAGAGAGACTGGCTCCATGACTAACGCGTGGATTCCAGTCACCGTGGGGCTCGGGAGGCTTCAGCCATCCCGGGAAAGATCTCATAACCATGCCCCAGGTTCTCGCTTCCTTCGCGCTTCCTTTCACTCAGTCTACAGCCAGGTCTCCTCTCCTTCTCCATGAAATGTCTTGAAAGTTGTCTACACTTACTGTCTTGGTATCCTCATCTGTGTCTCTGACTCCCGGCCTCCACCCCTCTGTTACACTGAAATTGACTTCAAGGGTCACCAGTGCCTTCCTAACTGGAAAATCTCATAGCCCTTTCCTCAGTCCATACTCTTTAACCCACAGGGCTGACCCTACTTTTAAAACTCCTTTCTCTCTTGACGTCTATAAAGCATCTCTCTCTCACCTTCTATCCCCTCTTTGACCGACTGCTCACAATTTCATTCACTCCCCCGTCTTCCTCCCACCTTCCACGGGATGTGATGTTGTGTAGAAGTCTATCTTCTGCCTCTACTCTCTCTAAAAACTCTCCATGCCCATTCCAGGCGCTCTCAGTATTTTTATGACTTCTGCCTAGGTGTCTCTACTGAACTTCAGACCTGCATAACTAACCATCCGTGAGATGGTTCCACCCAGAGGTATGCTGGCTCACTACAGGGGAGAAAAATCGCATGTTGTGGTGTTTGCTGACTTCTATAGCATGAGGTTCCCAATTTCAAGCCATCCACGTGAAGTCACTGCATACGAAGCTGGAAAATGTGCACAGATGGCTCTCTTGACCTCACACACCACTTGGTACCCAGGAGCAGAGGGTCTCAAACTATTTCCGTGATATACAGTAGAAAATACTTTTTATATCAGTTTTATATATAAAAACTGATAGATAGATAGATAGATAGATAGATAGATAGATAGATAGATCTCCTATGGAAATAAAAGTTTTATATATAAAAACTGATAGATAGATAGATAGATAGATAGATAGATAGATAGATAGATCTCCTATGGAAATAAAAGTTCTGTGAAACAACAGTAAACCTTAACATAAATGATACACTTTAAAATGGATCATTTAAAAATATTTGTATCAACTCATAAGCCATGAATGGTTCAAGATCCACACTTTATAAACATCATTCTCAGGAGTTCCCATTGTGGCCCAGTGATAATGAACCCAGCTAGTATCCATGAGGACAGGGGTTTGATCCCCGGCTCTGCTCAGTGGGTTAAGGATCTGGCCTTGCCATGAGCTGTGGTGTAGGTCCCAGACATGGCTCGGATATGGCGTTGCTGTGGCTGTGGTGCAGGCCAGCAGCTATAGCTTCAGTGTGACCCTTAGCCCAGGAATTTCCATATGCCACAGATGTAGCCCTAAAAAGACAAAAAAAGTAAAAAATAAAAATGTCATTCTCTGGTCTCTCAAACTCAATAGACACAAAATTGTTTATTATCCCACTTTGACAACCTGTCCCTTTTCTCTCATTTTCTTTCTCATTCTGTGTCTGCATCATCTACCTGGTTTCCCCAGCGAGAAATCTCAGGGCTGTTTTGGCCTCATCCCTCTGCTTAATCTCCTCTGGCCATTTCTGCCTCATTCAGATCTCTCAAGCAGGTCTTCCAGTCTCAGTTCCCACTGTTACTATCCTATTTTACATCTTCTTTTGCCTAATAGCCTCCTAATTCTTCCCGTTTTTGGTTTGCTCAATTTCAATTCATCTTTCTTTTCAGTACAAAAATTGTCTTTCCCCAAAGAAGTAACATTACAGCTCTGCTTAAAAACTGGGATGGTTCCCCAGTGCCCCCAAGAAAGCTCTCATTCATTCAGAAGACATGCATTGGGCAACTCCTGTGGGCCACACTCGGTATTGGATGCTGGGGGCTGGGGGGCAGGGGAGGTGCCGTAGTTCTTGTCCAAGGAGCTAACAATCCAAACTCCACTGCATTACTCAAAGATTCTTTTAGTAGTTCGAGCTCACCTTTTCCACCTTACCATCTACTCCAACCTGTCTGTGCACCCGATGCTCTCATCACAACGGAGAACTGGACATTCGCAAAGTACTTCCTTCATGTCTGGGCTCCTGCCCCCACATTTTGTAGGATGTCTCCTTCTTCCTTCTAGATAAACTCCTACTCATGCTGGAAGCTGCCGTCTTGGTGAAGGCTTCCTTTTCACAAATTCCTATTTTAAAAGTTTTAAATATTTCATCAGTATAATCATGCACGTACCCCAAATAGCTAAAAGCACCATAGCATCAAAAGAGAAAAGCCAGAGTCTCCCACCTCAACCCACCCCAACTTGAGCCCAGTTCCCCAAAGATAATCACTCAGTGATTTTCCTTTCTAGATATCTGGTGATCTCCCTGTTTACAAAATAGTATGCTAAATTATCATTTCTCGGTGTATCATCTTAGGTACCGTCTAGCTAATTTCTACTAAGAAAGTGAGCATTTAGCTCACATAGACCTTGGTCCTATCTTTTCTCTTTCCTAACCCTCATAATAGACTTATATTTCTATACTCAGTCCCTCTGTGGCATTTTCTCCTCTGCAAAGTTACACATAAAGCATCTAGACCCTTATTTTTTGTTCTGCTAACTATGGACATTATCTCTTGACTCTTAACTTTCTAACATGAGACCTGCTGTGGTGCAGTGGGTTAAGGATACAGCATCGCTGCAGCTGTGGCGTAAGTCGCAGCTCTGGCTAGGATTCCATCCCTAGCTGGGGAACGTCCATGTGCTGTGGGTGTAGCTGAAAAAGAAAAAATAAAACGAGACCCTTAGCCACTCAGACTTCTCTCCAGCAGACTCCTTATTTATACCTCCTTCTACCTGCTTACTCTCTACCTTTTAAAAATCAATTATAATTACATTCTCCACGTAGTCATAGTTAATTCTTCATGGGCATACTTAAAAGGTGATCCGAAAAGCTGAAAATCAATAAGCATGTTTGCACCGTTGGATTATGTGAATATTGTTCTCTGTGGTCTAGTGAAATGCTCAGATCACACTTTCATCTCTGAAAGTGAAACATATTCAATTCACCGTTCAGAGAAATATATTTTCAGATTTCAAGTTTAAGGGCGTCTCCACCCAATAGCTCAATATCAACCCATTTTAAGTTACACCATACTTACATCATGCATTTCCTGGACGTTCCCCCCCTTGGAGTTCCTAGCTTTAACTTTAAATTTTTAAATTTTAAATTTAAGAAATTTAATCTTTTATTTTTTTTTCCATTGTATTCTGTTACCTTCTAAGGGTCTCCTAATCATACTTTTGGTTTTATTGAATTCCATTGTTGTCTCCAGCTTAATCACTTCAGTAAGGATGGGCTAGTTTCCAGGTATAAAGCTGACACTCTGGGGCTTCTCTCCTTAGCTCACCCGGATCTGCCTCTTTGCCTTGGCTCCTGGGCAATAAGGATGCCTTCGACTTCCACCCTTCCACAGAGAATTAATACTTCACTTCTCCAAAAACCCACAGTCCTGTGTTTCCCTACATAGGCTTGCTCTCTAGAATGTTATTTCCTTAGCTCCAGAGTGTGTCTTAGTCATTCTTCAAATGATACCTGATATTCAGTTTGCCCTCAAAAAACACTGTTGGGGTGTTCCTGTCATGGCTTAGCAGTAACGAACCCAACTAATATCCATGAGGATGAGGGTTCAGTCCCTGGCCTTACTCAGTGAATTAAGGATCCGGTGTTGCCACGAGCTGTGGTATAAATCACACACAAGGCTCGGATCTGGTGTTGCTATGGCTATGGTGTAGGCTGGCAGCTGCAGCTCTGATTTGTCGACCCCTACCTAGCCTGGGAACTTCTACGTGCTGCGGGTGTGGCCTTAAAAGATTAAAAAATAAAATAAAATAAAATAAAGTAAAATAAAATAAAACAAAAAACACTGTTGGAAAATACCACTGAGCACATTTTACTATTTATCCCCATATGTTTATTGAGGACAGAGTCATCGTTTTTGCTCATGCTAAAGGGTAAATAAGCACTGCCATGTTTTTGGGAAATGGATGTAGGAATTAAGAGATAAGAAACAGCTCCACAAAAAATCACTTTATAAACACAAAGACATTATATTTTCCTCACCACATAAAACAAAAACAAAACCCATATCAGACCTACCTTATAATCTTCATGTCTATGTCGACTTGCCATCCTTTTGGAATGTGAGGCCCATTCTTGATTAATTTCAACAGACTAGAGCTGGCAGATAACTCACAGGATGTCCAACTAAATTTCAATTTCAGATAAACCAAATATAATTTTTAAGTAGAAGTAGATCCCAAATATTGCATGAAGCATACTGACACTAAAACCTTTTTGTTGACTTCATCTGAATTTCAAATTAAAATCTGAAATTCACATTTAACTGGGTGCCCCGTGTTTCTTTTGCTAAATCTGGCAACCCTACACTGGGAACCTTCTCAGAACTAACCTGCTAAGTGCCAGCCAGCTTAGTGACATCCGCAGAGAGTGTGATCTGATGACAACGGGAGAAGGCATAGAGCTGGCCTTGAAAGAAAGAAAGAAAATATTTCAAACTTGCCTTCAAGACTGCTTTCAAAGCCCACCACTTTTTTTTTTAAGTTTTATTATAGTTAATTTACAAGGCTGTGATAATTTCTGCCGTACAATAAAGTGACCCAGTCACACATATACACCCATCCATTCTCTCTCAGATTCCTTTCCCACAGAATATATACTGGGTGGGGTTCTCTCTAGGTTCTCACCACCTTTCAGGTGTCATGATGAGTCTCCCTAATCTCACCTGGCCGTAAGATCTAAGGGAAAATGTCTTTAGAGATTTCTTGTATGGAGCATTATGTACTATTTATTTTACTTTATTTTATTTATTCTATTCTATTTTTTTTTTTTTTTTTTGGCTGTGCCTGCAGCACGTGGAAGTTCCAAGACTGGGGACTGAACCCTCTCCACAGCGGTGACCAGAGCCAGAGTGCTAACAACGCTGGATCCTTAACCCACTGAGCCACCAGGGAACTCCCACGTACCTTTTTAGATGACTCCTGGGGGCAATTTGTTTTATAGGAGGTTAGTCCAGGAAGTACAAGAAACTGTCTTTAGGCTGAGATGGTTTTAGTTAAATTTGCATCTATTGTTAGGTTTAAATAAGTCACTGCTTCTTTAAAGATATGATAGTAGATAACAGTGGGAATACTTCCCATGTGCCAGGCTCCAACCTAAGCATTTTGCATACATTTGCACTTCATTCTCACAAGGTGCCTCTGACTAATATCCTTTAATTATCTCCTTTTTACTGATAAGGAAACTGAGAGGCATAACGGGTAAAGAACTTACCAAAGTCATGCCATGGATAAGTGTGAGAAAGGAGGTATAGTCCATGCCTTCTTAATGCAGAGTCCTCTGAATAAAAATACAATAAATTTCATCTACAGTCCTGTCGACCTCGCCAAAAAGCAAAAAAAAACAAAAAAAATCACTAGTTAAAAATACAAAATATTAACACCACCTATGAATTTCAAATTACTTTCTGTAACCGAAGCTTTTAATGAAGATTTTTAAATTAGAAAAGTGGATTGAGGAGAAGGCATTGGCAGATGAAGGAAGGGATTTCAGTTAAACCCCAAAGAACTGAATTAAACTGAGCGATAAGATAGTCCCTTTTAGGGAGTTCCCGTTTTGGCTCAGTGGTTAAGGAATCCGACTAAGAACCATGAGGTTGTGGGTTTGATCCCTGGCCTTGCTCAGTGGGTTAAGGATCCGGCGTTGCCGTGGGCTGTGGTGTAGGTTGCAGACGCGGCTCGGATCTCGCGTTGCTCTGGCTGTGGCGAAGGCCGGCAGCTACAACTCTTGTTAGATCCCTAGCCTGGGAACCTCCATATGCCGCGAGTGCGGCCCCAGATAAGGCAAAAAAGACAAAAAAAAATAAATAAATAAAGCCCCTTTTACACCATTTCCTCTCACATCATAAAAGCGCTTCCTGAATGCCCTTCACTGTATGTCCAAGGAGAAATGAAACTAATTCAGTGGCAGGCTTTCCAGCCCGGAGCATCGTCCACAAATTCCTGAGCTGGTGTCCAGTGCACACACTCTGGACCTGAAAGCGGAATGCGCAGGGCATTGCAGTTTGCAGATGGAAGCCGAGTAACCTGGAATTTTGTGGAACAAACAAGGTCGGCGCGATGCGAGGTGGACGGAGCTTGGACAGATCTGCTCAGGGTCGAAGTTGAGAACCGGTACTGGGGACGCAGCACCCGCCCTCGGCACGTATAGGTCAGTCCAGGGCCGGGTTAAGTTAACCCGCGGGTCCAGGTGGCGGACCCCGGGCCCCGGGAGGGTGCCGTGGGCGCCTAGCCTGCCCGCCTCCCAGAGCCTCTGCTGGCGGGAGGCCGGCGGCCGCGGCTCCTCCCCGCCCCTCCTCCCGCAGCGCCGCGGGAGGTCAAGGGCGACCAGACAGCTTGAGGCGGACAGAGCGCGAAGCCTGCGCGCAGCACCCCCGCCCCCCGCCCCGAGGTCACGGTGACCCGGTGACCACCGCCTGCAGAGCCCACCGTACTTGCAGCGAGCAAACAGCGGGCGGGGTCGGCCAGCCCGGTCCGGGTTCCAGCGAGCAGCACCCCGCGGCGCCCGGGTGAGGAGGCGGCGGGGGTGGGGGGGAGTCCAGGGGCGGCCGCAGGCTGGCGGGTAGGGGTGGCGAGAGGGGCTGGGGGCTGGGAGGTTGGAAGCTGGAAGGATGGGGGATGGGAGGATGGAGGGGGTCTGGAACAGCACCTGCACTCGCCTCTGAGCGGGACTTGGGTTCGCGGTCCCCGCTGCCCTCCGGAACAGCGCTGGGATCTTTGCGGGGACGGTGATGGAATTCGAACCCAGTTTTCCCATGCAACAACACTAAGAATTCGCTGCTGAGAGGGAATCCGGCTGGGGCAACCCGGAGCACGTGGGTCTCCCTTTGGCTCAGAACAAACAGACACGTACCTCCCCCTCTGGGGAGTGTTTACTCCTTTCGGAGCCCAGTTCTGAGCGGCTGCAGTACGACCAGAATCGACAAAATGAAGCCATACCTCCTATCTGCTCCGCACGACCGGGAACTCCCCGCTGCCGCCCAGGCAAGATCCCGGCTGCGCTCCCCCGAGTCAGGGGGAAGCTTGTTTTTAAAAAGTTGAGCAGAACCAGAAAGCAAAAAACAATTATCTTCCCCCATCATTTCCTTGGAGCCTCCATAGATTTTTTTTTTTTTTTTTTTTTGCTGCAAAACCAGAAAGGTCAAATTCTCACTCAGACCTATGGTTCCTGAGGTGGCTTTGGGGGTGAGAAGGAGGAGGGAGAAGTGTGTGGCCTCGCAACAGGGAGCTGGCCTCCTCTGAAGGACAGCAGCGTTCAGGTTGGGGAGTGGTTTGTATTAAATCAGTCTTGCACACATTACCTTCGGCCTCGGGAAGAATGCTGAGCTGGGAGGTTGGTTTATGCATAGGAGCTGGAAAACGTATCCCTTCAAAGTGTTGATCTGATATTGGGCTAACACTGAACTTGGGGATCAGGACGGTGAATATTGGTCTGGTCCATGTGAAGGGGAAGGACCACCTTCTGGCCGCCAGGGGGCCCCGGTGAGCTGCCAACACCCGGGGATAATTCCTTCCCGAAGGGGTTCTGCTTGCGCCGCTGAAGCTGGTGAGACAACCATGGACTTGGCCTTCTCCAGCCACTGCCTCCATTCATTGCACGTGGGCCCTGAACGTTCACTCCGCTCCCCAGACATTTGTGCAGGAGCTGCTGCTGCGGCCTTGGAGCGGTGCGCCCCCTCGAACTGGGCCCTTATTACTCAAGCCACTGAGAATACAGGACTAGGGGAGATGGGAGGGATAGTAATGTGGTTCAGCCAGGACTTTAACAGCTGAGAAATCCTCCCTGGGGTGTGAAAGGACTTGCCTGGGGCTCCAGGGAGTTTCCTGCAAGCGGAACCAGGGCAGCTGGTTCCTCACTCCCTTGACCACTTTGTGTCTGTGCCCTTAGCACTTCAGCGGTCAGGTAACTTTCCCTCACCCGTTAGGTTTGTAGTCCAGGGCAAAGTGCCAGCCTCTTTGTGGCTCTCAGCATAAGAGCATCAAGGAGACCACTGACTAGGTACTCGGAGTGCGCCTTGGGAATGTCAGCTGGAGTAAGAAATCTGAATTCCTTTCCCTGACACCTTAGAAAATGGATATTCTGGAAAGAACGTTGATCATCAGGTTATTTATACCTTGGTTCATCCTAAGCCTGAATTTTGTTTTTTGAAGACCCTTGAGAATTGACTTCGCTGACTTCTCCAGACAGTGAGAAATGTCCATAAGAGTGCAGCATTGAGGAGTTCCCCTTGTGGTGCTTCGGAAACGAATCTGACTGGTATTCATGAGGTTGCAGGTTCGATCCCTGGCCTCGCTCAGTGGGTTAAGGACCTGGTATTGCCATGAGCTGTGGCGTAGGTCGCAGACGCAGCTCAGATCCCGGGTTGCCGTGGCTATAGCGTAGGCTGGCAGCTGTAGCTCCAGATTTGACTCCTAGCCCAGGAACCTCCACATGCCTTGGGAGCGGCCCTAAAAAGCAGAAGAAAAAAAAAGTGCAGCATTGAAGAGAAAGTAATATGTGAAGAGATATCGAAGGGGAATGTTTGGCTCTAAAATCATATTGTTCCGGAATTTCCAGGCTTCTGAGGAAGTTTTGTAGTTTGAAGGGATGAGCAGTGGGTTCTTAACTGCCCTTTTCTCTAAAGCCGGGCACCTGTTCTGTGCCCTGTCACTTTGCTTCATGTTACAGGAGTGACTCATAACACATGAATAGACATGGTCTAATAGATAGAGGTTCGTAGTTTTAAAAATGTCAACATAGGAGTTCCTGTCATGGCTTAGTGCAAACGAATCTGACTAGCATCCATGAGGACTCAGGTTCGATCCCTGGCCTCGCTCACTGGGTTAGGGGTCGGTCCAGCGTTGCAGTGAGCTGTGGTGTACGTCACAGAGGCAGCTCGGATCCCAGATTGCTGTGGCTGTGGTGTAGGCCAGCGGCTGCAGCTTATTCAGCCCCTAGCCTGGGAACCTCCATATGCCACGGGTGTGGCCCTAAAAAGATATTAAAAAAAAAAAAAATAACATCTGAAAAGAAAGAAAAAATCTACTATACAAATGGATGCTGGTTGAATTAAATGGGCTGGTTGATTCCTAGGACAAGCTTCGTTGACTCCTTCACTGACTTCATGAAATCGTTGTTGAGCACCTGCAGTGCCAGGCATTGAGTCTAGAGCAGTGAGCAGGGCAGAGTTCACATCCTAGAATAGAGGGATGAGCAAGGTCAGTTCAGAAAGTACTAGATGTTTTAAAGAGAAGGAAACAGTGTGGTAGTAGAGTATTGCGAGGTGTGTGTGTGTGTGTGTGTGTGTGTGTGTGTGTGTGTTATGGACAGGTGGGAGGGGCCTGGCTCCCTGGATTGGCTTTGGGGAGAGACTTTGCTGGGAGCTTGCTTTGGGATGAGCCCCCAGCAGATGGGCAGGCAGTTCCGGTGGAGCAAACCACGGGCACGCGGTGCTGGGAAAAACTCGATGTGCTCCAGGCACCGCTGGGGAGCAGAGGGTCTGGAGCAGGTGTGAGAGGAGGGGGCAGCGGGGTGAGATTGGGATGGGAGAGGGTCCAGGTCCTGCAGAGATCTGGAGGCTGAGCTAAGCAGCCTGGGCTTCCTTTCAGGTGCAAGGTGACCTAGAGCAGAGGCGGGAGGTGATAGAGTTACATTTTTGCAGGGGTTACTCCGGGTGCTCTGTGGAGGATGGATTATGCGGGAGAAGAGGAGAGGTGGGGAACCAGCCCCAGGTTTATTTATTTATGATGGTGACCTGGTGGAGGGTGGGAGCAGCAGGTGTCCAGAAGCTGTTGGGAGGCAGAGTGGGAAGCCACTGAGTGTTTCTCGCTCAAATTTCACATCTACAGCAGGAGAATGGCATTCCTCCTTTGGGTTCTCTTATCCTGTAAAAACAAGCCCATGAATATGCTCTTAAAAGTAATGCAAGCTTTTATTGCTATTATTACTCACTAATAGTATGCCACTTTGAATTCCATGTGCTTTTCAACGTTTTTATGATGATTGCAACATCATCTTCTTTATTCTTTTCAATAAAGATAATTTATTGTTCATAAAAAGTATTTTGCTCAGCTCAGAGCAATGAAAAACCCTAGCCAAGAGTTACCAATAAAACACACCCTCAGGGGGAGTTCCTGTCATGGCTCAGCAGTAATGAACCCCACTAAGGACCCATGAGGACATGGATTTAATCCCTGACCCCACTCAGGGTTAAGGATCCGGTGTTGCCATGAGCTGGGGTATAAGTTGAAGTCACAGCTCAGATCCCATGTTTCTGTGGCTGTGGTGTAGGCCAGCAGCTGCAGCTCCAATTTGACCCCTAGCCTGGGAGCTTCCATATGCCACAGGTGAGGCCATAAAAAGCCAAAAAAAAAAAAAAGAAAAGAAAAGACCATCGGAGAATGCAGGGAAATTAACATTAACATAATAGCTGGCTTTCTTTGAAATCTGGGTGTGCTCAGATAAAATTCAAAATAGAATATGGAAACCGAAAAAAAAATTTTTAAGTTAGCAGATTTTGCCTTTGTCCTGGATGTGGCCTGGGATGTACAAAGATCGGTTGACAACTGAAAAGCTCTATGTGGCGGCAGAATTTCTGGAGGGGGCCGGGAACCAGAGCTGAGTAGGATTATTTCCCTTAGTGAAACATCACCTCTCAGAGGAAACTCTCGGACGTTTCCTAGTTGATCACTGACTCGGTTTTAGAGGGTCAGGCCAGAGTTTTGAAGTCCTTTACCAGCTAGGGTAGGACTGACCTTTTCAGCAGCTGGACGGCTGACTGCCACGATAAGGCAGTCCTGTTTTCTCTTTCCTGCCACGTTCTGACCTACAGCTTACTAGAAGGAGATGCACCTGTTTTGAAGAAAATAGAGGCCGTTCCTCATTTTCATCGTGTACAGTGGAAAACGTACCTCTTAGTGACTTAAAGTTCCCCTGGTTGTCTTCCCTTACCGGACCCCATTAATTATTTGTTGGTTGGTGCATCTGAATTTCAGCTTGAAGTGGCCAGGCTGGTGATTCAAATTGCAGGCAAAATGTGACCGTAATTGTAGAGTCTGCATGGTTTCTCTTCTGCGGTATTTACCGTTGTAGCCCCTTAAGATTTGGGGTTATTAGGGCATCTCTAAGTGAGAGGTTGCCGTTTCTCCAGGAGGCCACAGATCTATTCTTTTTGACTCATCGTGGTTTGATATACTGAATTAGGTGCTCTCCTTTAAAAATCCATAGGTTTTACATACAAATATGGTTTTCAAGCTTTACTTGAAAAGAGAAAAAAATGAAGATCTATTACATGGAGCTGTCATTCCTAAGAGGAGGTGGACCATTTCAGATGGACTCGTCTGCCACAGTCCCCACCATGGCTTTTTCTTTTCTTTCTCTCTTCACTTCTCTCTTTCTTTCTCCCTCCCTCCCTTCCTCCCTCCCTCTCTTCCTTCCTTCCTTTCTTTCCTTTCCACACCCATGGCATGTGGAATTTCCCAGGCTAGCAGTCAAATTGGAGCTGCAGCTACCAGCCTACACCACAGCCACAACAAGCAGGATCCGAGCCACATCTTCAACCTACAACATAGCTTGCAGCAGAGCCGGATCTTTAACCCATTGAGCGAGGCCAGGGATTGAACCCGCATCCTCACGGGGTTCTAACCTGCTGAGCCACAACAGGAACTCCCACCACTGCTTTTCTATTACACACATCTTGTTGGCCCATTTAAGTTCCCTGTCTGGGGATCTTACAGACTTCTGATCTTGATCCTGGGGTTTAGGGCTCTCCGGTCCATCTGTCCAATCCGAATTCACGCTCATCCAGTGCAGGAATTCTCTCTCCAGTATCCTCAAGTGGGCTCCCTAGACCTGTGCTTAAACCGCTCCTCTGATAGAGAAAATATGGTACTTGTTGAAAAGCTCTAGCTCACGGAGTTCTACAGTTCGGGTCCACATAAAACATGTCCCTTTCGCAGAGGACTATAGCTGTCATGTGCCATCTGGGTTTTCCCCTGAGTAAACATTCCTGGTTCCTTCAGCGGTTCCTCATGTGATTTGTCGTCTTGTTCCCACAACATCAGTCTGGTTATTGTTGGATAAATAACCAAATGAACTTTGACTTTCATTTGTCAAAGTCTTTAAAGCTCTACCAGTTCGGTAAGATGGGGTTTAACTGGTGTGGAATGTACCAGAATGCCTCCATTGTGGCAGCAAACTGCCCAGGGTTCTCAGCTAACTTACCATTGATGACTTTAAAGCCATATAGGGTACCAAACATCTGGACCTTTGCAAACCGCAGGGATATGAATTCCCATGTCCAAAATGTGAGTTGAATCAAGTAATTTTATTTTATGTGGAGCTCTTAACTACTTGTACTTATAAATTCTTCTGAAATTAAATTGCTCCCACCACAGGGAACTGCTTGTTATTTTGCTTATTTGACCACGTCCCTTTTCTTGGGTTGTGACACCATTACGTAAGAGTCATATCTACTGTGCCCAGGAGAAGAGGCCTTAGACTTTTTTGCAGAAGTCACTTGACTGTCATGCACTTGCGATAATGTCTTTTGATTCCGTTAGCTGATACGGTAGAAAGAAAACAATAGTAATAGAGTAGGTGTTATTTTTTTCTCTTTCTTCAATATTACCAAGTACGAAGTAGGAAATTTTTGCTGATGCCTGTATTTATTGATTTATGTATCTTTATATATCTTTTTGGGGCACTACAGCCACAGCAATGCAGAATCCGAGCCGCACCTGTGACCCACATCACAGCTCACAGCAATGCCAGATCCCCAGCCCTCTGAATGAGGCCAGGGATTAAACCTCTGTCTTTATGGATGCTAGTCAGACTCATTAACTGCTGAGTCATGCCGGGAACTCCTAGCCTTATTATTCTGAAAGTTCTTCCTTGTGCTAACCAGCCACCTGCCTCCCTGCAGCCTGTTCCACAGT
This sequence comes from Catagonus wagneri, assembly GCA_004024745.2. NCBI lineage: Eukaryota > Metazoa > Chordata > Mammalia > Artiodactyla > Tayassuidae > Catagonus > Catagonus wagneri. The sequence goes on from PVHT021183523.1 coordinate 16,735,531, forward strand.
GGAATAAATACTCCCTTATTATTGAACAAGGATATGGTTTTACCTGCATCCATTTGGACCAGGGCTTCTCAAGCTCAGCATTATTTACATTTTGAGCCATGTAGTTCTAGGTTGTGGGTATGTTCTGCACCTTGTAGGATGTTTAGCAGCATCTCTGGCCTTTGTCCACCCAATGCCAGGAGTGGTCATCTCCCAGTGTGACAACCAAAAATGTGCCCAGACATTGTCAAATGTCTTCTGGGGAACACAATTGCCCTTGCTGAGAATTACTGCCACAGAATGATGTTCTAGCTGTCTTTGTCCTATTTCAGAGTGAAGTATATTATTTTTTCTTTTTCAAACAAGGATACGGTTCCTTAAGAACATTGCTTATAGAAAAATGTATGAGGTCACTTACATGGTTACATCTGATCATGAACAAGAGTTTTTACAAGTTCCTCAGCAGGGGAGGGAACAGATATAAAGTTATAGAGACTTGGACTGTCAAAATTGCACCTTTCTGTAATGTTTGAATTTTCAAAACAATGACTATACAATAGTAATGTAAAAAACAAAAGATACTACAATTTTTAAAATTAAAAAAAATACTAATAGATTGCTTAGAAAGCATGAATAGAAGATGGACCGTCTCCCACTTCATCCTGTTGTAAAATATCTGAAGCAGAGAATTTTATCTTCTTCCTCAACTATTGCTTGGTATTGGGTCCATTTTGAGATATTTAAGCCACTTTCTTTACTTTAGTTGAAATGTGGGAATTGCTGTAGTGGCTCAGCAGTAACAAACCCGACTAGTACTCATGAGGATGCAGGTTCAATCCCTGGCTTCACTCAGTGGGTTAAAGATCCAGAGTTGCTGTGAGCTGTGGTGTAGGTCGCAGATGCAACTCAGATCTGGGTGTTGCTGTGGCTGTGGTGTAGGCCGGCAGCTGCAGCTCTGATTTGACTCCTAGCCTGGAACTTACATATGCCGTGGGTGCAGCCCTGAACAGGCAGAAAGAAGGAAAGTCATTTGGCCAATTATTAGTCCTCTATTCTCATTTTGTAACTTTATATGCTCTATAGTAATTTTCCACTGCTGCTGCTGGAACAACTTATCACACATTTATTGGCTTAAAGCTATATGCATTCATTAGCTGAGAGTTGTGTAGGTCGGAAGTTTAACATGGCCTCACTGGGCCAAAAAATCAAGGTGTTTGGGGGCTGCATTCCCTTCTGGGGGCTCTAGGGAGAACCTGTCTCCTTACCTTTTCCAGAATCTAGAGACCACCCATATTCCTTGGTCCGTGGCCCCCTTGCTCTGTCTTCAGAGCCAGCAATGGTGGACTGAATTCTCATACTTCATCCTTGACCTCCTCTTCTGCCAGCCTCTCCTGCTTTTATGGACCCTCGTGATAACACTGGGATGATCCAGGATCATCTCCCTGTTTTAAAGTCAGCTGATCAGCAGCCTTCATTTCACTTGACATCTTAATTCCCCTTTTGCCATGTAACTGAACGTATTCACGGGATCTGGGGAATTAGGAGGTGGACTTTTTTTTTTTTTTGGCAGGACGGGGCGTATCATTATTCTGACTGCCAGATGCCCCCATGCCAATAGTTAAATACAGGAAGAATTTGACAAAGAGGGTACTGATACTCATGAAAAAGCATTTTCTTTTCTTCTTCCTAATAACAGAAGTGGTAAGGCACTGGCCGGGACTTCTCGGAGCTATTCATCAGCTCTTGGCAGAAATTCTGGACTTGAGAGTGGACATTTTACCTGTCATTTTGGTTTGTCTCTTGTTTCAAAAAGGGCACTGATGCCTGATGAGAAGGTAACAGTGACAGATGGGGGGGTGTGGGGAATAGGAGCTATATGGAGATCTCAGCTGAGATGTGAAAGACTGAGGAGGAAACTGTGGTTTCAGCGGCAGACACGAAATCCATTAAAGATAATGTGTTTTCTGAGCTTTTCAGTTAAAGAACTTGATCTGCAGGATGGTAATTTCTCTAGGGGTCTAGGAGCCAAAACTGGGGAAAATGATTTTCAGTCTTTACTATTTTAAAAATTGTCAATTTTTTAACAGTAAATATTCTCATCGACTTAAAATGTTGGAAAAGAGAAGAAAGGATAAAAAATTACCTTTAGTTTCTAACTGTACAAAACTCTGAAAGAGATAAACTTTGTAGACATTTGTATCCTTTTTTTTCTTTCTTCTCATTCTTGTTTTTTCCCCATGCCCCCTGCCCCCCTTTTCTTTTATGTATCTGGGATACATAAGAGAATTAAAATAAGTCTCTTAATTCTCTACATTCCATTTTACTTAATATTAAACATAAGCACTTTTTCATAGTTATACAGATTTTTCTTAAAAACCCTCTTTTTTCTTATTAGTGAAGCAATACATGTCATCATAAAAAGTGTGAAACATAATGGGGAGGCCCTGTTGTGATGCAGCAGAAACGAATCCGACCAGAGTCCCTAAGGATGCGAGAGCCGTCCCTGGCCTCGCTCAGAGGGTTGGGGACCTGGCTTTGCTGTGACTGTGGCACAGGCTGGCAGCTGTAGCTCCCATTTGACCTCTAGCCTGGGAACTTCCATATGCCGCAGATGTGGCTCTAAAAAGCAAAAAATAAAATAAAATGTGTGGAACATAATGGGAAAAACCCATAATTCCATCACTCTTACTATATTACTTAATAGTCTTCTTAGTATGAATTTTTACATGGCATTTTATAGTTTTTTTTTTCAATTAAAATTGCATTGCAAACAGTTTCCTAAGTCATAAAGCTCTATTTTGTAAATCCCATGTTTTTTTTTTTTTTTTTTTTTTTTGCCTTTTGTCATTTTATGGCCGCGGGTTTATGGCCGCACCCGCGGCATGTGGAGGTTCCCAGGCTAGGGGTCTAATCGGAGCTTGTGGCCACTGGCCTGCGCCGCAGCCACAGCAACGCAGGATCCGAGCTGCGTCTGCAACCTACACCACAGCTCACGGCAACGCCGGATCGTTAACCCACTGAGCAAGGGCAGGGATCGAACCCGCAACCTCATGGTTCCTAGTCGGATTCGTTAACCACTGCGCCACGACGGGAACTCCTGTAAATCCCATGTTAATAACTGAATAAGATCCTGGTGATGATATTTGTTGTTTGATATCTGTAGGGTTTCCACATGTATTGGCTCTTCTAGAGTTGGAATAAATGCTATAGGGCATTACATTTTTAGGATTTTACGTCCCCCTGTATAAGATTTATGTGCGGAGGCTGATCTCAGAAATGGAAGGCAAAAGTCAAAGGATATGGACAATTTAAGGCTTGCCAAGTTGTTGTCCAAAGATCAGTGTCACTCTTTAAACCCTGATATTTGCTTTGGTAAATGGGGCAATATTACAGAATGGGCAAGTCCTGTGTCCCCAGCTTTTTGGTTACTAATTATTGCTTTATCTGCCCAGTTACATCTTTCTCAAAGACAGTTTTGTCCCGGCTGGTGATGGTGGCAAAGGATTTTCATATATTATGATTATGAAGACTACTCTGTCTAGGGTTGAGTGTTGTCACCTTGGATTCTATATTCTAAAGGTCCAAAGTCAGTATTAGACTTTTCTGGGTTCTAGTTCTTAAATGTTAATACATTTCTGGCTAAGTTGTATCCCGTGGTTGAAGAAAAAGGCACTTTCCCTTTGAAAGAGAACCGGGAGAAATAAGAGACTTCTTATGAAACATCCCTCTGTATTCAGATTCAGAAGCCTTGTGAGCATCCTCTCAGAGATTTTAATGACCATCAGAAGAGAAAAGAAGCCAGTGTCCCAGCAAGTGGGAGACTCGCAGCCCGTTACAGTAGTTCTTTGTTCAGCAAAGCAAGAAGCGCTGTTTTCCTTTTAGCAGCATGGGAAGTGGTCGGTCATATTTACCTAAAAGTGAGTAAGATCAGCAGATGGTTATAATACAGTGAATCTGACTAGGAGCTACCAGGTTGCAGGTTCGATCCCTGGCCTTGCTCAGTGGGTTATGGATCTGGCGTTGCCGCGAGCTGTGGTTTAGGTCGCAGAGGCGGCTCGGATCTGATGTTGCTGTGGCTGCAGTGCAGGCCAACAGCCATAGCTCTGATTCAACCCCTAGCCTGGGAACCTCCATATGCCATGGTTACGGCCCATGTTATATGATTGTTATAATTACCGTATTTTGATGTTCTTCTTTATAACAAAATTGGACTGCTACAAGTTAGAGAACTGGTGGCCCAAAACCCGATATAACAGCTTAAAAGTGTTATTTCTGTGCAATTGGTGTGACCTAGTATCTATCCAAATCCATTCCAGAAAAATGCAAGTGTCTTCTTCCTTTATAACATGGAATCATGTTACTAGTACCTTAATCTCACTGATTTGTCAGCCTATTTAAGTTCCTTTGATTGCATGTCTTTTTTTTTTTTCTTCTTCTTCTAATAATCTGCCTTGAAGAAGGTTAAGCTGAAACGGCCACTCAGCTTCCAAGATGTTGCCGCCCAAATTGCATGTGCTTTTCTGCTTCTGCAGCTGCCTGGCGCTGGTTCAGCCTTTTGACTGGCAAGACCTGAATCCCGTTGCCCACATGAAATCATCAGGTAAGAGGTGTATTTGTTCAAGGACTTGAGCTACCCACCTGTTGCCTGAGTCGAAGGGGCCCCAGAGAGCTGCATGTGGGACCTTTCAAGCAAATCCTAGCAAGAAGCTGCCAAAGGACAGCCCTCTTCTCCTGCGGGAGGGGCACAGGCCTCACTCTCTCCTCTTTTTACGGGGACTAGAGAAGTGCCTTCTCTTCTAGAGAAATGCTGGGCACTCCAGGACGGTCCAGGATGAGGCCTCTCAGACAAGCTGGAAACTCGGCTTGCAGTCACTGTAGAGAAGGTCCGGGCTCTCCCTTCTCTGCGCCCCACCCGACCCACTCAGGGCAGTAACACCCCTCCCCTGGCATGCCCCCAGAGGCAACCCCAAATCTGCCCCCACGAAGGTGAAGAAGAGGCAGGTGTCTTGATCAACAGGTATAGTCCTGGAGTTCCCTGGGGGCTCAGCAGGTTAAGGATCCAGTGTTGTCACTGCTTGTGGCATGGGTTTGATCACTGGCCTGGGAACATCTGCAGGCTGTGGGTGCAGCCAAAAAAAAAAAGAGAGAGAGAGAGAGAAACTAACAAACATGAGTCCTGGTTGGTGTTGGGGGCAGGAGGCAGTCTTTTCTATCTAATGGCAAGGAGAAGCAGGGACCAGTAGTCACCAGGGGCTCCAGAGGAGAAAGGGTGTTCATTGCTGGCTCTTTATTACTTTGTGGGGGTGGGCAGGAGAGCAGAGCAAGGTTTAGCTAAGCCCAGCGCTGGCGGCCAGAGGGAGAGAGCCACCTGTAGACAGGGACATCCACCATCCACTAGCAGGACCTGGATCCACCAGAATGATGACTTCCGGAGCCGTGTGAGTTCCTGCAACCCCGGAGGGCTGGGCTGCATGAACTCCATCTGCCTCCCCAGGTGAGCAGTGTCTGTGGCCTCTGGAAAGCGTCGTACTGTCTGTACCCACAGACCTGAGCTCCTGGGGAGATGCGGTTCCTCGGATCCAGTTGTTCAGGCTCGATGGGTGACTCCCTACTGTAACATTTGCCAAAGAGCTTTCATAACCCAGTGCCTGATAAATTTTGCCCTACTTCCTAGCCGGGCAAATGAAGGCATCAGCAGAAGAAGGACTCAATCTTATATTTACTTCGCATAGGAAATGGTTTCGTATCTCACAGGTCCATTCATGCAGCAATACTTAGCAGGAAGTGGAGGCGTGAGTAAAGACTAGTGACTAAGACAGAGGGCATGAAGTCAAGTTCAAGGAGCTCGTAGCGTGGTAAAATCAAATAAAACCTTTTTTATAGATTGAAAATAAGTAAGTTCTTATAGGACAAGCAAATTCTCGCCTAGGAGACTTTATATATCACTCACTGTTTATTGGCACCAGGTGGGGATTTCAAAACATGTTCTACGTCCCCTGATGTTTGAAAATCCCTGGAAAGCTGTTACTGGACAGGTGGAAACTTGACACTGCTTGATTCATCTGTCGTCCCAGCCTTGAGCCCAATGTCCCATTTATTCCAGATTCTCAAAAATGAATGTATAGGAGTTCCCGTCGTGGCTCAGTGGTTAACGAATCCGGCTAGGAACCATGAAGTTGCGGGTTTGATCTCTGGCCTCACTCAGTGGGTTAAGGATCCGACGTTGCCGTGAGCTGTGGTGTAGGTTGCAGACGCGGCTCAGATCCCGTGTTGCTGTGGCTGTGGTATAGGCCGGCGGCTACAACTCCTGTTAGACCCCCAGCCTGGGTGTGGCCCCAGATAAGGCAAAAAGACAAAAAAAATGGATGTATAATTTTTTTTTCTTTTTATGGCCACACCCATGACATACGGAAGTTCCCAGGCTGGGGACTGAATCCGAGGTGGTTAGAGAACAGGAGACCCAGGACCATGACCAGATTGGCAGCAGGCTGGGAACCTTTTCTGCAGCCGCCCTGGCACTACCCAGCCCCAGAGCCCTGAAGACCTATATCCAAAAATGGGTCAGCTCAAAACTTCCAAGATCTCCTCAGGGATCAAGCATCCTTGTAGCTCCCCCCTGCCCCCCACGCCCCCCGCCACCTTGATCGGGGCTCCCGAACGCTGGGTGAGGCTTTTTGGTGGAACAGGTTTTAGAGGACCAGGGTGCTTCTTTCTGGGTTCATTGGAAAAGGTTCCCAGGGCCTAAGTGGCACTGAGACCTCACTGTTGCCACTTGGAATCTTCCCACGGCTCTAGAACTGGACTCGCAGTTCCAGAAGTAATGCTTCCAAGACAGCAGTGGGTCCTCTAGGGCTCAGAAAACCACGCGAGCCAGAGTCGGTACAGCTGCGCCATGGTCACCCGTGGGCGGGGGGCGCAGCGGAGCCCGGGCTGCTGGTCGCAGAGGGCCCACCCCATTGCGCTCTGGACCGTTTGAAGCGGTCAAGCTCCAAGCTCAGTGGGATGTTTAGGAGAGGTGGCAGCCGTCCGTCTGGTCAAGGACAGTGAAGGTGTGAGCCGGCTGAGCTGGAGGGTGAGGGAGATACTGCAGAGAGAATTCTAAGGCTAAAAAAAAGCAAATGTTAGAAATTGGATGTAGGGGGCCGGGGAGGAAGTATTAGGGGAGTAGCATGCGCCCCAGGTTTCTGGCTTGGGACCCCCACACTAAGGGATTCTGGAATTGCAGGCTGTGCGGCTGGTCGGAGGCCGAGGTGGAGGAGCTGGGGGGAAAGTCACTTAGTTTCGTTTTGGACCATTGGCTGCTGCTCCTGTGGGCAGGCTGTCAGCTGCAGATATCCAATAGGAAGTTGTCAGCTCAAATCTGAGATTTGGGAAATTGTCATTTTTTATTTTTTTTTATTTTTAGGGCCGTACTCGAGGCATAGGGAGGTTCCCAGGCTAGGGGTCGAATTGGTGCTGTAGCCACTGGCCTGCACCACAGCCACAGTAACACAGGATCCGAGCTGCCTCTGCAACCTATACCACAGCTCATGGCAACAGTGGATCCTTAACCCAGTGAGCGAGGCCAGGGATCGAACCTGCATCCGTCGTGGATGCTAGTCAGGTTCGTTTCCGCTGGGCCACGATGGAAACTCCGGAAATGGTCTTAAATATGCCCTGAATAGGAGTAGAAGGTGAGGGCAGTGCTGCCAGTAGAAGGAGCTGGCAGCCCTAAGCATCTTAGGAGAAGGACCATGTCTGCCTCCATCTTTTTCCTGCACTTTGCGTACAGCAGGCCCACAGTAATGATTTGTGTATTTTCCTAGTTAGTAAAGAGAGGGAGGCCGGGAACTAGGAGCAGTCACTCGATTCCCCTGGAGTTTCTTTGCATAATAACGTCTGGGGTCTCGTGGATGACAAGTAAGATGACATCGACCTGTTTTTTTTTCCAGCGTGGGTCAATAAGATCCAAACGCTGATGGCCACCGCAAGCTTTGGCCAAACTAAAATTTCCAGAGGAAATGGATCTTACTCCGTCGGTTGTACAGACTTGATGTTTGATTACACTGATAAGGTAATGCTTTAATACCATTTATCCTTTTCTATTCCGCTACTGACTGAGGCTGTGGCCCCACCAGAAGGTTTTCAGACTTGACCTTGCCCTCACCTGAGAATGGCTCATTCTGCCCTTTGTATGGTTTCATGGAAATCCTTTGGTAGTTAAGTCATTCCCCAATTCACTGCTGTCATCCGATTGCTTATAAACTTTTGTTTTGTTTTGTTTTGCTTTTTAAGGCTGCATCTGCAGCATATGGAAGTTCCCAGGCTAGGGGTCCAATTGGAGCTTCATCTGCAGCAGCCTGCCTACACCACAGCTGCAGCAATGCAGGATCCTTAACCCACTGATCGAGGCCAAGTATCGAACCCGCAACCTCGTGGACACTAGTTGGTTTGTTAACCGCTGAGCCACGACGGGAACTCCCTAAACTCTTATATCTTGTCTGTAAACTTTTTTCCCTTTCCTTCTTTAATGGCTAAAACCAGGCTGCTCACACTTTTCTTTTCACTCAGAAAGCATGTTGTGGTTCTAGTTCTGTTCTCTTTTGATGGTATTCAATCACCAGGGAAACTTAAAAAACTCTCTAGACCTCTTCATGCATGACTGAGGTGTTTGCGGCCCCACTAATTAAATATGCAAAATAGCTGTTGGAGCAGGTTGGAAAAGCAACTTGACTAAAAGCCCCATAACTTCTTTCCTCTACAGAGCACCTTCCTGCGTTTATATTACCCATCCCAAGGTGAATACCGTTCTGACACCGTCTGGATCCAAGACAAAGAGTATTTTTGGGGTCTTAGTAAATTTCTTGGAACACACTGGCTTATGGGCAAAATTCTGAGCTTATTCTTTGGTAAGATTTCTATTGACCCTGCTTTGTAGGCTCTAGCCTCTAAGACAAGCTTGGAAACAGCAAGGGTTTCAGGCAGTTAAAGACCCAAATTGATTGTCCGCGGGCTGCATGTCTCCTAAGATGACAAAGCGTTTCTTAAAAGGGCCAGGGAGCTCTCAGAGAAGCAAGGGTTGGAAGATTCTGGATCCCAGTATAAGGTTCCTGAGGTTTACTTTAGTTCAGTTTCAGAACATTCCCTTTGATGTTTTGCCAAAACCTGGGATGAATAATAAGGAACAGCCTTCCCGAATACACCTCTAAGTAGGAAGCTGTCTCGCCTCAAGTTCAGAGCTGGCGGTGAGAACTGATAATTAATGATTTTAAGGTCTTAGGAAAAAAACACACGGTTCAGGCCCTTGGTTGGTGGTATCAAGTAGGAAACCTTTTAAATGAATTTACCCTTTGTGTGTATGTGTGTGTGTGTGTGTGTGTGTCTTTTTAGGGCCGCATCCGCGGCATTTGGAGGCTCCCAGGCTGGAGGTCAAATCGGAGCTGTAGCTGCCAGCCTGCACCACAGCCACAGCCACAGCCACGCGGGATCCAAGCTGCGTCTGCAACCTACACCACAGCTCATGGCAACACCATAACCTTAACCCACTGAGCGAGGTCAGGGATCGAACCTGCATCCTCACGGATGCCAGCAACATTCATTTCGGCTGAGCCACGTTGGGAACTCCAAATGAATTTACTCTTAATGCATAAAAATATAAATTCCCCGGGCCAGGATCTTATGTGAAGGAGATATCAGTTAAATTAACCAGCAACATTCAAGGCGGAAGAAACACTAATTAATAATCTCTCACTGCTGTCTAGGTTCAATGACAACTGCTGCAGCCTGGAATTCCCCTCTGAGGACTGGTGAAAAATACCCACTCATCATTTTTTCTCATGGTCTTGGAGCATTCAGGTAACATGGCAGAGGCTGGACAATTTGAGGAATGAATGGCTGGATGCATTACCTCCTCTGCAAAAGGGAGAGTGGACTCTAGAGTGTCGGGCCCCTGTCCTAGAGGAGTTGAGGTTCCTCAGAAATTACCTGTGATCTGTTGATCAGTCCTAGCCCTTCTTTTCCTGTCTCCAGCCTGCGGAGACCAGCTTCACAACAGAGGAAAGAGCATGATGCATTTTGGGTGGTTGTCCTTCTCCGTATCTGCACTCTCAGAATCATTCAGGGTGTTGGTTCAGGTCCCCCGAGAAACAGGCACCATGGTTAGATTAGCTGTGAAAGACGTTTATTGCGAGATGCCCGTGAAGGACAGAAAAGAGCAGGAGTTCCCATTGTGGCTCAGCGGGTTAAGAACCTGATTAGTATCTGTGAGGTTGCGGGTTCAATCCCCCTGGCTTCGCTCAGTGGGTTAAGGATGTGTCATTGCCATGAGCCACAGTGTAAGTCGCAGATGCAGCTCAGATTCAGTGTGGCTGCAGCTGTGGCTCCAGCTGCAGCTCCAGTTTGACCCCTAGCCCAGGAACTTCCAGTGTGCCTCAGGTGTGCCCTAAAAGAAAATGAATAAATAAAAAAGATAGGAAGGAGCAGAAAAATGGGGGGAGCCTTCAGATCCTGATGCAGGCTGGACACTTGGGAAGGAGATGGGAGACAGGAGGACGGGGTGTGAGGAGTCTCAGACTGCAGCGGAGTTCTGAGAAAGACAGAGCCTGGCCAGTGCAGGGACAGCTGGACCAAGAGCTGCTCACAAAGGAGTCCCCATCTCACAGGAAAGGGCCTACGGTAAACCCATACCGTGTCCCAACACTGGGCCCAAGCCTAGACTTCACCTGGATCCCCAGGGGCATGAGCTGGATGGGGTCTTCAGTCAGCCGGGATCTCTGGGCCACGATATCCGTGTGGCACATTTTCGTGGCCACCACAGCCTTTCTACTTTCTTCCTACATCTTTTCAACTGCTTCCGCATCTTCTGCCTCTGAGGATCATAAGACTTTTAGAAAAGGCTTTTAGCTGGTAAGAAATTGAATAGCATCTGCAAGAAGAAATCATCTTCAGTTCTTTCATTGTAGTCCAGCAAGTTATTGGATTTCTCTTTCTTTCTTTCTTTCGGCCACTCCTATGGCATATGGAAGTTCTCAGGCTAGGGGTCGAATTGGATCTGTAGTTGCCGGCCTACCCCACAGCCACAGCAACGCTGGATCCAAGCCGCATCTGCAGCTTACGCCACGGCTTGCGGCACTCCCTGGTGTCGCTCAATGGGTCAAGGATCCTGTGTTGCTGCAAAGTGTGGAATAGGTCACAGATGTGGCTTGGATCCAGCGTTCCTGTGGCCTAGGCTGGCAGCTCCAGCTCCAATTCGACCCCTAGCCTGGGAACTTCCCTATGCTGTAGGAGCAGTCCTTAAAAAAAAAAAAGACAACAAACAAACAAACAGGGGAGACAGGATCCAAATACCTGGTGGCCAGAGTGCGGGTCCTGTTCTTTTAACATCACACGGTGCTTCTTTCCTATATTCTGTATTATCTTATCAGAACCTTACCACTGTTCTAAAGCAAAGGCTTTATTATCCCCCCTTTACAGGCGAGGACAGATATTAAGTGATGTAGTTACCTAGTCGTGCAGTTGGTAAGTGGCAGAGCCAAGACTGAAACCCAGAACCCTCAAAGGCAGTAGTTATTCTCACTACGCCAGAGACTCAACCGTGGTACTGCTGATGCTTGGGACTGAGCCGTTTCTTGTTGTGGAAGGTGGTCCAGCAGTATCCCATTGCCCACTGGATGCCAGAAGCCCCGTCCTCCCACTCGTGATAATGAACGCGAGTCAGATTGAACACGTTGTCAAATATCCGTGGGGGTTAAATCGGCTCCCCTTAGAGAACTGCTGCTTTTCGCTTTACCCCAGGGCACTACGGCAGGTGTAACGGCCCCCTGTTCCCAAGTTTATTAGTGGACCCCACCTTCTAATCCTAACTGGGAGTTGAATGCTTCCCTCTTTTTGTTTTGCAGGACAATTTATTCTGCTATTGGCATTGACCTGGCATCTCACGGGTTTATAGTCGCTGCTGTAGAACACAGGTATGTCACCTGGTCTGTGGCCGGGCTCTGGTTTTCCTAGGCTTATGAAAAAATGCTGGCGGTATCGTGACTGTGGGTCCATGATGAGAAAAAAAAAAAAGGAGACTGAGTGAGATTGTCAAGGATTTAAAAAAAAAATACCCGCTAACATTTCTAGAGCGTTTGTGTCTTGTTCATACACCATCTCATTTAATCTGCATAACAGCCCTTTAAGATGGTTGCCGTTATCACTGCTTCAGGGAGGCAGAGAATGAAGCTGAGGATGGGTAGGCAATTTGCAGGGAGCCACACAGCTAGTAAGTGGCAGTGCGGAGATCTGATTCCGGGAGTGAATTTGCAACGCGGCCTTCCAGAATTGTGAAGAACGAATGGGTTGTTTACAAGCCGCGGTGCCTTTTGCTTAGAGCTCCCTTGGGGGCCTCTGATTTTAAAAACTGTCGAGTGGAAGGAGAAAGGGAAGTTAGACAGGGTGGGAGATGAGGGGGGGGCACGGGTGAGGTGGAGATGAGAAGGCGCGAGCGTCGGTGATCGAGTCTGTTTGGATTGTAGAGACGGATCTGCATCCGCGACTTACTACTTCAAGGACCAGCCTGCTGCAGAAATAAGGAACAAGACTTGGCTCTATCTGAGAACCCTCAGAAAAGGGGAGGAGGAGTTTCCGCTACGAAATGAGCAAGTGCGTTGCGGGAAGAGGAGAGGCGGCTGGTGACCGAAAAGCACTGGCACAGCGGTGACACTTGTTAATGGAATTGCCCCGGTGGCAGACCATGCTCTTGGGTCTCCTTACTTCCCACCCCCAGAGCTCTGTCAGAGGGCTCTCTGAGCAATAACGTTGCCTTAAGGAGGTATCTGGATCATAGTGAGAACAAAGACCAACCTCAAAATCCTAGAGATAACAATGAATATTCAGATTTTTTTTTTTTTTTTTTGCATTACAACTGAAGACTTTTCAGAGAAGTGGTCTAGAATGGTATTTAATCCATTCCTTAGGATCCAACTTTCTACATTTGAATCCTGGCACCCTCCCTTTGCAGTGGGGGTGATCTTGGACAAGTTACTTATTCTCTGTGTTCTGCTCCCACGTTTTATCTCTTTGAAATAATGAAAAATAACAGTATCTTTCTCACAGGGCTTTGGGGAAGATGAAGTGAAAAAAAAGAACACTGTTTTACACCTCTGTGCCAAGCTTGGTAGTGGGTGCTTTTTACATAGGTTATAGCATTTAAACCCACCCGGATTTCACTAAGGTAGGCACTATTATATAATTAATGGAATCTCAGAGAGGTTTGGTAAATCATCTGAGGTCACACAGTGGGACCAGAGCCAGGATTTGGACTAAGCTATAAGCACCTGCAAAGCTGATGCATGGGTCATTATGCTAGGTTGAGTTCTAATCACCAATTGCAAGGTCATTTCCATTTTATAAGGAACCAAACATTTTCCCCACATGCAACCTCTCCACAAACTTTAAAGTGATATATATATATATATATATATATATATATATATATAATAGTGTTATAGTATATGAAATTTTAAAAGTTAAATTGCAAAAAAAGAAAAAAGTAACTGCACAAAACAATATAAAATCATACTATTCAGTTCATGACATTCATGGCCTAGAAATGTAATATGTATTTGACAACAGCAAGGTCAGGTGGGGGTGTGGAATAAGCCATGCTGGGGCAGGAACTGACACTGGCTGGCACTTTGAGTCCACAGGAAGAAATGAAGAGAACCAAAATAGGAAATCAGACTATTATCAAAATAAACCCTATAAGTATTTGAAAAAGGAAGTGTTACATCTTTTTAAACTGTCATTTCTTTCCGCTAATCATATTAGGTACGGCAAAGAGCAGAGGAGTGTTCTCAAGCTCTCAATTTGATTCTGGACATTGATCGCGGGAAGCCAGTGAAGAATGTATTAGATCTAGAGTTTGATGTGGAACAGCTGAAGGTAAGCTGAAAGCCATTTTCTCCATATTGTTCTGTGGTGTCTTTTTTTTTTTTCAGTCTTTTTAGGGCTGCACCTGTGGCATATGGAGGTTCCCAGGCTAGGGGTCTAATCGGAACTGTAGCCGCCGGCCTAGCCACAGCCACAGCATTGCAGGATCCGAGCCTCGTCTGCAACCTACACCACAGCTCACGGCAACGCCGGATCCTTAACCCACTGAGCGAGGCCAGGGATCGAACCTGCAACCTCATGGTTCCTAGTCGGATTCGTTTCTACTGCACCACAATGGGAACTCCTGTGGCATCTTTTTTTTACTGCCATAATGCAAGGCACAACATACCAAAAGGCTGCCCAAAAAAAACAAAAAGGAGGGGGTCAGGAAAAGGATCTGAGAGGTGATGAGGAGAAGATTACGCTGAACATCATGGGAAGCTGACAACAGTCAGCTTTTTTTTTTTTTTTAACCATGCAGAAATTCTGGCCCAGGGATCGAACCCCCGCCACAGCAGTGGCAGTGCTGGATCCTTAACCGCTAAGCCACTGTGGAACTCTAACAACAACCAACTTTGACCTACAAAAATGGCAGTTTCCTATGGTTCAACTTAATACCACCAGTGAAAATGTTCTCATTTCTTGGATGGCTCCTCCATGTTTTGAACTTGACCCAGAAACGTTGGTCCAAAGTTTTGGACACAATGTCGGGGCAGGGTGGAAGAATATCGGGACGGCCAGCGTGAAGCAAGACTCAGAAGTGTGTGTGGAGCGCGGAGAACGGGGAAGAGAGCGGACTGGGCTGGTGCTCTGTTCTCCAGACTCGGTGAAGCCTTCGCTTCCCTAACCAGTCACTGTCCTGTCTCCGCGCCTTTGTGCCTGTCGTCCTCATCCCCCCAGCACAGTCCTGCTTCATCTTCATCTCAAGTCAGGCATCACCCCATCCAGGAAGCTTTCTGCAGCCCCGCTACCTTCTGTACTATGTATCTGTAGCTCCTTTCCTAACAGACGGAGCTCAGGGGAAAAAAAAAAAACTAGGTGCTCAAGAAATATTCAGGAAATGAACAAACCGAAAAACCCGGAGTGGGGAAGAGGCTAGAGATCAGCAGTGACCTCGATGTGTCAAGTGTGGGTGATGAGGGAGACCATGAAGTTCATGTCCGAACTGTTAGGCATCCTCAGCATCTATATATGCGTGTATGTTTGTATATTCGTGTATCTGTATATGTACATACATGTGTGTCAGTTTAAGTCACTGTGCTGTACACCTGAAACTAACCCAACATGGTCAATCAACTCTACCACCATTGAAAAAAATAAAAATAAAGAAATACGTGTGAGTGTGGGGGGGGATGCCTGTGAGTATGGGGGTGTGTATGTGTGTTTCTTTTCTATGAAATCGAGGTGCTTAACCATGCCTGTGAACTAAGGATCTTATGAGTCCCAAATCATTGCCTGTTCTCTGAGCAACCTAGGAGATACTTATGAAATCATGCTTCTTCAACAGGACTCCATCGATAAGGATAAAATAGCAGCAATTGGACATTCTTTTGGTGGAGCCACAGTTCTTCAGACTCTGAGTGAAGACCGGAGGTTCAAGTAAGAGCATGAGGCTGAGGGACTGAACGCCACGTTATTGGCAGAAAGGGGAGTGATCATAAATGCGAGAGAGGATTTATCAAATTCTTAGCTCAGAAGAGATCCTCGGGTGTTCACACGCCTTTTCCCTCCATAAAGTCCTCTACATGAATTTTCCTAAACTGAAACCAGCTACTTCCTTGCTGTTAAAAACTCCTCCCGTCCCTGTGTATTTAACTCACTGTGTATCTGCTCAGGGGCTTAACATTGTCATTTAGAAATTTATCTGGATATATATGTTTTATCTGTGACACAATGGTTGTAATAATAATACCATCATCTTATACTATTTCAGAACTTCCCCAATAGGCAGGGAATTTTTTTAATTAATTTTTTTCATCTTTAAGATGGAATGTGGGGAGTTCTGGTCGTGGCTCAGCAGAAATGAGTCTGACTAGGATCCATGAGGACGTGGGTTCGATCCCTGGTCTTGCTCAGTGGGTTAAGGATCCGATGTTGCCATGAGCTGTGATGTAGGTCACAGACGCGGCTTGGATCCAGCATTGCTGTGGTGTAGGCCGGCAGCTGTAGCTCCAATTGGACCCCTAGCCTGGGAACCGCCATATGTCGCAGGTGTGGCCCTAAAAAGCAATAAATAAATAAATAAATAAATAAATAAATAAAATGAAAATTTTTAAAAGCTGCAATTCTTAAATGCCTCCTAAAGAAAATGATTATAGCAGTGAGGTTCTACTGTACAGCACGGGGAACTCTATCCAGTCTCTTTATAGACCATGATGGAAGATGACAGAACAAAAGGAATGTGTGTGTATATATATATATATATATGACTGGGTCACTTTGCTGTACAGCAGAAATTGACACAACACTGTAAATGAACTCTACTTTAATAAAAAATTAAAAAAATAAAGTGTGAGTTCCCGGCATGGGGCAGCAGAAATGAATCTGACTTGTATCCATGAGGATGTAAGTTTGATCCCTGGTCTTGTTCAGTGGGACAGCCATCTGGTGTTGCCGTGAGCTGTGGTGTAGGTCGCAGACGCAGCTCAGATCCCATGTTGTTGTGGCTGTAACACAGGCCGGCAGCTGCAGCTCCAGTTCAACCCTAGCCTGGGAACTTCCATATGCCTTGGGTGCAGCCCTAAAAAAAAAAAAAAAAAAATAGGAGAGTGGTTATGTAATCCCAAGTTTGCCCCCTTATAGAGCTAGTCACATCCCCTTCGCACGCTGAAGTGTCCTGCCTCTTTGGCCCAGTGAGATAGCCCATGAGGAGCTGGCGCGGTGCGTGTCCCTGAGCCCTCGCGCCATCAGACGCCCCCGTGCGGGGCCAGCGTGTAACCGCTTCTTGGGTCGTTGTTGAATGTCCGCAGGTGCGGTGTTGCCCTGGACGCGTGGATGTTTCCAGTGGGTGATGACGTCTCTTCCAGAATTCCTCAGCCCCTCTTTTTTATCAACTCAGAACGCTTCCAATATCCTTCTAACATCCTCAGAATGAAAAACTGCTTCTTGCCGGGTAGAGAGAGAAAAATGATTACAATCCGGTGAGTATCAGTGCAGGGACGCATCACGTTCCCGGAAACAGAAACTTGCGACCCGGATCCACGGTCCACAGACGTCGCTTGGTAGCTAATCTAGAACTGCTCAGTTTGTTGTTCAGACTTGGAATAAGGGAGAGTATTAGATTCTCTCGGTCTCCACGTGCATTTAGACGTACTCCTTTTTGTTTCTTAAGGGCCGCACCCGCGCATGTGGAGGTTCCCAGGCTAGGGGTCTAATTGGAGCTACAGCTGCCAACCTACGCCACCGCCACACAACTCGGGATCCGAGCTGCGTCTGCGACCTACACCACAGCTCGTGGCCATGCTGGGTCCCCAATCCGCTGAATGAGGTCAGCGATCGAGTTCGCATCCTCATGGATACTGGGCCACGTGTTCTGCTGTGCCACGAAGGGAACTCTGGCATACGCTTTTTAAAATGGAGACTTTTGGAGTAGCGTTAATAGATATAGTGCGTACCCTGATAACTAAAAATTGCCTCAGGATGCTTGCTGCTTTTATCTAAATATAAAGGTGGGCCTAGGAAGTTTCAGGGAGGGGGTGGGGGAAATATTCCATCTGGGCCAGGTGAAGAACTCTTTAGAAAAAAAGTAAGATCATCTGTTGAGACCTGCAGTGTGTTCACCTGTTGGGCGAGCATATGAATTGATAAACCCCACGAAGCTATAAGGGCACTATGCTTATATCATGGATGTGAAAAAGAACTCCCTATAGAGTTTTGAACTAACAATGGGATGTCACCAAGGAAAGACCAAGCTCCTTCCTCTCCTGTCTAAAACCCGGTTTCTTTAGGAGGGCAGAGAAGATGAGGCAGGAAAGAAACACACATGGTGAAGGCATTAAACACGCTGCGGGGCAGACAGTGGAGGGCCCTTGTCCAACTGCCAGGTGGTCAGAAAGGGCTGCTTGGAAGAGCTGGGGTTCGAATTCGGTCTTGAAGGATCATGAGACTAGATGGTGAGGAAGGATCTAGATATTTAAGGTAAAGCCTTCAACTTTGCTTATGTGTATGTGCAAGTCTATTTAATTCTAACACAGAAATAGTGCAGAACACCCAGCCTTCCTTTACCAGGCTGTGACTCTATTTCTTCCCCTCTCTGCTGGAAAGAAGAGCTTATATTTAATACCGTCTGTCCTTCTCTGCATTGACTCTGACTCCTGCAGCCTCTCTTCCTGACCCCCCACCAGCGAGCGGAAGCCGGCCCCACTGAGGACAGAGAATAGAATCCTGAGGATTAGAGTGAAGAGCCAGCGAGGAACAGAGTAGGCGGGGACAGGGCAGAAGGTGCGATGTCCAGGAAACAGACGGAAAAGATGCAAGAAAATCAAGCGTTAGATATCCCAGTGGTTGAAAATGAGCACCCACAGGGACTTCCCGTCGTGGCTTAGCGGTTAACGAACCCAACTAGTATCGAAGAGGATGAGAGTTCGATCCCTGGCCTCGGTTAGTGGGTTAAAGATCCAGGGTTGCCGTGAGCTGTGGTGTAGGTTGCAGATGCGACTTGGATCTGGCATTCCTGTGGCTGTGATGTAGGCTGGCGGCTACAGCTCTGATTCAACCCCTAGCCTGGGAACCTCTATATGCCATGAGTGCAGCCCTAAAAAGACAAAAAAAAAAAGGCACTGAAAAATGGCCATTCTATTTGATGTTAAGCTGTTGGTGAATAAAGTTCAGCAATAAGGAATATTCACGAGGTGCTTACCATTTAAAATAAGGCAAAGTTTTGTCTGTTTTTAATCTGTTTAATTCAAAGCTTACATGCAACGGTGTTTTGCCCAACAGCAAAGAGGTACCCAGTTAAGTGCGGTGGTCAGGGAACAGGACTCTGGCTCTGAGTTCAACAGAGCTCTGGTTCTGGTCTTCAACACAGAACACATTTCATTTTCTCTAATCGGATGTAATCTAGTCATCTGCAAAACAGGAATCGTCTCTCCTAAAACCAAGATGCCAAATAAGCAGGTGAATGGTTTATCAAGAGGGGAAGAGGACTATACGCCCTAGAACCTGTAAATAAACAGTCTGTGACCCTCCAGGACATCAAAGGAAAGCAAATCTATAAATTTTGATTCCTTGGTTTCTGGTCAACAGCCAACCAGGCCAGTTATACCTTAGCTATGAAAATTATTTCGTCCAACAAAGTGACTGGCGAATGTCTCCTTTCTCTTTCAGGGGTTCAGTTCATCAGAATTTTGTTGACTTCACTTTTGCAACCGGCAAAATCATTGGCTACCTATTCGCACTGAAAGGAGAAACAGATTCAAATACTGCCCTTGGCCTTAGCAACAGAGCTTCCTTAGCATTCTTACAACAGCATTTAGGTAAGAAACTGATCTTTCCTGACATAAACCAGATGAACCTCAGGACAAAACTATCTTAACAGAGCCATCGTCCCATTTTATTTTCTCATAATTTTAAAAAATTTATATTAAAGTATAGCAGATTTGATTTGCTATGGGTTGTGCCAATTTCTGCTGTAAAGTGACTGTCTCATATCATATATATATATATATATATATATATATATATATTTTTTTTTTTTTTTTTAATGGCTGTACCTGAGGCATATGGAAGTTCCCAGGCCAGGGACAGAATCTGAACTTGCAGCTATGATCTACACCACCACTGTGGCAACACTGGATCCTTTAACCCACTGCCCTGGGCCAGGGATCGAATCTGCGCCTTTGCAGTGACCAAGCTGCTGCAGTCAGGTTTTTAACTCACTGTGCCAAGGTGGGAACTAGTGGTGAACTGTTCCCAGTTGGTTTACAACTGAACACAGCAATCAGTTTGAAAACAAAACACTTGAGAAATTTAATCTTGGTGACTTGCAAACCATGTGTCAGGCAGCAAGTCGACCTGTTAAGCCTTTCTGTGAAGCCTGGGTTGGACTTCCACGCTGGGGGTTCGGATCTAAGGGGATCTCATCCCATCTCATCCAGATGTGGCCACCACGTGGCAGCTCCGAGCACCTTGCCTCCTTAATCGCGATGCAGTCCGTGTAATTTGTGAGGATAGCCTGCCACCTAGCGGCCATCAACTGTTGAATGTTCTCAAAAGCTTCACATGTATTAACATTTCTGTTATAGGACTTCAGAGAGATTTTGATCAATGGGACGCTTTAGTCGAAGGAAAAGATGAAAATCTTATTCCAGGGACCAACATTAACATCACCGACCACTATGCCACCCCGCAGAACTCTACAGGAAGAAAGAAACAGAATTTAGATTAAAAGAGCTTTTTCAAAAATCTTGTTGAAAAACTGTCTAAAAGTGTGTGTGATTTTAATGTATTTTCCCAAATAACTCATATTTTTAAAAATGTAGGCTATGCGACAATAGTAATTGAAGCTGGGATTACAGTTTTTTCCTTTAAATGTAAAGACTGCTACATATAAAACTTATATCAGCCCCAATTTTAATTTTACTAAAATGATCCTTTTTTTTCAGTGTCCAAATAAACTGATTTTACATGACTTTGATGGGCCAGTATATTTAAATACAAGCACAATGCCACTGAAAATCTGTTAACACTGACCTAACACTCCCAAAAAATAGAATTAAAAACAGATTTTATCTCCATTTTCTATGATGAGAAGTAGATGAGTTTTAGTACCATGGTCTCCTAGACAGGATTTAGCAGCAATTCCCTTTGACTTTTGATTGTGGCCAGAAAAAATCAAACAAAGAGGAAAATAAAACTATTGCTTTACTGTGGGATTAATGTGACTGCAGTTTCAATACGGTGACTAAACGGGGAGTGGACAGAAGTGAGAATATTGGTGACAAGGCAAAGGCAGCAGATTAAAGCAAGCTGGTAATTTGTATTTAACGGTTTATCTTTTTTTTTTCTTTTTATGGCTGCACCTGCAGCATATGTTAGTTCCTGGGCTAGGGATCTAAACAGAGCTGTAGCTGCCGGCCAAGGCCACAGCCACAGCCACACCAGACTGAAGCCACATCTGCGACCTATGCCAAAGCTTGTGGCAGTGCCGGATCTTTAACCTACTGGGGCCAGGGATCGAACCCATATCCCCACGGACACTATGCCGGGTTCTTAACTCCCTGAGCCACAGTGAGAACTCTGTCATGGTTTATTTTTGACACACTCTATTTATTAAAGTCCTCTCCTTTTTACTTATCAAAATTACACCCAACTTTGAAGGGTCTTAATTCTCACCACACCCATCAAGCGTCAGAATCTCATAATGTTTCGTGCTCATGCATCTTTCCCCCACTCTCCCTTAGCACACCTCCTTGGCAGTTCCTGTTGTGGCTCAGCAGAAATGAATCTGACTAGTATCCATGAGGATGCAGGTTCAATCCCTGGTCTCGCTCAATAGGTTAAGGATCCGGCATTTCGATGAGCTGTGGTGTGGGTCAAAGACATGGCTCGGATCCTGCGTTGCTGTGGCTGTGGTGTAGGCTGTCGGCTGCAGCTCCAATTCAACCCCTAGCCT
This sequence comes from Catagonus wagneri, assembly GCA_004024745.2. Taxonomy (NCBI): domain Eukaryota; kingdom Metazoa; phylum Chordata; class Mammalia; order Artiodactyla; family Tayassuidae; genus Catagonus; species Catagonus wagneri. The sequence continues at coordinate 16,757,012 of PVHT021183523.1, forward strand.
GGGAACTTCCATATTTCAAGGGCGTGGCCCTAAGAAGACAAAAACAACAAAAAACAAACCTTAGCAAACCTCCTTACTCATCTGAGAAATGGATAACCATTCCAACTGTACCGAAGTCCCATTCAATAGCACCTCTTTAAAACCCTTTGTTGGTGGCACAAGCCGATGCTGAAAGGAGAAAACAGCTGCTGAAAGTATCCAATGAGTTAAAAGTGAAAAAAAAAAAAATACAGCCTACGGTAGTTCATACTGAGTATCTTTCAGGGAAGGGAAGGAAATGTTCATTAAATGCTTACTCCTTTTCAGGCCCTTTACATAAATTCTTTTCTAATCTTAAAAATACTGCAAGTGGAGTTCCCATTGTGGCTAGTGGGTTAAGAACCCGACATGGTGTCTGTGAGGACACAAGCTCGATCCCTGGCCTCACTCAGTGGGTTAAGGATCGGGCCTAGGTTGCCGATGTGGCTCGGATCCAGTGTAGTTGTGGCTGTGGCATAGGCTGGCAGTGGCAGCTCCAATTCGACCCCTAGCCTGAGTACGTCCATACGCTGCAGGTAGACTGCAAGAAAGCTTTTATTATTTTACAGATGAGGAAGGTTAAGGCTCAACGATGTTATAACCTACCCAGATCACCTATCCAGGAAGCAGCATACAGCTAAGATCTGTTTCCTGAAGCTAGAGTCTATACTTTGAAGGTTGCTGCCTACACCAAACCGTGTTTTGGAAAGCATGGGCTTTTAAAGTTGGATGGCTCTAGGTTTGATAAGGCCTCTGGGATGGACAAGCTCTTTGATGTGCGGCAAGTTATTTATCTTCTCTAAAAGGCTCCAATTTTCTCACCTGCAAAATTGGCATAATCTTACCATGCACCTCAGAATCAAAGATTAAATGGGGAAATGCATTTAAAGTACCAATTGGGTGACTAACACATAAAAACTACCATTTAATATTGCTGTGTTTCCTCCGGCTCTATTACCGTGGTTCTCGCTATCACTCCAATATCCCAGAAGCCTATTTCCTTCCGTATAAAGTAGACCACGCCACCTTTAAGCATCAACTTTATTCAAATCTTGTGTTCTATTAGTATCCTTCTAAATTCAAACAGAATGTTAGCCAAAACTAGACAGAAAGGCAAAGCTTCAGAAACAAAACAAAAATCTTACCATCCTCCCAAGTGGCATCGTATCATACACTTGTCATCAACCTACAATTTTCTATTTTAAACACTACATTTGGAAGAAACCAAAACAGGTTATTTTTTTTGAAATGTGACTAATGTTTTGAAATTTTAGCAAATTATTTAGAAAATTAAAGTGTTTAGCAAAATAAATCCAACGGATTGGAAAGATAACACATTTAAAGGGAGAGGAAAAGTCCCAACTCCGGATACACAGCGGTGGCGCTAGAAATATACTGCATGGCTGCCTGTGATCTGTTTTGTTTTCCACACGTATCCAGGTTTTCGAAAACGACAACTTTCCGTGATTCACACTCTCCATTTATGGATCCAAAGTTAAATCTCTATCACCTCCAGACCCCTTTTCTGAAACAAAGAGACAAGCTTCAGGTAGAGGAAGAAACATGAAAACCGGGAAATCATTTACAGGGGTGCTCCCATGACAAGGTGAATGTCCTCTAAAAATGGGGAGATTTCTAACTGCGAGAAGGAAATATTCCCACAGACGTGATTTTTAAAAAAATATTTTGGTCTTCCCATGGTACCTACAATCAAATTAAGTTTCTCTAAAAGAGGATGAAAGTGGCATATTTTATATTTTGCTAGGATGATGATGACATGGCTGATAACCAACTAGTTCTGTCTTCTCTTTGATTAGTGCACATTTGTCACCTAATACTAAAGTCACTGAGACCGGATCTCATTCTCAATGTGCCTCAGTTCTAAGAAGCAGTGTGCTCCTTACGAAGAAGTTCATGCAATAAAACAACCAGGAATATCAACACATTGAATCACCCTGCAAACTAAAAATCCCAAAAGGAATCCCAAGAGATCGCTTAACAACGATCAATGGCACACAGGCGCCAAACTGAGAGAAATTCTTTGAAATCTGAATTGATCACACACGTTCAAGATTCAGTCAATAAATTCCCTATGATACTTCAAGAAATCCTCTTCTTGACTTATCACCATTTTAAGCTAACTCGTCTTCTTTCCTACCACTAACGTCCAAGGAAATGGATAAACCGTTTTTGTCTGAGGGATTCGGGGTAATGGTGTCCTTAAGACTTGGCAATTCCGGGTGGTAAAAGTATTTTGCTTTTAAAAAAACACACATTACCTTTCGCGGTATCATCCGATGACTGAACGTAAAGCTCTTTTCCTGTCTGGAATACAGCCTAACACAAGGAACCTTTGCATTACTACCAATTTTTGATTGTAAGTATGAAATAATTAAAATCAGAAAGGTGACCACAGATACACCAGAAAAAATGGTCAGTGACAAAAAGTAATCCTATTCAGAGTATGCCAATTTGATTTTACTTACTTGTTTTTAAGATGACTTTCATTTTTCCCATTATAGCTGGTTTAGAGTGTCGGTCAATTTCCTACTGCACAGCAAAGTGACCCAGTCACACATACAGATTCTCTTTCTCACATTACCCTCCATCATGCTCCATCATGAGTGACTAGATATAGTTACTATACAGCAGGATCTCATTGCTTATCCATTCCAAAGGCAATAGGTTGCATCTATTCCAATTTGATTTTAAAGTGAAATATTCTTTTTTTAAAATTTATTTAACAAAATACTAAATTAAAATACAGTTGATTGACAGTGTTGTGGCAATTTCTGCTGTACAGCCCAGTGACCCAGTCATAACACACACACATTCATTCTTTTTCTCATACTATCTTCCATCATGGTCTATCCCAAGAGACTGGATATAGTCCCCTGTGCTGTACAGTAGGACCTCACTGCTTACCCATGCTAAATGTATCTTCTATTCTTCAAACACCCATGTCTTCGGAATATCTCCACTGGAACAGCCAGGCAGGGAGGAAAGCATCCTCTTTCAATGCTTAGCTCCCAACTGCCTGCAACTCTGGTGTCTGATGCATTGTCAGGAGGCTGCTATTCAAATACATTCCCCACAGTGAGCTGCGGATGCTTCATTAAAGACTTAAAGTAGAGGGACACTTCTACGTTTAATAACTAATAGCATCACATGGATGCATCATGTTTAATACAAAAATTCATGAGACATATTCTTATGCTAAAACCAAATAGCTCAGATGTAAAAAATAAGTTTTTAATGTAACTAGAAAGACTCCCAGATCATAGTGACTGATGTATCACCAAAAATCATACATAATTTAATAACTCAAAATACTCACTTTCTACAGAAGATCAGCTCATATGTAGACAAATTCCTATATCTAAGAGTTTCTCCAAACTTAAGTCAAGGATGACTTAAATATCATCAACAACAAAATAAAAAATTTTAGAGCCTTACTGTTAAATAGTTTCTATATGTCTAATTGGCTTAAAGCCAGAGGTAGTCGTGTGCCTATTATTTCATGTCCACTTTTAATTTGTCCTAAGTGGTTCTCTTCTATGGGCAGGTTTTGAGTAGTTTATCCAAATAGAACCCAGTATGTATATATCATTTGTATGTGTTACCATGTATCTGACTATTGATTGTTGAAAATTAATGGATGGTAGAAATCAGAATGATAAGAAAGTTTGAGTAAACACTGAAGCAGGCTGTTATTTCTGACAGATAAATAAAAGTGGAATTAACCTAAGAAGGTGAAGAGAGACAGTCAATGATTTTTTTTTTATAGTGAAAAATTTCAGGGACCTAAATGTCCAACATGATGAGAAATGGTTTAATAAACTATTGCCCAGTAATGTCATGTAATATTATGCAGCTTCTGGTTACAGTCAAGATGGAGTAAGCTGACTTACACCGATTACAACAGAAAATTCTGGAAAGGATACAAAAAGCAACAACCCAAGGCTTCTGTGAAAATGCTGGATCCTTAACCCACTGTGCCGCCAAGGGAACTGCGATCTTTGCCTTTTTTAGCTTTGCTTTTTTCCCATATTTTCTGCATCAAATGTACTTTATAAAGGTCATGAACACCAAACAATTTTTCCTTTTTATACTCTCCAAATGAAAATCAAGGAGTAAAACATTAATAAATAGTTTGCCCCACGAGGTACTGGGCATAAAATCCAGAAATGCTGAATGTGTTATTGCTCTTTTTCACAGCTATTATTACAGTATTAGCATTTTCCCCCCTCCATTACCCCTAAAGATAAGGGCTTTGGAAATAGTTCAAGTCACCTTTCAAAATGAAGGAGAACAGTCTCGTTAATAACCATTCACATGAACCCATACCTTACACGGACTCTTATCCAGGTTGGGTATGCCATTCCACACATCCTCAGGGTTCACGACCTCCTCCAAGCCATTTGAAAGGTTCAAAACCTGCAAGAGACAAAAAGTTAACAAAACTGGTCCTTTAAAAACAACTGTTTTAGATCCCTTAGCCATCTTTTTAAAAATGAAATACTTTAAAAGGCAATTAGGTGACTATATTAAATGTCAATATATTAAATCTCAACTCAATGGTACTTCAAAGAAAAAGAACATAGAACATATATTGAGTATCTACGCCTAGAGTTCAAAGGTGGATAAAATCTAAATCTCAAGAGGTTCAAAACTTGGTGGAGAAACAGACCACTAAGCAGATTATTAAATACAGTAGAGGGGGAGTTCCCGTAGTGGCACAGCGGAAATGAACATGACTAGTACCCATGAGAACACAGTTTCAATCCTCAGTCTTGCTCAGTGGGTTAAGCATCTGGTGTTGCCATGAACTGTGGTGTAGGTCGCAGATGAGGCTCGGATCCTGTCTTACTGTGGCTGTGGCGTAGGCTGGCAGCTGTAGCTCTGATTCAACCCCCAGCCGGGGAACTTCCATATGCCTTGGGTGTAGCCCTAAAAAGCAAACAAATAAATAAATAAGCATAGGAAGTACGCACTCCTCTTACAACAGGAGGTATAAGAATACAATACAAGTATAAAGCTTTTGGGGGGAGGAAGGGTGCACAGATAGAGACATTTAGAAAATTATGCGAGCGAATGCTTCCTGAGAGAGGCAATGGCTAATCTTTTAAAGATAAACGGAAATTAACCAGTTGGGGAAGGGAACACAATACGGGCAAACAGAATTGCATTATTAAGTACAATAAAGAAGCCAAACACCATAGTACACGTAAGAGCAATCAAGCAATAGCGTGCCCATCGAATATAAGACACAAACCCAAAGGAGTAAGACAGCCTTACTTCTCTGGACAGATGCTCCACCCCAGAGAACCTCCTGTAACATGCTGATGACTTTTCTAGACCAGCGGTTCTCAAATTTTCATAGTATAAGCATGCGCATTCCTACTCCTCCTCCCAGAAATTCTCAACCAGCCAGCCAGCGCAACGTCCAGGAATCTACCTTTAAGAAATGTGGCAGCTGATCCTGATACAAGCGGTTTTCAGACCTCAAGAAAAAGACAGTTTACTGGAGGTTTCCAAGAAGTTTTACAAAAGGCAACGATGTAGGCAGATTTGCCTTTGACAAACTTCACACTGGCTGCATGGAGATTCCCTTGAAGGAAGATCAGAGGTCAACCAAGGAAGGTTATTAGAGGAATCTAGTTGTGAAATGAGGAACTTAACCAAGGCAGTGGCTTTATGTATAAAAAGTTTTAACCAAGAGGTAAGTGGGAAGAGCAGGACTCAGTAACTGGTAGGATTTCAAGGATAAGGGGGATGAAAGAGCCTTGGATGCCTACATACGAACTTTTCCCACAATTTCTTGCACTGTGTCAACTTAGCAACTGAGCAGGTAAATAATCTGTTCAATTGGATTCTCTTGTCTGATCAAGTTTGGTAAAATTTCCATTACCATCAGCAAGTACATTTTGAGACAAAATCTTTCAGTTTTACATACCCTTGTGCCTTCTTCAGCTATTTCCAAAATTTCACATTTAGACCACGTGTTTCTTAGACTTGACCACACCACACACTTGGATCCGACAGTAAATCCTTTCAGAGTGTAGGTATTCTCTGGCTGAGCTGCCAAATTGAACAGAGTGAGAGCACGGAGGCATCGCTCTACTTCCTTCATGTGAGATACACGAGCAGAGCATCCTCCCAATCTGATTTCCCTCCTCCTGTATCGTCAGCATCATGGACCACGGAACATGTTCTAAGTCTGTCTCCCTCCCCTGATTTTATTTACAAACTCTTCCAGTGCCTCCTCCCCGTGTTAATTCCTCACTGTGCCCCTCAAAACACATGGGCATGATGGGATGCTGTTTAAGGATTTGAATCTGATTTCCTTTTTTGGTCTTTTTAGGGCTGCACCCGCGGCATATGGAGGTTCCCAGGCTAGGGGTCTAACAGGAGCTGTAGCTGCTGGCCTTCACCACAGCCACAGCAACGCGGGATCCGAGCTGCGTCTGCAACCTACACTACAGCTCACAGCAACGCTGGATCCTAAACCCACTGAGTGAGGCCAGGGATCGAACCTGCATCCTCATGGCTACTAGTCAGGTTTGTTAACCTCTGAGCCACAACAGGAACTCCTGAATCTGATTTCTAACCCTGAAAATTAAAACTGGCCGTTATCGCCTCATGTCACGTGGTCCATGGTCGCCACTGCCATTTCCACAGCAAAGCAGCGTGCGACAGGTGAGCAGACATGTTTATCCCAAAGCTGTTACTTATTACTATTAAAATGTGATAAATACCACCCTAAAAATCTAGAGTGGTATTTAAACACACTACCATGTATCCACAGGATGGCACAGTAGCAAACTAAGATATTTTGAAACCATATTTAAAGGGATTAAAATGCAGGATTCAACACTGTATGATAGTATGATCCTTATTTAGTTTTTAAAACTGTATGTAGGCGTTCCTGCCATGGCGCAGTGGAAATGAATCCGACTAGTGGCCATGAGGTTGCAGGTTTGATCCCTGGCCTTGTCCAGTGGATTAAGGATCCAGCGTTGCCGTGAGCTGTGGTGTAGGTCACAGACGGGGGCTTGGATCCTGCGTTGCTGTGGCTGTAGCTGTGGCTGGCAGTTGCAGCTCCAATTCAACCCCTAGCCTGGGAACCTCCATATGCTGCAGGCGTGACCCTAAAAAAGCAAAACAAAACAAAAAACTCTGTGCAAGTAGAGGAACACAGAGAGGCTAAGAGACAGCAGGAAGGGAGCAGTAAGCGCATCAGAGCATTCACGGGGTCATTTCTTGGTGGTGGGATGGTGACGGTCTTCATTCTCCTTGGCCTGTCACTTACTATTTTGTACAATGGCTCCAACTTAATAATATAAAAATGGACATTTAAAAAGTCTATCACTGATTATTTAAAAACCCCTAATGAGTTAGCCATTTTGGGTAGCTTTGAATCTTATTAAGTGGCCAAGAAAACAGCAGCAACACTAACTTATGAAAAAGTTAATGACAATAAATGTTCTCTAATATTTACTCGCGGCTGTTGCCTTTTTTTGGTTAATATAGGTTCCCTGTGGTTTTTTTTTTTTAAATCAGTCTCCAAATGAATGTCAAGGTATATACGTGAAACAAAACAGTCACATTTAAAATTCTGTTAAAAGAATCCCTAAATTCATGCCTACATTACCACTTGGCAAAGGAATAGTATATTTTATTAAAAAAAAAAAAAGGCTTACCAAAAAACACGACCTCTCGATTTTTTTTTTTTCCGGCTGCGCCCACAGCATGTGGAAGTTCCCAGGCCAGGGACTGAACCTGTGCCACAGCAGTGACCCAAGCTGCTTCAGTGACAACACCGGATCCTTAACCCTCTGTGCCACAAAAGAACTCCATAATTTCTTGATTTTAGCGATGACTTGTTTACATTTTAAATGTGATTACTTTGGACAGGGGTACACAAATTTTAAGCACTCTATTTTTTTTTTAAATAATTCAGCACTTTACCCAGCATATAAAACATTATTTTACATTGATTTCCCAACTTAATTTCCTCATGTTTATAATACCCTTCATAAAATCCAAACTGGATCCTTTCAGGTTTTAATCTCCCCCCCAAAAAAATTAATTTTTCAAAAATTCAAATAAGATTTGTTTTCTTTTCTTTAAAGCAAATAAATACTTCTCAGTTTAAAACAAAAAAGGTGAGTGAAAAAGACATACCTGGGACATGATCTGATAAAGCGTTACTGTGTTTCCTTCCATCTCTGGAGTCTTCTCCCGAAAACAGAGAGTTCAAGGATAACATGGCATCTCTGTTTTTATATTCTGCCAGTTCTTCTTTATAGACGTTGATTGCAACCTGCATCTTGGGGTCAGAATTCTTTCCATGCAGGTGCAATGGTAGGCTAGGCTCCTCACCAAAACATTCCACACCACTTGACCTTCCTGTGTCCTTGGCACACAGGGATTCTTGGGCTTTCTGACTAACTCTTAGAGACAAAGGGTTTATTTCATCCTCTAGACACAGCTGGGCTGTAGGTAATTCTCGTTCCAGCTGTTTCTCGGCTTCAGAGTGGAAGGGAAGCTGCGTAGGAAATGGGGGCAGGGCGGCCCCGAGGCCACAGCCTTGGGGAAGAGGCACCGTCAGGGCCACCAAGCCCAGCTCTTCTTTCTCCTCATCGCTCACTAGAGAACGCTGCAACTCAGTGGATTCTACCTCCAGGAATTCTTTGGATTCATCCTCAGGAGAAAGTGGCTCCTCAAGGGAATTCAGTTCCAGGATCTCCTTTGTCTTACCGGCGTGGGGTAAAAACGTGTTAAACCCTGTAAGGAGGTGGTTATCATCAAACTTGGCTTTGTCAACCACATGGCACTCGACCTTAGCTTCCAGCATCTCAGTGCCAATTCTGTCTTTGCCTGGGCTTTCAAAAATGTTATCACGTTCAGGGTCACAGAATTTACCTGGTTTGGTTTCAACGATGTTTAAGTCCTTTTCAATTCTTTCGGAGAGCTCGTCCGTCTGTGATTCAATATACAGTGTCTTCTCTTGTCCCACTTTACCACTTGGTTTCTTCATTCCAACATCGGGACTAGAGGACCCAAGAGCTTCCTTTACCTCTGGGCCATTTTTTTCAGCAGGCAGATCACTGTTACCAGTGGCAATCTTGGAGTACTTCTTCATTTTCTCACGAATGCTTTCGCCTCTGCTTTTCAAGTCAACGACGGCTAAAGGGATATCGCAAACATCCCTTTTGATGTCTAGTATTGTTATCTCCAACACATCTTCTGTTACGATTTCATAAAAGTAGTCATTTTCCTCTTGAGGGCATGTACCTTCTGAAATATTAAAACCTGCGAGGCAGCATGGGAAGGCTTGCATGGGAACAGACAACAGTTCAGAAGGAATGCTCCAGAGCGCTCTGGGGTCCACACAGTCTTCAGCATTTCCAAAGTCCACCAGCCTGACAGACACAAGGTAATCTTCACAAATATTGGTGACCAGTGCCCTATAATAATGGCCATCTTCTCTGTACCTCACTATGCAAGGGTCTCCAATCTGAGGACACAAGATACAGCTTCTCCAGCCGGCCACCTGTTCTCCAGCAGTCTGTACTTCGGCCTCTAAATACTGAAGTTTCTCAGTGTCCGCAAACTGACACCAGAAGTATTCAGGTCCTTCGATCACCATGGCATAAGCTCTTATCGTCTTCATCTTTGGATTATACCAGTTAAGGAACACAGAAGTGTCTACGTCTGTTTTGTGGATGGACTTTGAACAGGCCCCTTCAATTATCTGGGTAGAAAGTCCTATTTGAGATTTTTCTCTGAATTTGTATCTGTTAATCATATCTTCAGCTATGATGCCATGGTCATCAGCAAGAATAACTTCCCATTTGTCTTGAAACTGAACAAATTCACATCTAATTTGAGCCTCGCTGGTCCTTCGGGAAAAGTAATGCATCATTTCCTTACGGTTTAACGTCTCAGGGACCCAGAGTCCCTTTAAGGAACAGTGAATGCACAGTCCTGGTAATAGTGCATGGACAGGGTCAAGTTTACCTGTCTTGTTGGTGCAAACCACAGAAACATTGCCATAATCTATAAACTGTACAGAGAGAAGGTCATTGGGCTGTTGTTCCTTGACCACAGCACGATACCATAAATTGTCTTCTGGAAAAACGGCACATATTACATCTCCTCTTTGCAAAGGTGGACCTGAGTAACATTCAGGCCTTGTTCTCACATCGTTTAACCTCTCTGAAATACGATTCATTTCAGCCTCATCTTCTGTTAGCTGAACATAAAAGTCTGAAAGGTCATTTATACAAGAGACATACACCGTTGTTTTAAAGCCAGGCACTATGGTCTTCTGAGGGAACACAGAAAATTTGAGAGGCAAATCTCTATTACAGGAATCTCCTATTTTCCTCTCTAAACGAGTGGCTTCTGGTTTTGCGGCTTTCAAAGGTGGCTCAGCCAAACTTTCTTCTTTCTGTTCTATTGGTGGTGGAGACACTTGGTTGTTTTTATTTCCCACAGAGTCCTGATAGTGACTGACTAAGTTTGTCTTCGCTGAACTGCGCCGAAGTTTGAGTTCCTTAGGTGCCGAGCTCATCTTAGGTTTGTACGAGTCTCCGAAGATACCCATACTGGCTGATTTGATCTCTATGGATTTACTTAAGTACTCTGTAGGTGACAGCTTCCCATCATCCTTTTTCACTTCAAGAGCTTCAGCTGTAGAGCGGAGTGCTTCACTTTTTTTTCTTGTCCCACCTTTGTAACCAAGGAGCCCTAACTTCTCATTAATATTAGCATTGATTTGAAGACTGTCATCATAGAGTTCTATCACCAGTCTTCCATCCGGATCTTTTGCTACGACCACCGCCTTCAACGACCTATCTAAAACAGTCTCCTGAAACCATGTTGCAACTTCTTCTGGCATATAATCAGGGATATCCGATAATGAACATTTAACAGCTTGCATGGGCCAAAGACAGACATCATATGCATCCCTAGGTATTGGAAGCAGATCATCACTTGTTACCACGTAAATGTTCCCAAAATCAACAAAGAAGACTCTGTGAGGTTCCTTGTCTATGATTATGCCCCTATACCAGTTCCCATCAGTATACTTGGCGAGGCACAAGGGTCCTGGGACCAAGGAATTTGTTTTAAAATTCAGCAAAGCTTTACTTAATTGCATAATGTGACATGATAACTGTTCTAAAATATTTGCATTTCTTCCAAGCTGGCAATAAAATGTCCAAGGGTCACTGACATGCGTTATATACACTGATTCTTCACTTCCAATTTTCATATCATGTGTAGAATAGTAGTAAGAACGGAGCTGAAAAGAGGACTGCAGAGGCTGCTGAAGTTTTACCGGTCTTGCAAGTCTCTTTTCTACTAAAAAATGGCACGCGCTCTGGAAGGGTGTCAGCAAATCCACGACATTAAACGGTTCTTCATCATGTATTGAAGCCAAAGCAAATATTGTGCATTTTAATTCTAGACTGTCTTCCCATGCGTTATCTACAAATTCACTAAAGGCTTGGATTGCCTTTTCATCCCAAACAAAAGGATTCTGACCCGTTGGTTGAATTAAATTATAAAGGCTGCACCTAAAAGCCTGAGCCTTAACCTTGAGAAACTCTTCACTAATTGAATAAAGATTCTTCAGAGGTACCAGATCTTTGTCTCCATAATCAACAAACATAACTTTGACGAGCTCTGAAGATCGTGCCCCACTAATCAGAGCTCTGGACCATTTTCCATTTGCTGTTCGTTTCGCCAAACAAGCAGGGGTGGTTCCCTGGTAAGGAGAAGCTGTATTCTGGCAACAGTCCTGAATACTACACATCAGCGTTTTAAATCCTTGTATGTTCCTGGTCAGCTGGCACCAGAAACAGCCAGGGTTTTCAACATGAGACACTAGGACTGCTACTGTACTTCCAACTTCCAGCTCTCCTTTACAAGAAGAGCCTGGTTTCATTTCCAAGAAATTCTGTATAAGAGGAGAATAAACAGGTACTATTTTCTCTTTTTCCTGCACAGCTAATCCAGTTGAAACGTCTGTAATAGTTGTTGCATCAGTCCAAGTTTTTGGAACAGCTGTAGTTTTTTCACCTTTCTTGGCTTCTTGTTCTATTTCCTTTTTGACAGAAGATATTTTGTTATTCTCTGCAGTAAAATGGTTTGAAACATGCCTCGGAGAGTGGGCAATCACAGAAATACTTTCCTTTGTTTCAAATTCCTGATACTTGGCAAATCCAGCTTGAGCAATTACCTTACTAATGTTTTCTTCCCCTGTTCTTGATTCATCAAGAATCTCGATCACATATTGACTCTCCTGCTTATCAAGGACATGGATAACTAATTCTTTGTGCAGCACAGTCTTTTTAAAAAAGGAAACTGCCTCCTGGCTCCAATTTTTCCCCAAAGGCCCGATATCAGCCAGGGTGCAGGGAAGAGCCAGGATCGGCAGCTGCCTGAACTGAGGAAGCAACATCCTTAGGTCACACCAGTCCACGTTTTCTGAATTGCCACGGTCAACCAAGAATACATCCACACTCCTGTTGTCTAATCTGGTGACCATAGCCCGAAAATAGCCATTTTCTTTCCATTTGACACAGCAAAGGTCATTGGCTTCTGGTCTCAAAACAACGCCATCCAGCTTACTGGCAGAGGCATAGAAGTTGCACATTCTTCTCATCAATTTACTGAAGGTGCCCTTGTGTTTCCGCAGTCTAATCCAAAACTCGGAGGGATTTTTAACAAACTCTACCTGGGCATCATAGAAGGTGTTCACCTTTAACTTGATGGATCTTAAGGTCGGGAGTGCGATCTCTTCATCCACTTCTTGGGCAGGAGAGTGAGACTGAGCAGTTTCTGGTTCCTCCTCCTCCTCCTCGGTTCCCTGGCTCTGAAGGAACCGGTCGGCCAAGCAACAGGACTGTAGTCCGAACACACAGTTAAGATTAATTCCATCTTCTCTGTACAGGGTGACGTAATACACATGCTCGAAGGAACAGTAAAATTCAATCTTGGCGTTCACTGCCTGGCCCAGGATCAGTGCCTTCAGGTCACCGACCTGGGACCGGGACCAGCCCCTCCCACCGTCCCAGAGTCCATACAGAGCACAAGGGTAGGTCACCACGGGCATTCGAAAATATTCGGGCAGCAAGTAGCGAAGGCTACTGCAGCTCACTAACTCTTTCCTTCCGTAGTCTACGTGGAGCACCTGGGCACAGCGCTGGGGCCGGAAAGTCTCAAGCAAGAGCGCCCTGTACCAGTGTCCATCCAACCCGCAGGAGGCGCACGGAGAGCCGGGTTTGTCTGGGCTTTCTTCCCTCTCCTCCCAGGTGGCACTGGTAGAGTTCTCGTCTCCCGTCCCCACGGAAGCCCGGTATATCTGGGCCATGCTCTCGGAGAGGCGGTGGATCTCCTGAGAGAGGCTGCGGAGCTGGCAGTGGATGCGGTGGGGATGGCACACCTGCGTGACCACGGCGGGCTCCGTCACACCCAGCTGCAGCTGCGGGTAGAAGTAATCCAGGGCAGGCTGCTCCTGCTTGGGCGGGAGCCGCGGGACGACCGGGACGCCGGGGCCAGGGGCAGCCACCGTGGCCGGGAGGTAGCGCTTGAGCAGCGAACGGAAGAGGCTGTCGGGCACCAGCCGGGCCAGGCCGAGCTCCTGCATCTGCTGATACAGCCCGGGCACCTCCAGAAGGACCAGGCGGTGGAGCAGCAGCACGTCCAGGACCCGCCCTTGCACCTCCTTACCCTGCAGGCTGCTAAGGAAGTCCACGGCGCGGGCCGGCCAGTGCTGGGGCTCGCCCCCGCCCGCGCCGCCGCCGCCGCCCGCCGGCACCAGGCCCGCCAGCACGCAGCCCAGCACCTCCGACGGCAGGTGGAACAATTCGCTGCTCCCGGGCGCCAGAGACCTCACGCCGGCGGTGACGGTGCGGCCCTCGTCCAGCAGGAAGACGCGGCTCTCTTGCGCCTGCCGGCTGACCACGCGGCCGCGGTGCCACAGCAGCCCCACCTGCACCAGACACAGCTCGCCCGGCGAGGCCGAGGCGCCGCCCGGGGCCCACGGGCCGCGCGCGGCGGCCGCCGCCGCTTCCTGGATCTCCCCGCTCAGCTGCACGTATTCGTCCCGCCGCTCGCCCACCAGACCCCAGAGCTGCACCGGGATCACCTCGGGCTGCACGTCCACGAAGGACACTCGCAGCACCAGCGAGGCCCCCGGCGTCGGCAGCCCAGGCGTCGAGCACATCTCTGCGGCGGCGCCCGGCCCTCGAAGGCCCCGCGCTGTCGGAAGGAGAGCCCGGGGGACGCGGGCTCGCAGGACAGACGGTTGGGAAGGACGCTCGGCGAGGGCTCCCCTTTGCCACGCTGACGCCGACGCCGGACCTCACGGACTCGCGCTGACTGGTGAGACCCGGCGGCCCCACCAACCGCTCACGGTTGCGCCGTCGCGCAGGCATTTGCAGCGCGAGGCGCCGCGGCTTCCGGCCGCGGGAGGCAGGCGGCCTGCGTGGGCGGCGGGGCGGAGTCGAGCCCGGGGGGCGGCAGTAGGGACGACGGCTGGGGGCGCAGAAGGGGTCTCGAGGACCAAGACGTGGCGAGGTCGGGAAGCCACCTGCCTCTGCCCAGAGCGCCGTAGACTCTGGAGGGTGCAGGGGGACCGCCGGGGCCGCGGCAAGGCGCAGATCGCGCAGGGACCTCCTTAGTGGCCGTCGGACTAAGACGGACGGAGCCCCTCGGCTCGGCGCCGTGCGAGACAATTGGAGAAATGAGGGCGAGAAAGGGAGGCGCCAACGGCACGTTCCAGGGCGTTGGGCCGGAACTCTCAGAGGCCGGGGTGGGGGGTGGGGGGGTGGTTCCGGGGTGCGGGTCCGGCGGTCGCGGTGGCACACGCGGGGCAGGGCGTTGGCTGTGCGCGCCCCGCCTTGTGGCCTCCAGCGGGTCGCTGAGCCTCTCTTCCATGAACCTGTTGGATGGCTTGAATGGATAGAGTTGTGATGAGGGTTATATTAAATAAAATCTGAGGTAAATGGAGACTGATAAATGCTCCCTTCCCCACGCTCCCCCGGTGTGAGTTTTTCTGCTGTTTGCCCGCTTTGTGGGGGTTTAGTCTCCATTTGTGCACGGAGCTAGCACCGAACTCGACTCTTCCAAAGCTTGCCCTGTCTAGCTGAACTCCTGTTCTTTTTCCCCACCTAAGTCTTGACAGGGTAACCCTTAGAAGACTCAGATTGTCAACGCGGAGGGAGGGGAGTTTGAAAAGTGCAGCCAAATTATGAGTAACTCCGGGAGATGTGTCCACATTTGAGTTGAAATGGCTGAGTTAGGCACATTCATAGAGATTTCTTATGGTTTCTCATACTCTTCTATTTCACTCCTTCACATTTTGAAATGTTATCAAATATAATAATTGATAAAATCTGCAGTGCTTAATATAACCCTGGTCTGTAAATATCTCAGCGTCTTCAGTCTGTCTGGATTAGAGCTGACCAAGTGCTTCCAAGAGCCACTCTTGCGTGTTCTCTGCCTCCACACTGTGTCGCAGTTGTCTTTGATCACTTTGTCACCGCAACGGCTTGGAAGGTCCTTTTGGCAAGAACTTTTTGTTGTGTTCCTGGCATGGGACTGAGGGGACAAATACTCGCTGAATGAAAAATGAAAGAATGAATTTGATTTCTCTAAAAAGTTAGACTTTTACCAGGTAAACTCATCCTTGAACATTCAATTCCATTACCCAATTTTTCTCTAATCATTTACAGGCTTGATGGAAGAAAACCAGACGTTTAGTTTAAAAACATCTAGCAAGATCTAGCTTGAGGGTCTCTTCCTCATCACTTCACTATTCACAGGCAGAAGTATTTTCTCCTTTTACAAACCTCTATCGTATTACTTATCATACCTTGCAATTGTTTCCTAGTTTCAACTTTCTATCAGAGCATGAACTTCTTGAAAGCTGGACCTCTTCTCAGTTATTCTGGTATTCCCAGTGCCTAGCCCAGTGCTAGACTCTGGTCAGCACATAATAAGTGTTTAACAACAACAACAAGATAAGAAGATAATCTGACAGTGTGTCCTTGATGGTGGAAGGAATTCATTATAAAATGGTCTTATTATCATTTGGGATTTTTTCATCATAGAATCAGATAATGGAAATTTCCACTAATCCTCTGTTTCAATTCGAGCAGTGTAACCCAGCTCTTAGGCTATAGATTTCAAAGTGAATGATGTCTTTTCTGTTCAACTTGACCCCTGACCTCCTTCCATAACTCGGGACCTTTAATCCTCGATGTCGAGGTATATCCTGTAGCTGATGGGCTGATCAGAGCTTTTTCCTCACATGCATCACAGATAGTTCCAGGGTCCTGCCTCTGCTGTGTCTGGGGTAGGTAGCTTTGCTTTGTCTTGCTCTGCTACTGGACAGGGATCTTAGAAGATCAGACCGTTGCACTGTGAAGATTAAACGCCTGCTCTATATTTACTATACTTTATTAAGCAGAATACTGAGTTGCATTAAAAATTTTTTAAATTTCCCTTCTCTTAGGCTTAGAGGGTCTTGGTTTCAGGAAAAGTAAGAGAGGGAGTAATTTGATCCTTTTGCAAATATTTAAAGAGTTGATAGAGAAAAGGATAAGGTGATGGATAGAACATTTCTGAGAGATATCTGAAGGCTATACGGTGGGTTATTTCAATATTTTCTGTGGAAGAAAGATGCAGAGAAATTGGGCAAAATAGATCAATCATATTTATTCTATGCTATCTTAAACCTCCATATATAGAGAACTCTAAGCGGAAACACAGCACACTTTAGATTCTATAGTTTCTATACCACTAATAGCCCTGTTTAAAGTGTTTACTTAGAAAATTACTGTTTAATAGATATTAAAAAAAAAAACGATTCAAGTGAGAAATACCCTGTTAAGAGAATGAATAAGATAAGCTAAAAGGAAAGACAGGGAGAAAATATTTGTAAATCACATGTCTGACAAAGGACTTGTCAGTATATAAAGGACTTGCAATATATAAAGTACTCTCAAAACTTAATAGTACCTGTCAGTTTTATTAGTATGTGTCTCACTGAACATGATAGAAGATAGTATGAAAAAAAGAATGTGTATATATATACACATATATATATGAATGACTGGGTCACTTTGCTGTACAGTGGACATTGACACGATGCTGTAAATCAACTATACTCTAAAAAAACTTAGTAAAAAATATATAACTTGAAAATGAACAAAAGATATGAAGAGACATTTCACTGAAGAGGATATATAGATGGCAAGAGGATGGTGAAAAGATGTTCAACATCATTAACCATTAGGGAAAAACAAAACCTTCAGCATATATCATGAAAAACCTAGGATAATGACTAAACTGAAAAATTGTGATAGGGAGTGGCTCAGTGATAATGAACCTGACTAGTATCCATGAGACGTGGGTTTGATCCCTGGCCTTGCTCAGTGGATTAAAGATGGGGCCGTGCCATGAGCTGTGGTGTAGGTTGCAGACGTGGCTTGGGTCCCGTGTTGCTGTGGCTGTGGCATAGGCTGGTGGCTATAGCTCCAATTTGACCCCTAGCCTGGGAAATTCCATATGCCACGGGTGCGGCCAAAAAAGACAAAAAAAAAAAAAACATGGTAAACATCAATACTGACCAGAATATGGAGAAAATGGGTCATTCACAGTGCTGGTGGGGATGTAAAATGGTACAGCCACTTAAAAAAATAAAAAAAACTAAATACATGCTTGCCATATGACCGGCTGTTACACTCTTGGGCATTTATCCCAGAAAACTGAAAACTTAGGTCCATGCAAAAACCTGTTTACAAATGTTTGTAGCAGCTATATGCCTAACAGCCCTAGGCTGGAAACAACCCTTCAGTGGGTAAATGGTTAAACCAAACTGTAGTAATTCATGCCATTGGCTATGACTCAGTAACAAGGAAAAGTAATGAACTGTTGCTACATCCAACAACTTGGAAGGTTCTCAAAGGAATTATGCTTAATGAGAAAAAAATTCCCAAAAGTCAGATACTGTATGATTCCGTTTATATACTATTCTTGGATTAACAGAAGTATGGAAATAGAGAGCAAATCTGTGGTTGCCAGGAGTTAGGGATGAGGGGATGAGTGGCTATAACAGAGATAGCGTGAAGGCACTGCTCTGTATCTTGAATGTGGCGGTAATTATATGAAGCTTAGAAGGTGATAAAATTGCATAGAAACACACACACATACACCCCTTGTAAAACTGTGGAAATCCGAATCTGTGGGGTATTACCAATGTCACCTGGTTGGTTTTGATCATGTACTACAGTTATTCAAGATTTCAAGATGTAACACAAATAATTCAAATAATACACAAATAATTCATGACTATGCCATTATAGGAGGGTGATTAGAGAGAGCAAGCTATGGCAAATTTATCTGTCCTCTTATTTCTCCATCTAGAAATGGGTTCAAGGACACAGACCTTATAGGTTACTTCTGAAGCATTAAAGTTCAATACAGTTAACATGTTTGCATTAAATACATGCTTGAGATACCGGAAAAAAACAACAACCTAAAATTAGGTTTATTGATGCATAAGGATTAATTTTCCAAAGTTTAACTAATTCCAATTTATTTTCCTCTTTTACCCATAGCCAGTGAGCATGCCCATCACTGTAATTACTAGTTATTCATCCTTTTTAGTCAGAGCAGAACTGGATGAACAAGGAGAGCTGCTTTCATAGGGAGTACCCGTAAGATAAAATTTACAGCAACAAGGTATTAAGTGTTGTTTTTGCTACTATAAATATTTCAAATCTGACCTTTTAAATTAAGCTTTCTATTTCACTTCTGAAGAGTAAAGATTAAGATTTCAAAATCATCTTTAGATTTGTTATTATCACTTAAACTCAAAAACACACCAGGACAAAACCACTCAAGGTCAAAACAAAACCCTTGACAACCCATTAGGCGTTTTAAAACATTTATTTTAAAAATCAGAATAATGCACTCTATTTACTCACATATATTCCTGTTTGTTACCAGATATTTTCAGCAAACAGACATCTTTAAACATCTTCATCTGCTTTTATCAAACCTTCAAAGTGGAGCCTGCTGCTGTTGACAATCACAGCAGCCTGTTGGGGGGTAGAGTGTGGGAAGAGAAAAATGATCACTATTCCTTAGAATTCGGAAATAATAAAACACTCAAGTGGGTAAAATATACATTTGTATGGTACCATACAAATAGTGATATAATTTTACTAATACCCTAAAATGAAGAATAATGTAAACTCACCACATAATTATTCAACTAACCAAATGTTTTATATTATTTAAAACGACCTAGTTCTAGATTTTTGTGGAACAGCTACGAAACCGACAGGGACACCTTTAAAACTGTAACAGTTAACACAGGTTTAGACAGACATGATTTTCTGAAAATGCAGTTAAACACGGCGTGCGGTAAGGAATCTCATGAAAGCAAGTGTTACCGACCCGACCTAGTTTTTCTGAAGGTAGGAGGAAAACAACATGACTTAATCACGTGTGCATAAGATGCTTGTGTCTCTCCACCCCTAAAGATCTCTTACTTCAACAAATACCTTCTAACTGACTCCTACTTGAAGTTTCGAAGAGAAACATATGCATTACGTGGTCTCTGCTTGCGAGAGTGCATTTGTTTAGGGGAGGCAGGGCCACGTCCATGCAGACAGACGGACGGACATCCACATAGGGGAAGCAGCAGGGGCACGGAGGTGTGGAAGATGCTGACGTCCTCCGAGGTCATTCTAGGCGTTAAAGTGGGGCTTCCCCAGTGAAGGTGAAGCTGACTGCTGGTGGAGACGGGAGGGGAGACGGGAGGGGAGACGGGTGAAGAGCGAGCACAGAATGCACCTGCCCGGGAAGCAGCCGAGGGAAGAGCGTCTCCAGGGAAATGAGTGGGGCCCGCCATGTATGTGCAAGGAGGCAGAGTGCAGGTCCGCCGGGAAGAGCAAAGCTTGGAAGAAGGGGTGGCGGTCGTATTGAGAGAGTCTTGGATACAGTGTCAGAGATGTTATTTTTTAGTGTGTGTGGGTGTGTGTGTTTGTGTGTGTGAAGGAGTCACTGAAGGCATGTGGGGTGACCTGCCCAGAATTGCCTCAAGGAAGATGATTCTACTACAGGGTGAAGGAAGGATTTGCAGCCACAGTCTGTATCCTACTGTAAGGCCTGAATAAACTGTTCTTCATCTTAAAACATGAGAAATTAATTAAATACATGAAAAAAACCCAATATTTTTAAAATCCTATTTTTTTCACATGGCATTAATATAATGCCCCCTCCCCTTCAAGTATATACATGCTCAGATTCCAGAGTTCAGTCACTCCATCTTATAAAGAAATGGAAGTGAAGAGAAGTGAAGGGTCTGGACCATAGCTATATTGCTTTGTCATATGCAGAACTTTATCAAATAGGATAAAGGTCTTTAGAATCCATGCTCAGCCTTGCTTCTTAGCGGAATTCGATAATGATATTGGTTTGGTAATCATCTTTAAAGAGTTCTGGCTTAACTGGGGAGAAGAGAATCAAATGCTTTTGCCCCCAATTTTTAAACCACTAAATACTGAAATTAAACACTCTATTTTCAATAACATTTAGTATATAACTAATTCAACTGTAAATAACTGGTTATGCTTAAAAATTTGGAAGGCAGCTATGCTCACCACTATACCACCAATGCCACTTATGCTTAAAAATTTGAAGATGACAGAAAAGCAATTCTTTCAACATATAAAAACCTCCTAGAATTTGTTTCCTTCCTTTTTTCTTGGCAAAGTGAAAGAAATTTCAGACCGGTCTTATGATTGTTACAGATCTTAAAATAATGAAGACAAAATTAATTGGTTCACATTATATGTGACTTCTGCTGAGTACCTATTAGCAAAGAAATGCTACTAATGAGAGTAGAGATTTGCGTAAAAACAAGAAATAGTCCTACCACTAGTGGCTTATAATCAAACAGGATTTGGAGCACTTGATAAAGACACATTATTCCTCACTAAAAGGAAATTTAAGAAACGGTATCTCTTTATTGGGATACATATGCTAATTTACTTACACGTATGAAGAACAATTAAAAATAAGAACACGTATTTTTTCAGTGAGGAAAAAATCATTGGGGAAGAGAAAAATGTGGAAGCTAAGAAAAGGAAACTTAAATGTGAAATATTAGCAAAACTGAGCAGAAGATAATACCACACCCGGTTGTGTTATAATAAGAAAGACTGAAATGGTTATGTCTTTCAGTACAGACACAGAAGCACGGCAACTCTATGCCTTTTTATTTACTGTGGGTTGTTTTGGAGAGGAATAAGATGCTTCCAAATTGGTAAAATTAAGCAAAGCATTATTAGGATTCAGTAACGAATATTACTCCACTGGGAAAGCATGAATGTGATGGGATATATGATTGGATATACAGGACTTGCTTGGATTCTGGGAGGTCTTAATGTTTAAGCTAAGGCATGGTGACTCCATTCTAAAATGTATACTAAAGGCAATTCAGATTCATTGGAAATGTATGAGACCAAAGTGCCACAAAGAAAAACCTGCTGTTGGAAGATTCAATAGCACTGGACTGGGATGTTGTGAAGATAAGTAACATAACTCAGTGCCTGACCAGTACAGTGACTGCCGGTTGTAACACTACTTAGGAGATCTGTGTTTGTATCCCGGCTCTACTAGTAAGCGACTTATGAGCATGAACAGCTCTCCTTCTCTGCACCTCAGTTTTTTAACCTAGAAAATGAAAGAGAAAAACCAGATGATCCTAAGGAGTCATTTCAGGTTAAAAGATTCCAGTCATTCATGTTGAATCCAGATATCAAAGAACAGTCTCTGTACATAAGCAATATTTTTCACCTTGAGCTCCTCAAAGAGTAAAGCTAAGTAAATCTGTTTTCATGGTCCAGTTTGCATATAATTACTCTGATCCAATACTTACTTGATTAAAAAAAATTGTAAAATACACACAGAAAAATTTCCTAAAGTGGTTCCAATACGGAACACCTGAGACCTTAAGTACCTAATATTACTTTAAATATTATTTGACAGCTCAATTTGTACAGATTGATGAATGCGATGGAAAAGGAGACCACCTGAAGATTTTAAGAGAGTACACTCCACAGTCTGCAAATTCTATTAAAAAAATAAGCCACTGCATATTGGTACACCACATTAAAATATATTTTAATGTATACTTCCACTCTTAAATGGCAGTGATTATACATTTAGTGCAACCACAGAGCACTTGTAAACGTTTTTCTGTTCAACATCGTCCACGGCCACGGCCACATTCCATTCTGTTCCGTCAGCTCCCAGGGTTTTCTTGGATCTGAGCTTCTGGGGTTTTCCTATTTTGACAGTTACAGCCTCTACCCATAACTGTAAGCATCTGTCCAGAAACGCGCACTGTCTGAGGCCGGGGGAGCCAGGTGGTGAACCTGTGGAACTCCGTCACATTTCTAACTCGGTGACTGGAGACATGACTGTATTCCACGGGCAGTTTATGCTCATCACTTTTTAGGCAGGAAGCTTTGTCAGCCTGAGTTAAGATTCAGGCTAGAGACAGCTATAGTGTGACTTCTGGGTTCTTTCTCTCTAGGCCTCTTGGGGTTGGAGCAGGGCACATTAAGAAAGGATGTACTTCAGAAGTGGCTGGCTTCATCCTAGCCTTGCTTTTAAAATGCCACTGAAAGGCTGATGATAACAGATGTTTCTTTACAATAAAAGGACTTATCCACCTGAGCGTTAATCAGATACACTGCACTTTCCACATACTGAGATTCTTGAGAGCGAGCGACGAGTTCCAGCTGGAACTGACTCTTGTCAAACACTCTTCTTGTTTTCATCAAGATCCGGTCTGTGGCTGGTGGGAAGTCCTGAGCGTGTGCGGTGGAGTGCTAGCCAGTTAACACAGATCCACTGATGATGGGGCGCAGAAAGAAAAGAAAACGACTTTTCTCCTTGAGATCCAAACATCCTCTCAACTCGATCCTTAATCTCCTGGCAAGAAAAGTGTATCAACTTCCTTCATGACTAGGGAGACTCAAAATATTTATTCATTCACCTCCCTTTAATTTACAGTATGTGCACTTTCGTGACAACAGGAAAATGAATTATCAAATTTCAGTCCTCAGTATTGACACCACAGACTGTATATGGTCACTACATGTGTGTGGGTGTATTTTTCCACATTCCTATGGTGTACTTCAGGTCTGGGGTGCTGTTTCCTTTCTGGCACTTTATCTTCTAAGCAGGCTCTTCGGCACAGGAAAGCATCTCGAAGGTCAAATCTTCTCACTCAAGCTAAGCAGGCAGGATTTGATTCTTCTTTAGAAAACGTGGTGCCGGGTCTCATTGGGTGGCCTTGTGTGATCCAATCAGACTGCTTTTGAACACAAAGAGGAGTCAAGAACTTCGGTTTCCAGATTCAAAATAAAGTGCTGCCCCCTAGAAATCACAGTCTCTGCGGAGTAAGGTGTCTTCCTAAAGAGGTAGAAATAATAGGGGGTGTGTGTTGCAGACGCCCGTATTTCAATGATACTGAACACTGTATCTTTAAGGGCTTAAAATGGACTGACTCCACTCATCTCTCTGATTTTTTCATAAGTAAGCCAGAACACCAGTGACCAAGGGGTCTGAAAGATTAATCAAAGAAGTTAGTGCACATTTCAAAGCAATTATAAATATTCTATACACATGCATACACATCTTTGAATGATGAAGTCACTTTGAATCCACTTAGGTTGAAAGCAAATATTTTGGTCTTTCACTTCTGTAGAGCCCTTTATACATAATTTACAACGCATTTTCATGTCTCATTTCCCTGGACAGTTTACAGTGGACAGGAAAGATATTGATATCCCCGCTTTACAGATGAGAACACTGAGGCTTAGCGATCCAAAGCCGACACCAGCGGCTTTGCGGCCTCCATCCCAGGGCTCCTGTTTACTGAACCCCTACTGGATAGAAGGCCGGGACGCGGAATGCCCGAATGCTTGGCCAGGCTTTTCCTCAGTGTGTGTTTGTGTATACATATGAAGCAGGACAGGAGCCCCCTAAGATCTTGACAGTGAAGATGAAAGTCAGGTCATTAAACCAACACCTGATATATCACAAAATGAATATAAAAAGTCACATTAAATGGGGAAAGGAAGTTTCAACTCAGAAAGAACTGTCGATGAAGATATAACTGCCAAAAGGAATTATAAAGGGATGAAGGTAATGCAATAATAGAAAATAAGGGAGTTCCCTATATGGCTCAGTGGTTAACGAACCAACTAAGATCCATGAGGACGCAGGTTCAATCCCTGGCCTCGCTCAGTGGGTTAAGGATCTGGCATTGCTGTGAGCTGCGGTATAGGTCGCAGATGCGATTCGGATTCCACGTTGCTGTGGCTGTGGCGAAGGCCAGCAGCTGTAGCTCCAATTCGACCCCTAGCCTGGGAACTTCCATATGCCATGAGTGCAGCCTTAAAAAAGCAAAGGAAAAAAAAAAGCAATAATAGAAGACGAAAACGCTAAAGACACAGAGGGAAATCAGAATAAACATCACACCTAACTATCAGAGAAAGTGTGTTTTGAATCCAATTCCTATCTTTTTTGGTTCATAGGTTACAGGTAATATTGATCAGAGAAAAACTGTCTACTACCCATTTGTCGTAACTGCTGGGGGAAGAAGCAGTTTTTCTCCATGCCTGTTTACTGTAGGGCTGAACACATAAGGGTCTTGGGTTGATCTTCTTCAATATTAAGTCTATAATAAGCTCTCCCTGCTATTATTCGGTATTCAGCAAGCAACCTTCTGTTTAGAACTTGGCTCCTCCTAAGCTTGAATTTAGATGTCCACAGGACTTCAGCACCAGGGTCACTGGCCAAGTGCGTTTCTCAGTGTGGATCAGCCGGTGCTGTGGTCCAGCCATCATTTCAGTGAGTTCGGCTGAAGGGCTGAACCTGTATGCACGAGGCCAGTTTACTCGGAGGTGCTCATGAGTCAGGCTTCTAAGCTCAGGATCCTACACTGTGACAGACAAGGAGGCAACACCCCCCCCGCCCAAATACTCCCAAGTGATCTTTGGTGGTTAGCCAGCCTGTTTCTGGTAACATCTTCCCATTACCACACCCTGCCTCTTTTCCTGTAAAACTTCTATAACGAGCTGCAGGGTCTTGAGAAATCTGATATGCTGTCTTAGTTCCTGGTATGGATCTAGAGTTGAACAGACCTGTGGACGGTTCCCAGCTCTGCCACACACTAGCTACAGGAACTTGAGTGACTTTCGTAGGCTTTGAGCCCTGTTTTTCTCATGATAAATGATAATACCACCTGTTCTACTCGGTTCTTGTAAGACTTAAAAAATAATTAATAGCAGTTCCCAGCGGAAACGAATCCAGCTAGGAACCATGAGGTTACAGGTTTGATCCCTTAACCCACTGGGATTCACTCAGTGGGTTAAGAATCCAGCTTTGTCATGGCTATGGTGTAGGTCTCAGATGCAGCTCAGATCTGGTATGGCTGTGGCTGGCAGCTACAGCTCTGATTGGACCCCTAGCCTGGGAACCTCCATATGCTGTGGGTGCAGCCCTAAAAAGACCAAAAAAAAAAAAGTATGTATGTAAAGAGCTTAGCACAGACCTTGTCATATATTAAATACTTTTTATTTTTTCCTTTTTGGTCACTTATGCTTTCGCGAATCACCTGTATAAAGAGAATGGGTCTGATTCAGTGGTCTCAGTGGTCCTTTGTACCGAGGTGTCCCCTTGTCCCTCCCCTGTCCTGACCCTGATTTTGCTTTTTATTGGTGGTCTCGCCCAGCGCCGTAGTCTCCCACACTGGAAACATCAAGTGTTTGATGGGAAACATCCATTTCCTTCTTTCCCTTCCTCCCTTTCCCCGTCCGATGAGTTACTATGTGGAGTCAAAGTGGTTCTGGACTCTATCTGCTCTCACGTCCACAGCCATCTCCTGGCTAGACCACGGCTGAAACCGCCTTTCCTATACCCTAGCGTTCAGCGTGGCTTCTGCACTGCTGCCACGGTGGTCTTGTCCCAGACAAGTATGAGAGCACGGCCTAGCACGTAGTACCTGTCGGGTTACACCCGAGGGGCCCACACAGCCCTTCTCAGCCGGCTCCGTGTTTCTCTAGCGTCCGCTCCTGCCACCTGCCCTCTGAGGATCTGTCCTCCGGCCGCACACGCTTTTCTGCAGTTCTCCAGATGTCGCGGGTCCACACGTGACCTGGAGCCTCTGCTCACGCTGCCCCCTTGCACTTTCCTTGACAAACACCGATGGAGCCTTCAAAGTTCAGATCCGATATCGCCCCTGGGAAGCCTTCTGGGGACCCCTCCCCACCCCAAGTTAATGCCATTTTACTCAGCTATCCTGTTTTCATGATTCATTCACAGCACGGGCCAGACTCTAATGCAGCCTCTTCAGTGAGAACATGTCCTCTGGAGGCAGACTGCCTAGGTTTGATTCCCCAACTCCAATAGTTAATAACCACCTAGCCTAGTCTGGCCACATAATTTAGGCACCTTAAGCTTCTGTTTCCTCCTCCATAAAAAAGAGAGATAGGAAAGTAACCTACTAAACAGATTGCTGGGAGAATTCAATGAGTTAAGCCATGAAAACGGCTGGCTCAGCACTGGCCTTAAACCAAGTGATGCAGTGCTATTAACTTTACAGTGTCTGTAATTTTAACTATTTACGTGTCTGTCTTTGCCCGTGACACTGTAAGCTCCTCTAGTGCAAAAAATAATCATCCTTGGTGTCACCAGCATTTATAACAGTGCCTGGCTCACGCAGGCCAAGTCAGAATCTTCCTTTCCATTCAATATCCGAAGGCCAGAGGTAACATCAAAGTGTAATGAAGACGGTCAAATCGTGTTTTATCATTCAGGCATGATTTTTTTTTTTTTTTTTTTGGCCGCACCGCAGCACATGGAAGTTCCTGAGCCAGGGATTGAACCCATGCCACAGCCGTGACTCCAGCCACTGCAGTGACAATACTGGATCCTTAACCCACTGTGCCACAGGAGAACTCCTCAGGCATGCTTTTGTATCAGATATTGCCAAGGGCTTTGGTTATTAATTTCACGTGAACAGATACCTACTGCTCTTGGTGATGTCACTTATCCCCAAGCCTCAGTGCCCATCTGGGTAGACAGTGCTCAAATCTAAATCTCCCTCCTCAGGCCCATATGTTAAGCCGGCCATTTGGACATCTCTTCTTAGATGTCCTGTGAGTCTCAAACTCAATATTATCTGGACTCAGCTTCTTATTCTACCCCCGAATCTACCTGCAAAGGATCCCCGTTGTAGGAAATGACATCATCTGTTGCTCAGGGCAGAGATTGGGGAATGAAGCCCGAATTTTTCTTGCCTCCTCCAAACAATTTCCCCATCCTCGTCTAGTCGTATTTTTGTTTTTAAACCTCCTTTCTATATACTAAATATTTTCTAAATCTTCTTCTGTTCCCGCTGTTAGACTCTCATCCCAGTTACCACTGTCTGTCATCTACCAGTACTTCTGCTCTTTCTTCAACCCACGTGGCAGCCAGGATGGCCTTCCGCAAAGCGCACCATGTCCTCGAGCCAAAGACCCTCACTTTCTGGGTGCCGTGGCCCTGCCTGATCTGGCCCCTGCAGCCTCCGGCCTCACCCGGTGCTGCTCCCCTCCACATCTCTGGGCCACGGCCACTGCTTTCCTTCAGTTCTTTGAACTCATCATGTTCTTCATCCGCCTCACCTAGTCCCTCCACCGAGAATGTTCTCTTCTGACCTTTCGACCTGGCTAAGTCCTGTGCATTCTTTAAATCTCAGTTCGAAAGTCCATTCTCCAAGGAGGTTTTCTTCATCTCCTAGCCTAGGCTGTACTTACTGGCGATACATTCTGACAGCACCACGTGCTCCCCACCACCCCGCCCCCACTCATTACTTCTGGTTTCTTACTCAGTGCTTGTCCTGGCCTGGACTAGAAGCTCCAGTGCTGGAGCAGGGAGCAGGGGCTGAGACTCTCATATTCATCCCAAGCCAGGCCCTGAGTACAGGGCTTTGCATGCAGTAGGCACTCCGATAATACTGTTAATGTTATATTGTGTAAAGTAGTGATTATTTGAATTTCTAAACCCAAAATTCATTCTTTCAGATATGTTCTAACTTACAAAATACTTGAGTACCTTGCTTTTATTCATTGTATTTGTTACTTAACATAAGTCTATCTAATTCTGCATCTTAGTTCACTTCAGTAAAAGAGTATCCATCCCAAATAAAA
Organism: Catagonus wagneri; assembly: GCA_004024745.2. NCBI lineage: Eukaryota > Metazoa > Chordata > Mammalia > Artiodactyla > Tayassuidae > Catagonus > Catagonus wagneri. Next base: position 16,785,331 of record PVHT021183523.1, read on the forward strand.
ATGATGTAATGCTTTCTTACTAAGCAAAGCTTGGCGATAATAAGTATTAATGGGTAATGCAACATTTATCATCAAAGTAACAGATTTTGTTTGAAATAGTAACATTTTGTAGGTATGGTCTCTAGTATGAAATCTGTATACGTGTCTCAAACTGTAGTATTTTGGCTAAATAGCAAAACACTTTACATCTCAGAACAATCCATCCACTGGCCTTATAACAAGAGTATCAACCTATTCACTTCTGATGTAACAGATTTATTTTACCTTAGCCTATCCAGGAAGGGAACAGGACTCTGAGGAGAGGTAAAAGAAAACAAAAAGAGATATAGAAAAGAGAGAAGGAACCATGGTTTGGGGGCAGAACCATGCCAAAAACCAGAAGAGAAAAGGGAAAATATTTTTGGATTAAAGTAATTGAAGGACCAAGGGAACAAAAACAAAGGGAAAGAAAAAAAAACCTAACTTTACCATTCGCAGCCAAGATGGTAAAAAGCCTTTATAAAGACTCATGAATCCTTCTCCTTGGACAGCCTGAACCAAGCAGTCAGTTGATGATTTATACAGAAGGCCCCTAAAAAGGAAAGAAGACAATTTTGTTAAATTTCTTGTGTGTAAATAGAGGCATAAATAAAATCGTAAAAACAGTCTAAGGAAACTTATTTAAATATTTTCTGCTAGCTTAGAACCAATAATACCTGCAGTTCTATATATTGAGAGCACCTCTTCTGAGTTTAAAGATTTTCTTTCTTTTTTTATTTTTATTTTTTGTCTTTTTTTAAGGGCCGCACCCGCGGCATATGGAGGTTCCCAGGCTAGGGGTTCAGTCGGAGCTACAGCTGCCGGCCTAGGCCACAGCCACAGTAACACAGGATCCGAGCCGCATCTGCGACCTTCATACACCACAGCTCACAGACAACACCGGATCCTTAACCCACTGACCAAGGCCAGGGATCAAACCTGCAACCTCATGGATTTGTTTCCACTGCACCACAAAGGGAACTCCTAAAGATATTTTCAAGGTTGATTCTTCTGCGTCACCTCACCTTTGGTCTGATAACTTAGAATTCACTCCATCTGATCTCTTCCAGGGAGAACATACTGTTTTATATTGAGGTCAAATTACCCATGTTACTTGTAAGTCTTAAATCTTTGGAAGAAAGTGCTCCGTAAATTCTCAGCAGAGTGTATTTTCAAAAACTCTTTGAAAACAATGACGTTACAATAAGCACAGTGTGTCTAAATAATGTGAATGGTTAAATTAGCTTATTTCCCCCAATACACGGTATATTTCCATCAGACAAGAAGCAGGTAATTGCATAAAAGCAATTTCCTGATTGAACACACGGAAACACAAAAATACATTTCTATCAAGCAGAGGGAATGTCTTTAAAGAACAACAGCATTACAGACAATTCAGATACATGAATACTGAAGACTTTTATCTACCTTCCTTGTTTATCTCGCGGCTGATTCATTATCCGGCTTTTGATGACATCGGCAGGTGTTCCCAGAATAGAAGCTACCAGTCCAGAACATAAACTGTAGATACAAAGAAATGAAATTGAAAGATAATATGTAACAGTTTCTCAAATTTTAAGAAAAGGGGATTTGCTATTTAGAAAGAATGGAATACTATATCTGTTACGATGATATTCTTCATAATAACACTTTTGGCTTAATGTCAATGCTAAATTAATTCATTAAAGGTAGAAAAAAAATAAAAAGAATGTCTGGACAACAAATATACATTGCACATCTGCTGGTGGCAGACACTCTTCTAGGCAGTGAACGAGACAGATAAGATCTTGTCCTCCAGGCACTTCCTTGGGGAGAGGCAGAGGAGAAGGGATTCATTTTAGATGCAGTTAGTGCTATGAGAAAAACAGAATGCGATCCTATAACTGGATAATAGGCAGGAGCATGAAAAAGGCTCCTGGGTGACAGCAGGTCTCCTCGCCAGCCAGACGAGAGACTAAGGAAGCAGGCAAAGAAGACTGATTTAAAGAGTTCAACTTTATCCTCTTTGTGAAGGGAAGTCACTGAAAAGATCTTAAGCTGGGGAAATCACACAAGTGAGTCTGTTTCTGTTTTGTAGAGAGGTTCATTTGTGCCATATTTAGATTCCACATATAAAAGATATCATAATCCCACTCCTAGGCATATAGCCGGACAAAACTCTCATACAAAAAGTACATGCACCCCTACGTTCATTGACAATGCCACTGCAGAGTCAATCAAGGTTCGTAAAGGAGCGGCTGAACAGTTCAGAAACAGCTAGCGGGCTATTAGGTATGTGGGCGTGAGAGAGGCCATATAGGGACACGATCAGAATCCCATAACCTGACAACCCATTAACGGCTTTCAACTTTTCCAGGGGAAAGACACCAAGAAGAGGGGGTCTTCCTGAATCACAGAAAGTGGGCCTAAATGCAAGGCCCACATCCCAGGAGCTGGCAGCCGAGTCCATAGATGGGGATCTGGGGAGTCAAAGAACAGCTTGGGTGGGGTTCGTGGGAAGCTGGAAAGGAAACTGGGGAGGACGCTCATGTCCTTCTGGAACATCAAGTTCCTCCCAGAGAGAGGGACCACTGAACTCCGTGCTGGTCAAGGCCTCGGGAATTCCTGGAGCCTCTGTGTTAGCAAGTGGAAGCTGCAATAGGGCACTAAACTGCTGTGACAAAGTACGCAGGCTCTTTCTGACTCTTTCAGGCCCAGATATCTCCCCCACCCCCACCCCGAACTCTACACCAGCTAATCACTGTCTTTTAGTACTTACGGCACCGTGTTTTTATACTTGTCTCGTTTTCTGCCTTGGTCAGCTCCCTGGGAAGGAATGTGGTTTACCTTTTGTATCTGCCACAGGGCCTTAGACAGTGCCTTGAACAGAAAAGATGCTCAAACATATCCGGTGAATTGAGTCAGAGAATCGATGTCAAAACCTGACCCTGAGATGGCCCCATCAAGGTGCAAATATTTTGGGAGGTTTCACCTGAAACATTCTGCAACTCTGTCCCTTTCTTCTTCCCCATTTTAAACACAACAAACGCTAAGAGAACTGCTCTCTGTACATATACCATCACCTTTCTCATAGGGGGGTATTACTAGGTTCTTCGTCAAAAGAGAGAAAAGTTAGAATTTAATGCCAAATATGGAAGAAAAGGTGAGATAGAAAATTAAAAAAAAAAAAAGCAGGAAATAAACCAGAACAGTCTTACCTTGACAAACCATGAGTCATGATATTGTCCTCAAGTGGTGTATTCAATACCAAGTAATGTTTCACTGTATCGTAAGTGGTTAAATCTGGCAATAGATAGAAAAAGAAAGCTTCAATATCATTCATTCAACCACGAATGTCTTTTGTGTCAAGAACATGCTAAGCACGGGGCGGGAATGTGTAGGAGGAGAAATGATCCCATTCTTGGTCTCAAGCAGAGGAAACACAGCTCTAGATGGAGGGGGAGGAAAAGAGGGAGACAGACACTCAAGTTAGATCATTTGAACATGTGAGTCCAGCTGTGCTGGAAGTCAGCTCAACCCCTGCACTTTTTCGGTGCTGGAGCTGATGAACTGCTTTTTTTAGTCTAAATTAGAATCTCGAGTTGAGATTCTGTCACTTTTAAACAAAAGGTCCTGTCCGTTATTCTACATGGAGCTTTTTATACTTTTCTCTAATGACAACGAAGAGCTGTTGGAGGGTTTCAGGCAGGGAGGGACGGATCGCAAGACTAGAGTTTTACAAAGACTGCCTGCACACAGGTACAGGGCCGTGCACTGCAGGGAGGTGAGAATGGGTAGGTCCATTTGGTCATTCACCAACTGTCCGAGTGTCGGCCACGTGGGAGGCGTTATTCCAGGGTGCTGGGGAGAGAGCCAAGGACAAAATGAACAAAATCCCTATTCTTTGTTGAAGGATGAGATACTAAAGATAAAGAAAACACAGTCCTTGCCTTCAGGGGGCTTAAAATCTAAAGGGTGAGATAGACACAGAGTAGGAAGCAATGCAAAATGAGATAAAAGCGGTAACAGATAAGCATGGGAAACTACAGAAACACATAAAGGAGCATCTAACACAACAGGACTTGGGAGGAAGGTTTAGGAAAAACACATGGGTGGGGAGGACGCCGTAACTAAGTACTGAAAGATCTGCAGAAGAAAACTAAATGGATGATGAGGGACAAGGACAAAGAGTACAGAGGTGAGGAAGAGTTCGGTGTGTGTAGGTGGTGGAACCTTCTGGTTCATGACTCTGCTTCCTTCTCTGTTCCAGAATCAATGAATTGCTCAATATCGGAAGGCACAGAGGTTGGATTATGTAAACCTTCTGTGTTATGTTATGAACTTTTCACTTTATTCCCTAGGTGATGAGAGGCCAGTAGAGGGTTTTAAGGCTACCTTTAACATGTCGCAATCTGCATTTTAGATAAAGCTCTCTGGATACTGGGTACCAGTTGGAGGACGGAGGAGACAAGTCGGATGGATGTGGCAGTTGTCTAGCTATGCTTTGATGGTTACAATTGTAAAAGTGGTCACTTTTTAAGGGTACTAGGGTAGTAGGTACTGGAGGGGGAGCATTTTTTAAAAAATATACAAGATTATGTTAATTCCAGGTGTACTGCATAGTAATTTCACATGCGCATACACTAGGAAATGGTCACCACAGTAAGTCTAGTAACCATCTGTCCCCATAAAGACTTATTACAATATTATTGTAAGAGCTGCTTATGCAATGTAGTACATCCATCCCAAGGCTTACTGATTTTATAACTGGAGGTTTGCACCTCTTAATCCCCTTCACCCATTTTGGCCCCCTACCCTTCCTCCCTGCTCTGGCAACCACCTGTTTGTTCTCTGTATCTATGAGTCTGATTTCATTTTATTTTTTAGATTCCATTAAGTGAGATCCTACAGTATTTGTCTTTCTCTGACTTACTTCACTTAGCATAATACTGGAAGGGGGAAAACTTCTAAGTATTTAGAAGATAGAGGAAATTAGTGACTGAATACAGGAAGCGGCAGATGGGGATGAGATAAGGAAACACTGGGGTTTCCAGCCTGCGGTGCCCGGCTGTCCAAGACGGACTGTAGAGCACAAGAAGCGTGATTACCGGCGGGGGCGGGAGGGGGGATTTGCAGTCTGGATGTAACGACCGCCACCTCGTAACATACACCAGTCTGAACTTAGAGGAAGGTGTGGGGTGGAGAGGACCCTTAGCAATGGTTTGGTCTCATCGCCTTATTGTCACAATTTGCTGGTTTTAGGAGATTCTTTTCTTGCCTCATCATAGAATAAAGTAAAAATGCTCTAGGGAAAATATTCAGTTATGACAATAAAACATACAGGAAGACTGTGGGCAACACCTATTATTAAAATTAATAAAAACATTCATTTTCCCTGATGGAAGTGCCTATAATTAAAATTATTAAGGTGATTAGGACTTCTCAAAATTCAATAAAGCTCCCATTACCTCCCATATTCACCAGCGCTGCTCTTTGGATATTGGGTACCCATCCTGCCCAGAGCCCACGTACTCCTCCTTCAGCTAAGATTTTGGCAAATGCATGATGCACACCACGAAATCTAAAGGAAAACAATAATAAATGTGAAAACTCTGCATTCTTGTGTATGGAATGCAATCATGTAAGCTTTGCCTGTAGCTCACAACTGAGAGTAAAATAACACCTCAATGATCTACAACTATTAGATAGTAAAGCAATCCACCTAAGGCAGGTTTCCAGATAAACTTAAGAATTCTTTAGAAGGCCAACTTTGGATTGAAACGTTTTTTTATGGAGACCTTTATAAACTCTGACATCCTCTTCTCAGATGATTAAGCAGATTAAAACTCCTTTCTTGATATTTTATATCGTATTTGCACATATTAATTATAGGAGGGAACGGTGGTTATCAAGCCTCTAACACTCATATTGTGTGAGACTTACATTTACATCTGAAGGAAATGAGGGCTACAGAGGTTAAGGAACTTAATCTAGGGCTATAGAGCTGAAATGTGGTAAAGGCTGGATTTGAACTGCACATTATCTGAGCCCAAGGTTCATGTTCTTTACAACATTAAATATTTTTACTACTATATTGAACTCAAAATGTCCAACATTCAAGATAAAGAGAAGGAAAAATATCAAGGTGATACGTTAAAACTCAGATATTTCTGGGCCCTAATAGTTAGTTCCCTCCATGTATGTGACCTTGATGATATCACTTTGCCTGGGTACATGGTATTTAGAAGTCGTCACAAGATGGGATTCTGTAAACTACTTGGTTAAGTCTGAGTGGTACCCTGTTCTCCTTCAACGTACATATTAATTGTCTCCCTGTTGGGCAGGGAGCCTGACCTGCCACAGCCCAACTTCACTGCCACTCAGTCGGCTGGAGGGGCAGCAGAGTGGAGGGCAGTGGTCGTGGTGAACCTCCAAAGGAGACCCCGAACCCTCCACTGCCTCTGGCTCAACACACACCCTCAGTGTTCAGAGGGGCAGGCCCCTTTACACTCGGCTCTGGGCATCCTGCACTTTTCCTCTTTCCTGGGTGAGGACTATCTGTTCATCTGCAAGATTTCCCCTTCCCAGGGGAAACCGCCTCAGCAGTGTTTTAAGAAATTGCTGAACAAGAGGCCCTTTGAAGAAAGGCAGACTTTGACAATATAGAGTAATGCAATAGGATGATTTTACATCACAACCGCAGTGTTAAAAGAAAAAGAAAACTTTCTTAAACTTGGGAAAAGAAGAGGACTGAAATTAGACAGGGAAGGAGGAAAAATTTGCAAGGTCTATTTTGCTGTTTTCCTTCCTGCAGGAAGAAAGGGAAAGAAAGCAAGCTTTCTGGCACCTGTTGACCAGGCACTCTGTGTGAAAACCATCTGAGATGGTCCCTTTTAAAGGTGAAGGAACAAAGACTAGAAATGTTAAGGGAATTCTCCAACACCCAGCCACGATGGTAAGACTGGAATTCACACCAGGGCAAACGTGAGTGATCGGACTCTTTATACCACGTTGCAGTAGGGGACGCGTCTAGCTGCCTCTGCTGGGAAAGCAGCAGAGAGCTATGCCTACGTACAGTCTGTCTGGCAGAGAACACGTACACCTTATCCGGCACAGAAGAGGTCCATCTTGGGTCTCCTCTTAGTGAAGAGCACTTCCAAATTAAAGAGTCAGAATTAAGGTCTTTACTGAATGTTGGGTTACACAAATGCAAAAGTCGTCAGGGAAATGTTCAAAGCATGACTCTGGCCAAGGGGACAGGAAAGGTACCCATTGGTTGGAGAACTCACCGCAGCGGCTTTCCTTCGAGTTTCCTTTTCCCTTCCATCTGCATCTGAACCTTCACTAGGTCAGTCGGGTTGGCCAAAAATTGGCCAACAACACCAGCCATCATCCCTCCGATCACTGATTTCCTAATTACAAAAGGGGATACTTTTTTTTTACAGGTTGCTATCAATTTCATGAATTTTGTAGGGAGTTTGCCCAGGCTACACGTAAGTCGAGTGGGAATTTGAGCCCATCTTTATTTGACTCTAAAGCCTAGGCTTTCTCAGTAGAAAGAGGAATAAATAAGGTGCTCTGTAAGAATTCCTTTAATATTAAAATTTTAAATAATATATACACGGTTTTTACATAGGTATATACAAGCATGTTTGTATACAATATGCAGTAAATGCTCAAAGCTTCAAAGCTATACCTGGAGGCAGTTATGGCACAAGAGTAAAAATCTTTGGGGCAATAGTATATTATTTTCTTTTTAAAAAATTGAACTACAGTTGATGTACAATATTAAATAAGACACAGGTAAAATATAGTGATTTACAATTTTTAAAGGTAGTGCTCCATTTATAGATACTATAAAATGTTGGCTCTAGTCCCTGTGTTGTATAATATATTATTTTCAAAACAGAACTTACCAAAGGGGATAATGCTTATCTTCACCCTTGCCAAACACAACTTCGCGGAGATGTTCGTAAGTGACCATTCGACCTCCAGAGTACACTGTGCAAAACAGACCATTGAAAGTGTAAATTCAGCCCTAGGTTTAATTAATCAGAGGGCACTCTGACTTGGCCTAGTCAGTCTCTCTAGCGTGCCTTTCTCTTATGTCCCCAGGCTTCTGACAGCTGGTCTTCTTGATGTTTCTCCAAATGCTTTTTCTTTGTCTTTAGATATTAACGTTATTTTTATTAGGGTATGGTTGATTTGCATGTTGAGTCAATTTCTGCTGTACAGCATAGTGACCCAGTCATACAAACATATATGACATACACATAGAGTCATACACATTCTTTTTCTCATATTATCTTTCATTATGGTCTATCCCAAGAGACTGGATATAGTTTCTTGTGCTATAGAGTAGGACCTCATTGCTTATCCATTCTAAATGTAATAGTTTGCATCTACTAACCCCAAACTTCCCTTCCATTCCACTTCTTACACCTTCTCCCATGGCAACCACAAGTCTGTTCTCTATGTCCATGAATTTGTTTGTTTTGTAGAGAGGTTCATTTGTGCCATATCTTAGACTCCACATGTAAGTGATATCATAATCCCACTCCTTGGCATATACCTGGACAAAACTTTCACACAAAAAGATACATGCACCGCTATGTTCACTGCAGCACTATTCACAATAGCCAAGACATGGAAACAACCTAAATGTCTATCAACAGATGAATGGATTAAGAAGAGGTGGTACATATATACAATGGAATACTACTCAGCCATGAAAAAGAACAAGGAGTTCCCACGGTGGCTCAGCAGAAACAAATCCAACTAGCATCCATGAGGATGCAGGTTTGGATCCCTGTCCTTGCTCAGTGGGTTGGGGATGTGGCATTGCCATGAGCTGTGGTGTAGGTCACAGATGTGACTTGGATCCTGGGTTGCTGTGGCTGTGGCGTAAGCTGGCAGCTGTAGCTCCGATTCGACCTGTAGCCTGGGAACTTCCATATGCTGCAGGTGCAGCTCTAAGAAAGCAAAAGCAAAAGCAAAAAAAAAAAAAAACCACTGAAATAATGCCATTTGCAACAACATGGATGCTGCAACTAGAGATTCTCAAACTAAGTGAAATAAGTCAGAAAGAGAAAGACAAATATCATATGATATTATTTATATGTGGAATCTAATATGGCCCAAATGCTCATGCCTTTTAAAGCCTCAAGCCTTCACCTGTGCTATCTGATCTTTCTCGAATGGATTGTCCCTTTTCTGCTTTGTTAACTCCTCCTACTCTTTCAAGACTCAATGTGAAGAACATATTTTCCAGAAAATGCCCTCTGACCTTGCCTCTGGTGTTCTGGGCTGTCATCACACCTGCCATGCTTCTCCTCAGATCGCCCAGAACTACCCAGGAGGCATGTCTCTAATGCAGCATTTATCATCTTAGACATTAAACTGAATTGTCTGTTCATCTTTCCATCATACCATGAGCCTTTCAAGACAAGTTTCATTACTCTATATGCCCTAGTACAGGCATATAGATAATGCCTGTGTACTTAGGCGTTACTAAGTATACTTAAGTAATGGCAGGCATTTTCATTCAATAAATGTGCACAATTTCATTGGATAATTTATTACATTAAGGTAGTTTTTCAGTCAAGTTTCAAACATGTGAAATGAATCAACTGTAAAATCAGATATGGTGGTCAACAAAATACAAATGAAAAGAAGAGAACACAATAATGGGAAGCAAGAAGAAACTAGTTTTTTTTTAAAAAGTAAAAGGAAAAAAATCATGAAAATCAGTACATAGTATTCATATAGAATATTCATGGTATTCATAATCAATCGTACATGGTATTCCTGGTATTTCAGGAAGTCTGATGCAGTATTTTAAGATATTCAAAAATATACAAAGGACTAAGACAATCACAGTTTAATAACACTTCTGGATAGTTCTTGGTGAAAAATCTCACATGCTAATCTGAAAAACCGAAGTTTTAAAAACACATATCTGCTAAAAATGAGTACTGGGCACTTTTCTGATCAAGCATCCCTACATACTTGAGGAACCATTACACACGTAGAGGGGAAGATGCCACACCTGTCCGACCTCCTTTTGAAGGCAAGTTTATGTTCTCCTGTCCACAAGCTGCAAACTCAACAACTCCTATCTTTGCGAGTGCACTTTGGAAGTACAGCAGGAAAGTGTTCTCATGGGCAGTAGTGTAATTGCAACTACTTTCCCTTCAGAGTGACTATTGACACACATAGGTAGCTGGGAATAGAGGCAAAAATCACCTGTGTTGCATTTACTCTTCTGCGAGGGATGGATTAGACAGTCATCCTCATTCTCTTTCAGATTATCCTGGCCTCTGACGTATGGGACAGACACTGGTGAGATTTGGTATCGCACTCAGATATATTGTAGTTTTCGAAGAACATTTAAGAAACGTAAATATTGTGTTTAACTTTCCTCAAGTGAAAAAAAATCAATTATTCACTTTCTTTCTTAAAAAAAAACTTTTTATTTAGGCAAATGTCCAAATATATAGAAAAGTAGAGAAAAATAATACAGTTCTGTCTATATCTATCATGGAGATGTATTGGTTGCTCACGTTTTCACAATATTTGCTTAGTTTTACTTTTTTGCTTAATTGCTTTATTTTTACTTTATTTATTTTTTATGACCGTGTCTGCGGCATATGGAAGTTCCTGGGCTAAGGGTCAAATCGAAGCTGCAGCTAAGGCCTATGCCACAGCAACACCAGGCCCAAGCAGCATCTGCCATCCACACATCTCATGGCAATGCTGGATCCTTAACCCACTGAGCCAGGCCAGGAATCGAACCCACCACCTCACAGAGGCAAGGTCAGGTCCTTAACCCACTGAGCTGCAGCAGGAACTCTGCCTAATTATTTTAAAGTACATTACAGGCATCATGATAGTCCATCCCTTGGTACTTCTTTGTGCATTTCTAAAACGCGAAAGCTGCAATTCCTAGCAACGATTGGTAGTTAAGAGTCTATATACTCATTTATCACATTAGTAAAGGAAAACCTAGCTGGCTTTTAGACAGAGCTCAACAGGGAAGTAGAGGAGACAAACACAGAACTCATCACACACTTACCAGCTAGACTCAAGATAAATACCTATGTGTCTGTAAATGGCGGGCGTCACTCCTTGCCAGAGCTTTAGAAAGCCCTCCTCTTGGGCAATCCCTAGGGCCGTGCGCACCATGCCCCGGTAGGGAGCAGACTCTCTTGCACCGTCTCCCAGCCGAGCGAGGGCAGCTTCTCCTTGTATTTGGAGTCGAGTTTTGGTGAGATCGAGGGGAAAGGTTGCTAACAAAACAAGGGGGAAAGCCATGGCATTCAGAGAAACACACATTCTAAAAACACAGGATCTATATTTTAAGTCACCCCTTGATGGGTGAGTCTCACATTTTAGCCTACATCAGAATCAGCCAGGGAGATTATTAAGAATTACAGACTTCCTAGCCCCATGCCTATGGGTTCTCAGTAGATTGATGGGGGTTTAGAAATCACTTGATTCTAACACACTCCCAAATTTAAGGACCACTGTCCCAGAGCAAAACCGGAGGACCAGAAAGAAAAAAAAAAAAAAGCAACAAGCCATGTGTTGTTTTGGTCAGACGTTTCAGTCTTAAGATCTACTTTAGTCTTCAATATTTGCTTTTCAAAGGGAATAAATTCAGGTATAGTCTGTGATGTCCCCTGGACTATACAGCCTTGATTAAGAGCCATTTTACAATACTGTACTACTTATGGCAGGGTCTTAATAAATGCCAGATGAAGCTGAATTCTACCATTTCATGGGTAATGTTCCCATGCAGATGAATCACTGACCTGAGAAACAGAAGATGCAACACAGAGTTTATCGTGTCTTATATATCCAAGGGTGGCACACTCAATATTCCTTCGGTTAAGGCACATGTTGTTTTTCCAGCTCTGATGAGTTTTAGGCAAGGCTTCCTTACAAATACCAATTGTACTTGAAAAATTTTTTTCCTAAAGATTACATCTCGAATTAGAGATAGACCATTTTTGCCTTGAATCAGAGTGAAGCTAACCGGCTCACATAAGGAAGGTCAACTTCATTACTTTTATACATAATGATTCAGAGGAGTTCATGAACTTGGTGACATTACTTAAGTCTTTTAGTCACCACCACCTGATACAATACCTCAGCTAGGCCTTTTCCAAGAGAACACAGAGTTGGGGGAAGAGAATATTAAATCTTACCACCGGTCTTTGGAAAAGTTAATATCTTGCTGATAGTTTTCCTAAAACATAAGTAGTGTGCATATAGAGAAATATTAACATATGAAACCTGAAAATTCTTAAGACAAAGGCACCTCTACATTAGCATAGGATTTGACTCTCAAAATAATTTTGATTTTATTGCTGGTTACTTAAATAATACTTCAGGTCCTGATCCTAAGTTATTTGGTATTCAAAACCGTCTCATATTTTGATTCTCCTCCCTCCCATCTGCAGCCCTCTCCACCCCCCACCCCCCATTCTCCACAAATTTTTAACAGGAGGAAGGTTCATTTACAAAAGCCATTACTCACAGGGGAAAACATCAGGTTAAAAAAAAAAATCCTGGAAATATATCTAATCATTTAGCAATCTGCATTAAAAAAATTTTTTTAAGTTCATTAATTTTATTTCAGTAAAAACAGTGAAAATAAAATTTCTCCACCAGCTGTGGGAGAAGAGAAAGAAAAAAAAAAAAAAAACCAGAGGGTCTAAAGGGCAAGATAGGGAGGACAAAGGGCAAAACAGATCATGTTCTGGCTCTGCTGGAAATACAAGGTAAACTCATTTTAGAACAGGACAAACTAACATTTACAAGTGATAACACATCCAAGCCATTGCCTTTTTTCTTAAATGGACAAGAAAATGAAATGGTAATTTTAAAACGCACAGCGAAGCCTATGCAGGGAAAACACAGGCACTCTACTCAGAAAATCCTTGAAAGAAACGCCACCTGTTCATGCAAGAGCATCATAATTCTGCTCTAGGGAGCCTCTCAAGTTTTCTCTGACTTGCTTATGGGATATAACTGTTCATCCTCTATGCTTTTATGATACGTAATAACACCACCATCGTAATAAGCAGCATAATGTGATTATCTATCTCTGCATGTCTGCCCACCAGCCTGTAAGGTCAGGGCTAGGTCTTTTCAACTCCATCTCTTCGGTCCCCAGGACTGTCGTTATTTTGATAATGTCACAATTAACGGGTGCCCTGCCTTGGATTCAGCGTTTATATTTTATTAATTTCTCAGACTCCTGCAAGGTAAACACAGTATAAATGAGTTCAGCTCAGAGAGGTCAACTGGCCGATCCTGAATGGATGCTCAATAAGGGACAGGTAAAGAATTTAAGTTCCACAGACTGGGTCCACAACTTGGACCCAAAAGGCAACAACATCGTGACGCTATGTAAGAATATAAATAACAGAGGTGATTTCAATAAGGATGAAAAGTGGATTGTGGTTTTAAAAAGGTCAGCTTCACGAAAGGGAAAATGATTTCCATGCCATGACAGCTCATGAGGCTTCTAAAAGAACACATTTAGACTCAAAAGCACACCCGGTGGAGACGAAATTGCAAGGGTGAGACCTTGGTGATCTCCCATCCCTCCTCCTCTCCAGGCTGGCCTGGCCCCCACCCTGCCACACCTGCCCGCGGGGACAGGTGTGAACCGAGAGAGCAGCAGCCGCCCGCACAGCCCCCCACCCTTGCGCGACCCCTCGATAACTCGAGGTGGAGGCCCAGGCCGTGTACCTAGCTCGGCCACGGTGGCTGCGCAGCCAGACAAGAGGAACTTGCTTGCGCGGGGCCATCTCTGGACGAGCGGCAGGAGCTTCTCCTCATCCTCTGGAGCCGACATTCAGCAGCAGCACGGGAGGACGATACGCCCCCACCGGCCCGCGCCCCGTGCCGCGGCAGGCCTGCCACCCAGCCAGGGCGGCTCCTCTTCAACCAGCAAGCGGCGGGGCGGGGACCATTTCTCTCGCTCAGCTCGGCCAGGCTGGCCCCGCGAACCTGCAGCCTCCCTAGAAGACACAAGCTTGAGCAGCCCCGCGGGCGGAGAGAGAAAAACAACGCGAAGCCCGCGAGGCCTCTGGGAATTGTAGTCCGTGCGGCTCCGCCCCTTTGGACCGAGTTCTCTGATTGGCCACGAGCTAGCCAGGGCCGCTAACTGGCCGCCAGCTCCGCCTGCTCCTCCAGTCTCCATGGCAGCAACGTCAGTTCTCCACCTCCGCACTGGCTCCAGTTGGATTCAGCCTCTGCCTTCTTTCCCGGTTGGCCAGGACTTGAAAGAAAAGCGGAGGCGGGAGGGAGCTATGATGCAAAAATTGCCTAAAAATTGGGGCGGGGAAAGAGACTACAGATAAGAAGCCAAACAAAGCTGCAAAAGTTGTAATGGCGGAAAGTTTAGGAGATCCGGTGGATGCCCTGTTCCAGACAGAACGAACAAGTACCAAGGCAGCAGGACTATCTCCTTCTCTAATTAAGGGACGTGCTAGACAAAAACCATGGAATTCATTTCCCCAACAGTGATTATAATACTAGGTTGTGTTACTCTTTTGCTGTTCCTTCAGTGGAAGAACTTGCGTGGACCCCCGTGCATAGGGGGCTGGATTCCTTGGATTGGAGCTGGATTTGAATTTGGAAAAGCCCCTCTAGAATTTATAGAGAAAGCAAGAATCAAGGTATGTGGCCTTAGCAGATGGGGTTTCTGGAAGAGGTAATGTTTTGTATTTTTTCCCATTGCATCTCAAGTGCAATTTTGGAACATGGCGCGCTTACCTGCTGCCCCAATTAAACAATCTAGCCATTTATTAATTCCTCAACTAACAATCAGCAATGTCTCATATAAGGTTTTTTCGAAAGAAATAGATTTTTATCAGTTGTGAAATACTACGCAGGTTGGAGCTGCCTTTTTCGAAGTAGAGATCAATTTAAAAGTGCTAGTTACTTCATCATAGTTAAAAAAAAACCTAAGTATATACATGTTAACTAAATGCTTACATGATTTGGGAAGGCAAAAGTGTAATACAACTAATTTCAACTTTAAAAACTCTTAATAGAATGACTCACAGACTTTGGAAAACCTTGGTTTTTCAAATAAGACAATCTGGGGGGTGGGGGGATGCACTGTGGGTTTGGGATACAAAAACTGTAAAATTGACTTGTGATGATTTATGTACACCTACAATTGAAATAAAATCCATTAAGAAAAAAAAAAACCTCTTAATAAATTAGTATCCAAATCAGAGTTAACACCAGGCTGTCATAAAAACTGCTTGCAGACTTGGTCTTTACAAATACAATGCACTGTATTTTCAGCTGATGTTATTATTTGATAATGATGAGATCCGTTTTCACTGCACACTAAGGGTGTTAGTAATCATTGCAGTACATATCTCTGCTGTCCTCTTTAAAATAGCTTTTAAATATGTCTCCCAAAAATGGTATATGGGTTACTCGTAACTTTTCTCTTTACTTCAACCAATGCTTCAATGAACATTCTAGAGTGTATAGTTTCTGTGTGTGCTTGTATTGTGTGGTTGTACTTTGAGCACTTACCTGATTGTTTCATCACAATAAATTCCTGAAAGTGAAGTCACCCAAAGGACATTAAATTGTTTATATTATTGTGTTATCTTTGCAAAAGGATGTAAGAATCCTTTTCCTTTTTTTTCCTTTTCTTTTTCTTTTCCTTTGAGTGTAGGGGATTGCCTAGCTCCTCATATCCTGGCGTACACTAGATACCATAATTCTTGCTAGTTTGATAGAAGAAAAATGTTATCTTTTAAAGAAGTACTTTTTTGTCTCCTACAGCCTTCCTTAGGCATATAATTTTGATAAATCCTGAGGAATGTTTCTAAAAGCTTGTCTCAGAAGGTCAAGCAAGGTCACAAAGATTTTCTTCGAAAAGGTTTATTGTTTTACATTTTACATTTAGCCCTATGATCCACATAGAGTTAATTTCTTTGTAAAGTGTACGTAAGGGTTGAGGTTTATTTTTTTTCTCCATGTGGATGTCCAGTCGTTCCAGTATCATTTCTTGAAGGACTTTCCTTTTCTCGTTGAATTGCCTTTGCAGCTTTTCAAAAATTAATTGACCACGTACGTGTTGATCTATGCCTTTATATCCTATTCTACTGATTTATATGACTGCTCCTTTGTTAATACTACACTGTCTTAAATACTATAGTTTTATAACAAGTCTTTAAATCAGATAGTAAAACTTATTCATGTTTCTTTGTAATTGATGTGGCATTCAAGATTATTTGCATTTTAACATGCATTTTAGAAGTGACTTGTCAATCTCCATGATAAAGACTGTTGGAATTATGATTGGAAATGTGTTAAACCTATAGAAAAATTGAGAGAGAATTGACTTCTTAATGATTTCAAGTCTTCAAATCTATGAATGCTATATTTATTTAGCTCTGTAATCTCCTTCAGTAATATTCCATAGCTTTTGGTGATGGGGTCTTGCCTGTGACTTAATTGTTTCCTGAAATATTTAATATTCTTAAGGATATTGTAGATAAAATTGTCTTTACATTTATTTTTCAGTGCTATCCCTCTAGCACATAAAAAATACGTTGTTTTTATATATTAGCTTTGTATCCTGTGACTTTGCTAAATTCACTTATTACTTCCAGTAGTTATTCTGTAGATTTCTTAGGATTTGTATCCCCACATAATATGTCCTACAAATATATACATTTATTTCCTGTTTTCTGAGTTATTTTATTTTATTTTATTTCTTGGCAACACCTGCAGCACACACAGAATCCTGGGCCAAGGATTGAATACACATCCCAGCTGTAACCAGAGCCACATCAATGACAGCACTGGATCCTCAACCCACTGAGCCATTAGGGAACTCCTTGTATTCTGATCTTTATGCCTTTTTTTCCGTTTTTCTTCCACAAATAAAATCAGTAGGACTTCTGCTATATTGAATAAAAGTGGTGAGTACAGGCAAGCTTGTCTTTTTCCTAATATTAGGGGGAAAGTATTCAGTATTTCACCATTAAATTTCTTGTTACCTGTAGATTTTTTGAAGATGCCTATTGCAGTCCTGACCTTCAGTCCATACCCAGAATTCACAGGTGTCACTGGGAATATCAGTAGTGATCTAATATCTTTTCCCTTCTACACCATTGTCTCCTCTGTGGAGTTTTAGTCCATTTAGTTCCAATTGTTCTCCAATTGTTTCTCTGATATCATTAAAATATGATCTTTCTAATCTATCCCTCTTTTCCTAGTTGCCAGTGAGATCCTTGGCTTATCTGGTTCTCTCTCGACCTATACAGAAACAGAAGTATCTGCATTTATTTTAAAAGCTGCAAAGTATTCCTTGAATCATAGTTCACTTAGACAGTCACTTAATGATTGACAAGGTTTGTTTTGCAAATGTTGCCATCATCACTAATGCGGCAACAGATATCACTTCTATGTGTGCGAGTGTATCTGTGGAGTAAATTATCAGGTTCAGAGTGTTAAGTGCACGTGTAACTTCATGTGAAAAGGGAAACCTTTGGAGTGTTTTGAGCAGAGGAGTGATGTGATTTGATTTAAATTTTAAAGTGCCATTTTGGCCACTCTGTTAAAAACAGGAACATAAAATTAAAAGCAAGAAAATAATTTGAAGGTTTTTGAAGGAATTCAAGCTTAAGACCTTGGTGAACTGCACCATGGTGATTGCAGTGGAAGTCTGAGAAGTGGTGGGATCTGTCTCGGAGGTGGAACCAGGAGGATTTACTGGTGAGAGGAATGTGAGGTGTAAAAGAATGAAAAGGGGCAAAGGTGACTCCAACAAGTCAGGCTTGAGAAACTAGAAAATGAAGTTGCCATCAAGTGAGATGAACAAGATTACCTCCAATGTGGCCTGCGTGCTTATTCCTGTTCCAAAAGGCCACTTTCCTAATGGCATGTTGAGACTTCTCATTGAATTCAGTGTAATTTTGTGAGTATGAATGGAACACTTACCTTGGGCCTGGAACTTGACAGTTGCTTTTGAGAGTTATAAAATAAGTTTATGGTAGTTTATGCGCTTTAGAATTTTGCTATGTGGCTTGGGGCTACCTGAAGTATCTTACAGTCTGTCTTTAAATTTGTTATTTCTTTAAACATGGAAAAGTTCAAATATATGATTTTGTTATACTATGTGAGGATCAAGACTCATCATAATATGATTATAATTTGAAATATGAGTAAGAAATATGTGGGATCAAGGCTTTGCCTCGTCATTAAGTTTTACAGATGATAACATTGAAAACCAAGTACTAGCTTATAAATTATAAAAAAAGATTGGTAGCTCCCAAAATATGTTCTATGATTTTGTTTAAGAGGTGTCTATTTTGGTTACACGTGGGTCCAGTTCTTGGCAAGTTCTGGTGGTAACAGGCTGAGTGCTCATTTTCCATTGAGTTGCAAAGCAGGAACATGCTCTCAGAGTAGATAAGTTTGGGCAGGGTGAACAGGTGAAAGGGTCATTTGGGGAAGTGAGAAAGTGAACACATTAGAGAAATTTGGGGAGGACCCCAAGACATTATTGAGTGACCACAGAGTCATGGTAGAATCAGTCAGCAATGTATATATTTTCCTTTTTTTTGCTTTTTAGGTGCACATCTGCAGCATATGGAAGTTTCCAGGCTAGGGGTCCAATTGGAACTGCCGGCCTGTGCCACAGCCACAGCAATGTAGGATCTGGGCTGAGTCTGCGACCTACACCACAGCTCACAGCAACGCTGGGTCCTTAGCCCTCTGAGTAAGGCCAAGAATCAAACCCGCATCCTCATGGTTACTAGTCAGGTTCGTAACCACTAAGCCACCACGAGAGCCCCAGCAATGTATCTTTTCCTTGAACAAAGTTCAGCTCTCAGTTGTTGATAACCCATTTATATCTTGAAAATAGTGTCCAGGTATCACAGTGTTTGATATAATTTCTAATTATTTTTAATTATTATGTCCTACTACTAGAAAGGAAAGTGCAAGCAAGGAACAACATGATCAAAAGGAAGGTTAAGTATTACAACGGAATAAATTAGGATTTATGTAATTTATATTTTGCTCAATAAGTCACCATTTATAATTTATTACCATGTATAATCGTAATAGTTTTTATCTTGACTGTAACTTACTTCAGCATTGTGGTTCTTGACAAACATTGTCTTAAGCATAACTCGTGGTCCAGTAACTTATTTATTGGAAATGCTTACTGATATGATCTGTATGTATGTGTTTCCTTTCAGTATGGACCAATATTTACAGTCTTGGCTATGGGCACCCGGATGACCTTTGTTACTGAAGAAGAGGGAATGAACGTGTTTCTAAAATCCAAAGAAGTAAATTTCGAACTAGCAGTGCAAAATCCCGTGTATCGTACAGGTAAACAGTATTTTCAGATAATTCATTTGAAATGCAACATTGAAACCCAAGAGCAGTTTTAGGTTAACAACTACATCCTTAATCTTCTATTAGGAATGGTGCAGGCCCATTATTTTATTCTTTAGAGTAGAGCTAGAAGGAGAAAAGAGCCCATGTGATGCATTTGGCCACTGAAAAGCAAATTATTGGCAACCTAAAGTATTTGAATCTCAATTAGACATGCCTAAGAGGTGAGGTCACCTCATTGATGTTTACTTCGGGGAAATATTGGAATCTGGGTCCTGTTACAGCTCCCAAAACGTCACTAGCTGTCTTGTAGCTCTTGGCTTGATCTCCTGTTGATCCCTTGCTCCTTGAAAGTAGAATTGCACAGTTTAGCATGCTCTTTGCTATTGCGTTTCCTGACATAGTCTATAGGGCTGTTAAGGTAAGTGAGGCTTGGCTTCATGTAATTGGTGCCTTTTCTTGCTCCATCCTCAGAGACTGTTGGACAGAATTTGTCAGCAGGCTTCTCGTGTTAATTTTCTGACTTTATTTCCTCCCAGGCTGCAAACATGCTTGCTGAGGCCATTTGTCCTCGCCAAAATCTAAAGCTGGTTCATTTTGTGCCTGGTTCTTTTTCTCTGTTTTTAAAACATCTGCGCCTGCTTCTACCATCTATGACTTCTGTCTCCTTGCCTCCCTTTCTGCTTCTTTCTGCGGTTCATTTTCACACAGCTCCTTGTGCATTTCTTGTCATTAAGACAAAAAGAAAATCTTTGTTTTCTAGGCTGTCAGTGATCAATAATCTGACTATGACTTCTCGTTGCTTGCATGAAAATCACAACATGTTGGTTAAATTTTTTCTATGTTTAGTGCTTCTTCATATGTAGACTATAGAATTCCTGATCAAAGAAATATAAATATTTTGAAGGCTCTTGATTTTAAAGTCACTTCTTCCTTCAGAAAAATATACAAAGTTATTCACCCACCAGAAGTATATGGATGCAGCTCCCACAGTGGGTTAAGAATCGACCGCAGCGTCTCAGGTTGCTGCAGAGGCATGTGTTCAATCCCCGGCCCTGGGCAGTGGGTTAAAGGATCTGGTGTTGCCACAGCTGTAGTTGTATGTCAGAAGCTGTGGCTCAGATTCAGTCCCTGGCTCAGAAACTTCCATGTACCACAGGTATGGCCATTAAAAAAAAGAGAGAAATCTATGAAAATGATCAATTTTTTTCACTTCTGCATCCCTTGGGGGCTTTCATATTTAAATATTTCCATTTTAGCAGATGAAATTATTGTGAGTCACACGGAAAGTCCAAATAGATGAAATTGTTAATATTTACTCTTGAGCCAGCTTCCATTCCCCCTATCACAGAGAAGATGTTTGCTCAGGAAATTTAAAATTATTTTTAATTGACTTGTATAAAAAGTAACGTACACATGATAAGATGATGAAATGCAAAATTAAAATTTTTTTGAAAAACTTACTTTGAAGACACTAAAAGAGGGTTAAAGAAAAAAATAAAAAGGAATAATGAGTTTATAAACTCTTCATGCTCATGAAGGGAGCATAAACACTCAGGTAAAGGAAACAGTAGGGCCCAGGCTATGCGTTAGGTTAGGAAAGGCCTGCTGGAGGACGTGATGTTTAGGAAGCCAGCTGAAGGAGGAAGGAAATGAGCAGGGAAAATGTATAGCTTGTAGGCGCAGGTGTGGGGGGTTGCGGTGAGGTTGGTCAGGTAGAGAACATTCTGGGCAGATGGAACAGCTCATGAAGATGCTGAGATGTGTGAAAGAGTGTGTGTTTTCAGTATACCAGGAATATATATTTGGAGGGAGATGGGTCTAGAAATATCATTGGAGAGCTAGAGAGATGGTAGAAGTCCTTGTAAACCTTGTTAAGGATGGGAAGTCAGTGAAAAGTTTTAAACATGGAAGTAAAATCACTGAAGTTGTGTTTCCCAAAAGCTTTCTTAATTCCCCTTTCTTTCTCTCTCTCTTTCTTCCTCCCTCCCTTTCTTCCTTCCTTCCTTCCTTCCTTCCTTCCTTCCTTCCTTCCTTCCTTCCTTCTTTCTTTCTTTCTTTCTTTCTTTCTTTCTTTCTCTTTCTTTCATGGTGGGACCTGTGGCATATGGAAGTTCCCAGGCCAGAGACTGAATCTGAGCTGTGGCTGTGCCCTATACCACAACTGCAGCACCAGATCCTTTAACCTCCTATGCTGGGCTGGGGATCAAACCAGTGCCTCCACAGCCACCCAAGCCGCAGTCAGATTCTTTTTTTTTTTTTTGTCTTTTTTTTTTTTTTTTTGCTTTATCTGGGGCTGCACCCACGGCATGTGGAGGTTCCCAGGCTAGGGGTCTAACAGGAGCTGTAGCTGCTGGCCTTCGCCACAGCCACAGCAACACGGGATCCGAGCCGCGTCTGCAACCTACACCACAGCTCACGGCAACGCCGGATCCTTAACCCACTGAGCAAGCCCAGGGATCGAACCCGCAACCTCATGGTTCTTAGTCGGATTCGTTAACCACTGAGCCACGAAGGGAACTCCCGCAGTCAGATTCTTAAACCCACTGCACCACAGAGGGAACTCCCCAAAGGCTTTCTCAATCAGCCCCATACAGATCGTCTCTTAAACTAAATTCCCCTACAGACTTACACTATCTCACAGTCTATGTTGAGTCATCACCTACTTTTATTTGCAGGAGGTGATTTTATGTACTAGGTGAACTTTGGCTCTAATCCCTGCTGACCAAGTAATGTAATGCAGTCTATTGCCTCTTTGCTTCAAGGAGTGATTACTTCTTTTGAAAATAGTTTCCTCTGTTTGTAGCGTCAATTCCAAAGAAAATCTTTTTGAAATTGCATGAAAAACTTTGTGTCACGATGAAAGGGAAAATGGGGACTTTCAACCTATATCAGTCACTGGACAGTTGACCGAAGAACTGCACAAACAGCTGGAGAATTTAGGCACTCGTGGGACCACGGGCTTGAATAACCTGGTAAGGTAAGTAGATGCCTTATTGTTTAGTTTCAGGTTTTTTTTTTTTTTGGAATGAAAAAAGTGAAGCCTATACATTGGACTTCAAAAAAATTATCTGGTGGTTACAAACTGTTACACTAAGAATGGATAGGCAATGAGGTCCTGCTGTACAGCACAGAGAACTATGTCCAGTCACTTGTGACAGAACATGCTAAAAGACCATATGAGAAAGAGGGTGTAGATATATGGCTGGGTTACTTTGCTATACAGCAGAAATTGACAGAACAATGTAAATCAACTATAAAAAAATTTTTTAAGTGAAAAAATTATCTGGTGGATTAATAAAGTCTACCTAACGAGGCAATTAAAAGATTATATTAATATTTTAGATTCTAATTAGTGGGTAATTTTCAGTTAGCACTTCAATTTTAAGGCAAGAAAATAAGCCAGTATAATCATTTTAACCCATTTACAATAATTTCTCCCTTGTCATTCCATTTGGTATTCTCTACATGGATTTACCTCTTATAATTGTCATGCATCCATCAGAATTTTGTTAAAACATTTCATGCAGTTTGTAATTATGAGAACAAGAGGACATCGAGGGGACAGGGAAGAAGACAGAATCAGAAAGTATATGACAGGGGTCCAGGAGATTTGGGGGAGACCTGACAAGGTGTTTGAGGCAGTCATCCTGGACCTCAGGACAGCCCAGGACCCTCTGAGCAGGGAGGTGCTGAGAGGCGAGTCGGACAGGAAAGGACAGTGAGGGGAGCCTGGGAGCACTCAGCCCTGATCTGGAGCCTTCTGGCAAATGTAAGGACTGGGCACTGGAGCTGTGAGCAAAATTCCCCACATGCATAGGGGGATTTGGAAAATTGAAGTTACCAATGAGGCACTTTTCCATCTCAGTGGGATACCGGGTTGTGGGAGTCAGGATTCAGCTGTTCTGATTCATAAACAGAACACTTAATATTTTGTTAGAAGTCCAGAAAGAGAGAGTAAATAAAAATACCAAAAATGAGCAGCCAGGGAGACTTTTAGCGTGCCCAAGACCTACAACAAAACAAAGTAAATTCTTGGATAACTTTGAAACTCTGAGGGAAGGAGATCCTGAGACATTTTAGTGAGGAAGAGGGGGTCCATAAAAATGGGATAAACCGTACTTGGTGTTACTACTCTGGGGCGTATTAACAATCTCTGATATTCTATTGCTTAAGTATCCCACAGTGATCATTTTATTCCCTTGAGGGAAAACTTATTGATGATAGATACAGTATTTCAATATGTTATAGTTCAGATTTGTAGGATCCTGGGAGTTACTTGAAATTTGAAATTTGGTGACTAATATCGCCCTTGAGTCTTTGGTTATTTTTTGCCGCTATCCAAAGGTATGGACTGTATCTCAATTATTCTTATTGTTTGCTAAATAAATGTTTGTTGAAATTGTCTCGAATCTGTTTCTGTGTATCATCTCACATTTGTCAAGATCTGATAATATTTACTTTGAAAGGGTGGTAAAATCTTCAAATAAGTAAGACCACAATTTCAGTTACCCTTCAGTTAACTTGACTGGGGGGAGCAAATATTAAAACCTCTCAAGAGTGATTTTTTCTCCAAAGACCCTGTCACGTATTATTCCCTGCCCCTAGTGGACAGCTCTTCAGTACTGCTTCCTTTTGTGTCCTGTGCCCCTCCTCTTCGATCACTGGCTCTGATGTTTCATGTGTTTCTTTCTTTGTAGGCATCTCCTTTACCCGGTCACAGTGAACGTGCTCTTTAAAAAAGGTTTGTTTCCCACAAACGAAAGGAAAATCCAGGAATTCCATCAACACTTTCAAGCTTACGATGAAGGCTTTGAATATGGGTCCCAGTTGCCAGAATGTCTCCTAAGGTAGAAAGTTGCCCTGACCACACTCCTTTCAGCTATCCAGATGTTTCCCCCGTTTCTCTGTTCCAAGTAGATATGACAGCAGTTTAAGTGGAAGAGACAGAAGCTTATTTGTTGTGACCAGTCTGGGATATGAGAGAGAGAGAGAGAGAGAGTGTGTGTGTGTGTGTGTGTGTGTGTAACTTGGAGGAACAGAAGAAGAGAGATTGATGATTTGCTTTTTTTTTTTTAATTTGAGGAACAAAAACAAGATGGGGGGAGACTATGAGAATGAAGTGAGGAACCTCTTTGGAAGAGCTTTTTATGCCATTTATAGCTTAGTATTATCATGGTCATTGGTACTGTAAAGAGCCAGGCCTCATCATCAAGTGTGACCCATAGCGGGATCAGACATGGTGTCCTTATTCTCTCTGAGGCAGAAGTGGGCGTGGTTAAATGCGTTTCTCAGAGTTGACTCTGATAAAAGTTCACAAAGTCATTGGATTGCAGCGTAACACGTTATTTTTTAGTTTCTCGGCAGTTGGTCTACAATGACTAGTCAAAAAAAGATGAAAAAGCCCTTAGCCAGATTGCTTTAGCTCACTTAACCCAGCAATGAGGCCCTCCTGCAGCTGACCACAGCCAGAGCAAACGGTAGACCAAGCACGTCATGAGCCCTGTTTTCTTTCTTTGCTTCTTTTTTTTGGTCTTTTTATGGCAGCACTCGTGGCATATGAAAGTTCCCAGGCTAGGATTGGAACTACAGCTGCAGGCCACAGCCACAGCCACAGCCACAGCCACAGCCACAGCAACGCAGGATCCAAGTCGCATCTGCAACATACACCACAGGTTGCAGCAATGCCGGATCCTTGAACCCATGTCCTCACAGATCCTAGTTGGGTTTGTTACCACTGAGCCACGATGGGAACTCCCGAGCCTTGTTTTGTTATTCAATGCCAATCCTTTAGGAATGTAAACATTTATTTGCAAAAGATACTGAAATGTTGCTGCCTTGTCCCTCAGTTTTCCTTATGGACTAACAAGTCTGAAGGTAGATTTCTCATGATGTTCCAGCTGAAAATGAAGAAGATATTTAGATAAATAATTCAAATTCTGTAGACATTGCCCCCTTTCTGCTGTGCCTCGTGACTCCTAAAGTGCCTTCAAATTCATTTATACAGATTTTTTTCCTCCTTTTCTAGAAACTGGTCAAAATCCAAAAACTGGCTTCTAGCACTTTTTGAGAAAAACATTCCAGGTATAAAAACATACAAATCTGCAAAAGATCATTCCCAGGTAGGAATTTCTTAGTTTTTTTTTGCTAAGATACATGAGATGAAAACAGTCATAAGCTATAATGGTTAAAAAATAGTTTTCCTAAAAATCCTGATATGAGAGAGATCCCATTTTGAGGCCAAGCACTGTGTTGGAGGTTTAAATACATTGTTTTATTATTACATCCTTATCCCAGTAAGTATTAACCCTATTCTACATGAGAAAAAACTGAGGCAACAGACAACAAAATTAAACAAAAGTCTGAGATTTTATTGATCTGTGTATTTTTCATTGGTTGTGTCAATGGTGATAGGTGGGAGTTATTAAAAATTGGACAAAGAGAGTCAAGTTCTACAGAGGTGACTTTGTTCTTTTTAAAAAATGAATCTGTGGTTCTCCACTTGTGGTCCCTAGACAAGCGGTACCACCTTTACCTAGAGATCAGCCAGTCAGAAACCCTGAGAACCCACACATCCGTGGTTCAGTATACCTTCCAGGTAGTTCTGATGCTTGCTGAGGAATGGCTCTTGGCCCTGACCACTCATTCAAATCCCTGAAAGCTTTTAAAAACTACCTGATTCTCTAGACCCACCCTCAGAGACTGGGCTTCCTTCGGCCTGGACTGCCTGGGCTCAAGTCCAGTTACTATCGCATGACCTTGGGCCTGGTACCTAACCTTTTGGCCTCAGTTTTGTCACCTGCCTCATAGAGTTTGGGACTCAGTGAATCAATATTCGGAAAGGACGTAGAACGTGGTAAAGACTATCTAAGAGTTTATCATTGTTATTATCATTGAAAATAATCACTTCATATGTGTTAGTATTTAAGGATGATAGCATACATTTTTGTTGGCTTTTAGTTATGACAGTACATGTTATCACAAACAACTCTGCTTAACACTGGAGAGGAATATGATTTTAAAAAAAAGGAGTGTATGAATGTTTTGGGATCTCCTTCCTGAAAAAAAGGGAATAATGAGCGATCCTAGAATGCCGTTTACTGACAGACTATGTTTCAACTAAGGATTCTGTTTTACAAAGAGATCCAGACAAACACACATTTTGTTTGCTTTGTTTTTCAGGATTTAGGGGTAAAGCCATGTGTGTACAGAAGTTGTACTCAAACAGATTTGTAATTTATGAACCTAGAAAACAGGGTTCTTTTTTTTGTTTTGTTTTGTTTTGTTTTGTTTTGTTTGCCACACAGGCAGTATGTGGGAATTCCTGGGCCAGGGGTTGAACCTGCACTGCCCAGCAGCAACCAGAGCTACAGCAGTAAGAACGCAGGAGCCTCAATCTGCTAGGCCATCAGAGAATGCCTAGGTTAAAACTCTCCACCGACTATACTTCTCAATAGAATTTCTTCTTACTCTGAAGAAATGAGGCCCTTTATAGGTATCCTGACTCCCTATTTGAGTAAAGACAAATTTTGAACTTCGCTGAAGCTAAACCAGTGTTTATGATGGGGACAGAATTCAGTTTGCACACTCATGAGCTATATTTTTTTAAACTTTAAACTTTATTTTTTTTTAAATGTTTTGTTTCCGTTTTTCTCCAGTACAGTTCACACAGAGTTTCTGTTTTTATACCCACAGGTTTTTTTTTTAATGTGCACTGAGGGAAATAAAAGATTCTGTTGTCTTTCAGTGCATAAGTAGATTTTAATGGTCTAGTTAAGCAAAAGACTGGCAGAAGTTTTTCAAAAATATATTATATACAGATTTTTACCATGTCATAATTTTATCACATTTTAACATGAGTGATTTCTCCCGTGTTATTCTAGATATATGTTAAACTAGTATTTTCATTTAAAATTTAGACTGCACCACAGACTAACCTATCAAAAGAATAAAATACATCTATAGGATTTTTCATGAGCTATAGACATTATACCGTAACAACTTATATTGTAAGTCTGACAGAAACCAGAAATACATGAAATTTACACTTAAATTATTTTCACATCTGCTAATCCATTATTACAAAAGCAGTAACAATAAGACATCACTGACATTTATGAGGTGCTTACTCTGTGACAGGCATGATGTTACCCATTTCACAAATTCATTGCTCATTTGTTTTTCACAACAACTTTAATATCCAGAATAATGGGGGATTAGTAAAACCAGAAAGCTGAGAATTAGAGTGGCTAATCACTTTAGAAACATTACACGCCTTTGTAAGTAACAGCAACAGTCTCTCATCATGTGTTTTCTGTGATAGTGATGTAATAGCTATTTTCCGTGTTGTAGGATCTGAAGGAAACCCACTGCATTCAGGTACAATGCAGTTCTCTAAACCTCTGCTCTGTGAGAGTTAAGGACCGTGTGTCTAAAGGGCAATAATAGCTAGGAATGTTGACACCGGAGCAGGGGCCAATGGGATTCAAGTCCCAGGTCAGTCACCCACAAGCTGTATGTCCCTGGCAGAGTCCCCTGACTTAATTGTGCTTCCATTTCCCCACATGTAAAATGGTGACAGTAACAGATCTACTCTTGGAGTTGTGGTGAGGAGCCAATGCTTAAAAACTCGTGAAGCTCTTAAAACAGTACTTGGCATAGCAGCACTATTCACAACAGCCAAAGACATGGGAACAACCTAATTGTCCATCGACAGATGAATAGATTAAGAAGATGTGGTATACATACAATGGAATATTACTCAGCCATTAAAAAGGACAAACTAATGCCATTTGCAGCAACATGGATGGATCTAGAGACTTTCATACTAAGTGAAATAAGCCAGAAAGAAAAAGACAAATACCATACAATATCACTTATTTCTGGAATCTAAAATATGAAACAGATGATACTATCTAAAAATAACAAACAAGCACACAAAAAACAGAAGCAGATCATGGCCAAGAAGAGCAGACTTGAGGTTTCCAGGGGATGAAAGGGGAGGGAGTGGGATGGATGGGCATTTGGGGAGTTCTGGGGATGCAACTTTTTATTATTATTATTATTAAAGTATATAGTTGATTTACAATGTTTCATCATGTTCTGTTGTACAACGAAGTGACCCAGTCACACACATTTCCCTGTGCTGTGCAGTAGGATCCCATTGCCCATCCATTCCAAATATGAGTTGCTGTGATGTAGGCCAGCAGCTGCAGCTCCGATTTGACCGTTAGCCTAGGAACTTCCATATGCCACGGTGCGGCCCTAAAAAAAATAAATAAATAAAACATTAATCTAATAAGTGAAATGTTTCTCTGAGTTCTGTGAGCAGTTTTAGCAGTTTAATCAAATCTTAGGAGGGGGTTTATGGGAACCTCTGATTTACGTAGCCAGTCAAGTCAAGCGCAGGTAACAACCTGGGACTGCAACTGGCATCCAAAGAGCAGGGCAGTCTTGTGGGATTAAACCATTAACCTGTGGAATATATATATATATATATATATATATATATATATATATATATGTGTGTGTGTGTATGTATGTATGTATATAGCAATATATATATATATATAACTATATATATATAACAAAAAATATATATAACAAAAAAATATATATATTACAATATGTATATATATAACAAAAAAATATATAACTATATATAACATATATATAACAAAAAATATATATATAACTATATATATAGCAATATATATATAACAAAATAAGAACTACATGAGGAAATATATATATATATATAATAAAATATAACAAAAAATATAACAAAATATATATATAACTATATATAACAAAATATATATATAACTATATATAACAAAAAATATATATAACAAAATATATATAACAATATATATAACAAAAAATATATATAACTATATATATATAAAACAAAAAATATATATATAACAAAATAAGAACTACATGAGGAAAAAAGCACAACACTCTGAGAAACAGAATCAAAGAATTAAATAAACGGAGAGATACTCCACGTCCACAGATAAGACTCAGTACTGTCAAGATGTCAGTTCTTCCCAACGTGATCTGTAGATTCAATGCAATCCCACTAAAAATTGCGGCAAGTTTAGATATCTACAAACTGACTCCAAAATTTATACAGAGAAGCAAAACACCCAGAATCACCAACACAATATTGAAAGGAGTATAGTTCAAAAAGTGATACTATCCATCTTCAAGGCTTACTGGAAAGCTTCAGTAACCAAGATAGTGAGGTACGGGCACAGAATAGATAAAGAGATTAATGAAACAGAATAGAGAGGCTGGAAACGAACTGCATCAAATTTAATCAACTCATCTTTGATGAAGGAGTAACGGCAATATAATGAGACAAAAATAGACTCTTCAACAAATAATGCTGAAACAACTGAACAGTCACATGAAAAAAAAGGGATCTAGAACCAAACCTTACATCCTATACAAGTATTAACTGATAGTGGATCATAGATCTAAAGGTAAAATGCAAAAATATGAAACTACTGGAAGATAACATAGGAGCAAAACACGGCTGACCTTGAGTACAGTGATGCCTTTTTAGATATAATACCAAAGACACAATTAGTGAAATAAATGGTTAAGCTGTATTTCATTAAAAACTGCTGTGTGAAAGATAACGTCAAGAGATTTAGAAGGCAAATCACAGACTGAGAGAAATTATTTGCAAAGTAAAAGACTATTGTCCAAAATATGCCAAGAGGAGTTCCCATCGTGGCTCAGTGGTAATGAACCTGACTAGTATCCATGAGGACGTGGGTTCAATCCCTGGCCTCACTCAGTGGGTTAAGAATCTGATGTTGACATTTTGGGAAAGGCAAAACCATGGAGACATTAAAAAAAAATCAGTGGTTGTTAGGGAGGAGGGAGACATGAAGAGGCAGCAAATAAAAGATATTTTAGGGCAGTTAAAATACTCTGTATGATACTATAATGATAATAGATGTCATTATAAACCCATAGAGTTTACAACACCAAGAGTGATCCCTAAGGCAAACTATGAACTTTAGTTGACTACGATGTATCAATGGAGTCTCATCCTCAGTAAAAAATGCATCATTCTAATGAGTGATGTTGAGAATGAGGAAGTCTCTGCATGTGTAGGGGTAAGCCTTATACGGGAAATCTCTGTGTGTTCCTCTCAGTCTTATTATGAATCTAAAACTGCTCTTCAAAAAAAGCCTTACAAAAAAAACTAAAGCAGGATTTGAACCAGTGCAGTAAGAACGTCGGCCTCCAGAATCCCTACTCCTGGTTACTGTACTACCAGCAAGTATGTGGAATGAACTAGTAGCTTTCAGATTAAGAAAATACATGGTCTTTGTTTATTAACATCAGTCTTTGTCACATAGCTCTGAGTTAACAATATTTAATATTTATTTCTTTTAAACAGACAGTAATGCAGGATATTCTGGATCTCCTAGAGATGGAAACAAATGAACAAAAGAGTCCCAATTATGGGCTCTTACTACTTTGGGCTTCTCTGTCCAATGCTGTCCCTGTAAGTATATTAGTAAAGGAAGGGTTACATTTCTGTCTGCTGTACTTTCTGCTTTCCCCTTCATCTATCTCTCTTTCTCTCTTTTTCTTTCTTTCTTTCTGCCTTCCTTCCTTCTCTCTCCCTCCTCCTTCCCTCCCTCTTTCTCTCTCTCCATTCCTTTCTTCTTCCTTCCTTCCTTCCTTTCTTTTCTTTTCTTTTCCTTTCCTTTCTTTTCTTTTCCTTCCTTCCTTCCTTTCTCTCTTCCTTTTCTCTTTCTTTCCAATCTTTTTCACTTATGGGTAAGAAAATGACTGTAAGGGATTTGGCTGTGAGATAGAAAACGAAAGGGAATGCCTAACGAAATCCGATAAGGTCACAAAGGAGGCAAAACAGAGATCTGAACTCAATTCTGCCACCTGAAAGGCAGTGTATAATGGGCAAAGGGGAAATTTTGCACTTGGGGTCAGTTGTGACACCTGTGTATGGAACACTTTCTGTACTTTCCATGTCAGGCAGCATGCTTAGCATTGGTGCTGCAAGGGTGAGTAAGTCTTGACCCCTGCCATTTATCGGAGAGAGAGAACAGGTAAACAGGTAGTTTCAGCTAGAACTGGGCTTAAAACCAGATATCCCAGCCATTGCCACAGAATCTCAAGGAGATAACTTAAACTCTCTGAGCCTCCATTTCCTTATTTGTAGAAAAGGGGGGGGGCAGTAATTATTCTCCTGGTATGGTCCTGAACTTATATATTTAATAAATGGTAACCTTGGAGTTCCCATCGTGGCTCAGCAGTTGACAAACCCGAAAGGTTTTCAGGAAGATGAGCGTTCAGTCCCTGGCCTTGCTCAGTGGGTTAAGGATCCGACATTGCCGTGAACTGTGGTGTAGGTCACAGGTGTGGCTCTGATCCCATGTTGCTGTGGCTGTGGCTGTGGCTGTAGGCTGGCAGCTATAGCTCCAATTCAACCCCTAGCCTGGGAACATCCATCTGCTGTGGGTACCGCCCTGAAAATAAATAAATAAATAAATAAATAAATAGTAACCCTCACTTTTCTATAAGATTTTTTTAAAGTTTGTTTATTAAAGTTGATTTACAGTGTTCTGTCAGTTTAAGATTGCTGTGAGGATTCAACAAGGTAAACCCAACTGCTGCCCAGTGACCGTGACTTCTTCCTTTTCCCCTGCACCTTCTCTGCTTCTGGGCATCATTCCTGTTTGCACTACTTGGTGTTGTGGTCCTGTAAACTGCCCTGTGAATAGAGGTGGTGACACTGGAACTCTCAGTACTTCTAAGGAGAGCAGAGCTTTTTGAACTATTTCTTTTCAAAGCCTGTTATTAAGTCCTGAAATCCATCTGGCACCTTATGTTCAGTGCACACCAGTTTCCGTGTCAGAAGGGTTTCATATTGTCTTAAGCTGCACTTAGATTATTTGAGAAATCAAAGGGTAACCTTTTTTTTATGTGTTTTTTCTATTATACAAGAACATTCAACCCATCTCTAATGATAAATGTGGTCATTTTTCTTTTTTCCTAAAAAACAGAAATAAAGTGTGTTGTCTTATTTATTTTTCCTTCCTCTTTATGAATGTTGTGGAAGGCTTTCTAAGTATTAATGTTCCAGTTTCCTTTACCCCATTATAAACTAATTGAATGGAGCAGAAATAAAAATTCTGGCCTCTCTGCTCAAATACTATGTCAACCAGTAAAATATGTTATTTCATTTGGCCTGGGGAAGTAAAAATAGCCTAATATTTTCCCCTCTAAATATTACCTCTAATACTTTTCTCTGATTTTTCTTTATACACTTTTCTTGGAAACTGATTAATAAGCTTTAGAAAAATTTTAAAAAGCAAATATCAAACAAACAAAAAAACCCTCCCAAAGCAGCAACAAAACAGACACTTCTGTCACAGGATTAATTTTCAAGATCTCTTTAGAAAGATCTCTTAGAAGAAAGGGACACAAAGCCCCATTGATCTGGCCCAGAAGAAGTCAGATCTTTGGAATTTGTTCCTGGCCCTGGTATGAAAGATTTTCAGTCATTAATTTCAGAAAGGAATTGTCTGATGATGAGCAAAAGTTCCATCCTGCTGGCTCTTGTTGGCCCTTCCAAGAGGCAGCTGGTGTTTGGGCAGAGACCCTGGAACGGCTTTAGAGTCAGGACCAAAGCCAGATCCCAGCACTGGGTATCAATGGGCCGGCTGTTTAACTGTGAGCCTCAGTGTCCTTATCGGTGAAACAGCATTAATGCTGTTTACCTCACAGGATATTGTGAGCATTCTGTTTTGAAGAAATGGAAAGTGGCTAACAGTGCATGGCACAACGTAGGTGCTCAGTAAATATTAGCTTTCTTTCCCTATGAAAAGTAACACCAGGGCTTCAATCAGTCATTACTTCCAATGGCCCACTCATAATGAACCACCTTGACTTCCAAAACTTGACCTCTCAAATGCCCAAGGGTGGGAGTGGCCCCTGCTGTCCCGGCTTCTGTGATCTCCCATCAAGGCCAGGAAAGCCATCAAAAGCCCTGCCAGAGATGTAGGTGTTGGGGCCTGTCCTTTTGTAGGACCTAGATCATCTCATTTTTCACTCTGTGCTCTGACTCCAGGCCCATGGAACTCACAGATCAGGCTTCAGATGGGCTCGGTACAGAGCACCAGGAGGCTCTATTATGTGACCAAAATCTAAGTGAGCTTTGGTGGACTGGCCCAGGATATGAGCCATGATTTGTGAACTTATTTCTATGGGAAAGTCACCTCCAAATTCCAAGAAATTCCTGACTGCCAACTGAGCTTTTTAAGAACATTTTTTCCAAAATGAACCTCCAAGCTGATATTTTTCCCTTTTAAAATTATTATTTTTTAATTAAAATATAGTCAATTTATGGTGTTGTGCCAATTTCTACTGTACAGCGAAGTGACCCAGTCATATATACATATGTATGCATTCTTTTTCTCATAGTATCTTCTGTCATGTTCTATCCCAAGAGACTGGATATAGTTCCCTGTGCTGTACAGTAGGAACCCATTGCTTTACATTCTAAATGTAATAGTTTGCGTCTACTAACTCCAAACTCCCAGTCCTTCCCACCCACCCACCCCTGCCCCCAGCACCCGCAAGTCTGTTCTCCCACTAAGGGAAGTAATTCAGAAAGAGAAAGACAAATACCATATGCTATCACTTAAACATGGAATCTAAAATATGGCACAAATTAACCTATCTACAAAACACTTTACCTTTTTAATCTGTTTCTCTGATGCTCTCACTAAGCACTTTCACTAATGACCAGCCCACCCTCTATTCCCGCAGCATTTATTGTCTGTACCATCTGTTGCCTGTACATGTAGCTCCTTTTTCTCCTGTGTATATCTCATATCCCAACAGATCTGAGCGTCCTTTGGACAGGAAGTATGCCTTACACAAGTCTGTTTCCCATGGTTGGCCTGTTATAGAGACCCTGTCGGTCTCTGTGAAGTCTGGTTCTGCATGGAGGGTAAAGGATACTGAAGCACACGCTCGGGTCCTCTTTTCCGACGGAGGAAAAGAGGCGGAGCTGTCCTCCCGTCTTGCTTTGTTTTTGGTCTCCAAGACCAAGTGGAGAGGCACTGTGGTGACTGCCTCTGCAAGTCAAGGAGCCAGGTGGTCCTCCTTTTTTCCTGGCTCTCATCATGGACCTGACCCCTTTGGCAAAATGCCTATTGCTACTTTGGGGAGCGGTTTTTAATTCTTTTCCCAAATGTGGTGCTCAGAGAAATTTTTTTTAAATTTTTAAATTTTTTAAATTTTATTTTTTGTATTTAATGATTTTTTCCCATTATAGCTGATATACAGTGTTCTATCAATTTTATACTGTACAGCAAGGTGACCACCAGTCACACACATACATATGCATTCTTTTTTCTCACATTATCATGCTCCATTGTAAGTGACTAGATATAGTTCCCAGTGCCATAAAAATTAAAACAATTTTTTTTGCTGCATCTGCAGTATGCAAAAGTTCCTGGGACAGGGATTAAACCCATGCCACAGCAGCAACCCGAGCCACAGCAGCGATAATACTGTATCTTTAACCTACTGTGCCACAAGGGAACTCCTAAAATGATTTTTTAAGCAGAAAATAATGTAGATTTTCAGAAGAAAAATCTATCAAGAAAAAGACATCAAATGTAGTAATTAACACCACTGTACAGGCATTTATGGTTTAGCTGAATTCCTTGAGTTTGCCTTAAAAGTATTACTCAGTTTTAGTGACTCTCTAAAATGCTAATTAAGCATATAAAACCCTGAACACCTCTTTGTGTAACGGAGAACCTCTGCATTGTTATTAAAATATGTTTTCTGGAGTTCCTGTTGTGGCTCAGTTGTAACAAACTAGTGTGCATGAGGACTCGGGTTCAGTCCTCAGCCCCACTCAGTGGGTTAAGGATCCGGTGTTGCCCTGAGCTGTGGTGTAGGTCGCAGGCTTGGCTCAGATCCCGCATT
Source organism: Catagonus wagneri (assembly GCA_004024745.2). NCBI lineage: Eukaryota > Metazoa > Chordata > Mammalia > Artiodactyla > Tayassuidae > Catagonus > Catagonus wagneri. The sequence goes on from PVHT021183523.1 coordinate 16,820,719, forward strand.
GCTGTGGTTGTGGTATAGGGTGGCAGCTGTAGCTCTGATTCAACCCGTAGCCTGGGAATTTCCATATGCCAAGGGTGTGGCCCTAAAAGGATAAAAAAAAAAAGAGTATTTTTCCATAATATTAACTCTGACTCTTTAAATAAGATGGATTGAGTATGGAGTGACTTATTAACTAAATCCAGTAATTCAGCATTTCCATCTATAGAAACTATAGAAAGGGCCCCAGCACCAAGACAGGCTAAGAGAGCTCTCTGAGCATGTTTCCTCTGTAAACATGAACTATCTGATCTCTAGGATAAATCTCGTATAATCTGGAACACGCCACCGAATGCGGGTCTCCGGAGTGTAGAGGCCTGGGCCCTTCGTTCACTTGGTGTATGTAAACAGCACCATGTATTTCTCTGCAATATCAGTTTAGTGTCACAAAGGGGGAAACAACTGGCAGCGTTGAACTGGGCTCTGTCCAAGCTTTCTTTTAGACGACTGCTTTTCCTCTTTCAACCACAGAGGGGAGTATTGAGACTATTTAAAGGTGCTGAATGGTCCCCACAAAAGAGACACCAACTTAAGTCACACGGTGCTGTCTGAGTCTGTTCAGGGTTGGTTTTCCTAGATGAAATTTCTCTCACAGTGCATGTGTATAGGAAAAAAAATGAAAGGGCAACCTAACGTTCTTTGGATAATTTGATATGTTTCCTTTAATGTGTAATCTAAAAATAGAAGCAAAAGCATCTACCCCAGTTAGTGGAAAGTTCTTTTTAATTTTGTATTATAATTGATTTACTAATGTTCTGTCCATTTCTGCTGTACAGCAAGATGACCCGGTTGTACATTTATATATATTCTTTAGTTTATTTACCATATTGTGTTAATTTCAGATACACAGTCTAGTGAGTCAGTATTTTTGAAGATTATACTCCATCATTGGCTATTACAAAACAAAGTGTCATTCCATGTGCTATACAGGATATCCTTGTTGCTTATCTGTTTTTTTATATCTGATATCTGTGTATCTGCTTGTCTGTTTTTTTTTTTTTGTATCTGTTAATCCCATTCCCCTAATTTGTACCTCCCCGCTCCCTTTGGTAACAGGTTTATTTTCTATATCTGTGAGACTCCTTCTGTTTTGCATGTACGTTAATTTGTATTATATTTAAGATTTCACATATAAATTATATCATACAGTATTTGTCTTCCTCTGACTTATTTCATTAAGCATAATATTCTCTCTGTCCATCCATGTTGCTGCAAACGGCAGTATTTTGTTCTTTTTATGGCTGAATAATATTCCGTTATACATACCACATCTTCTCAATCCAGTCACCTGTTGGTGGGTGCTTGGGTTGCTTCCATGCCTTGGCTGTTGTAAATAGTGCTGATATGAACATTGGGATGCATGTATCTTTTCAAATTAGTGTTCTTGTTTTTTCCAGATACGAGCCCAGGTGTGGGATTGTTAGATCATATAGTAGTTCTATTTTTAGTTTTTTGAGGACCCTGCATACTGTTTTCCATAGTGCCTGCACCAATTTACATTCCCAGCAACAGTGTATGAAAGTTTGCTTTTCTTCACATTCTTGCCAACACTTATTTTTAGACTTTTTGATGATGGCTGTTCTGATAAGTGTGAGATTATACTTCATTGTGGTTTTGATGTGCATCTCTCTAATACTTAATGATGCTGAACATCATTTCATGTACCTGTTAGGCATCTGTATGTCTTTGATATGTAGCAATATAAATTTATCTTATAATACCACGATGAGGAAAGATGTGAAATACTTTCGTTTGTCTAGAGTGAGAAATTGCAAACATACTATGTTCAGTAATATCCTATGAACTTGTAAGCACCTTTGTTCAATAGAGTGTGAGAGGACCCTATTTTTTTTTTTTTTTTTTTGCCTTTTGTCATTTTATGGCCGCGGGTTTAGGGCCGCACCCGCAGCATGTGGAGGTTCCCAGGCTAGGGGTCTAATCGGAGCTGTGGCCACTGGCCTGCGCCACAGCCACAGCAACGCAGGATCCGAGCCGCGTCTGCAACCTACACCACAGCTCACGGCAACGCCGGATCGTTAACCCACTGAGCAAGAGCAGGGATCGAACCCGCAACCTCATGGTTCCTAGTCGGATTCGTTAACCACTGCGCCACGACGGGAACTCCGAGAGGACCCTATTTTTGATATTGAATACGTTCATAATTCAGTTTGTGACATTTTAGATATAGTTTCTAGGGCTTATTTAAAATGACTGAGTTTCATATACAGAATATATGATGTGTTCATTTATTTGTACTTCAAAGAAATTAAATCCTGAAAAATGTCTTTGTTTTGGATTAACATTCTAAAGTGTCATAATTTGTTGTTTTTAAATTTCTAATACGTGCCTGTATAATATTTTGTATTGTATATTAGTAAAACAAAAAAGTCCTAGAACTCCTGCTGTGCACAGTGGGTTAAGAATCCAACTGCAGCAGCTCCGGTCCCTGTGGAGGTGCAGGTTTGATCCCCGGCTCAGCACAGTGGGTTAAAGAGTCCAGCATTGTCACAGCTGTGGCGTAATTTGCAGCTCTGGCTCGAATTCAGTTCCCGGCCCAAGAGCTCGCATATACCACGGGTGCAGCCATTAAAAAATTTAAAAGTCCTGCTTTTCTTATTTTTTAGTGAAGATAACTTACTCTATGTAAACAATATAGTGAAATGATAGTGACTGAATAAATTTATAAATTTGACCTCTTAGAGACATTGTGTTCATAAAGTATCTGTTCATAATTTATTTTGTTCATAAAACCTAGTTGTTTTCAAAGATACTCTTTGCTAACATGCTTTAAAGGTTAATTTGCGTACTTTGCTTGTTTCCTTTATGTGTTTGTGGCTAATACTGTGTGAGCTTTTGTTCACGTTCAAAGAAGGTCATGTTTTTGATATATGCTTTTCTTTTTAAGGTTACGTTTTGGACACTTGCATTTATCCTCTCTCATCCCAGTATCCACAGGACCATTTTGGAAGGCATAGCATCTGTGTTTGGCACAGCAGGTACTAAAAATGAATTAAATTGCACAATTGAAGAGACACCTAATAATGTGTTCTTGTCATACATTATGGGCAAAGTTAAATGCTCATAATTTTATAGAATTTCAAAATCATCCAAATTGAACATATTTTGTTATGTGTTTCATGATATAAATTGATGAGGTAGAATCCTAGAATTTAATTACTGTCAAGGATTTTAGCGGTCATCTGAACCAGCTCCCTTATTTTTCAAATGATGAAATAGATCTCCCTTATTTGCCCAGCTTCCCTATTTAAACATAAGTATCTAATGCACTCGGTTTTTCTTCTAATCTTTTTGCTCCATTTTTTTTCTAATCTTTTTGCCCCTTACTACAAGTCCATAATTTTGGAACTCAGGATTTTCCAAATTTTGTAAAAGTAACGTGGTGCATATTCCATATGCTACTTAACAGTCCTAGTGGGGTACGGATGTCAGGTAAGGCTATACACCAAAGCAATTTTTTTTTTTTTGGCTTATCTAGGACCGCACCCGCAGCACATGGAGGTTCCCAGGCTAGGGGTCTAACAGGGGCTGTCGCTGCCGGCCTTGGCCACAACCACAGCAACGTGGGATCCGAGCCGCTTCTGCAACCTACACCACAGCTCATGGCAATGCCGGATCCTTAACCCACTGAGCAAGGCCAGGGATCGAAGCTGCATCCTCATGGTTCCTAGTCGGATGCGTTAACCACGGAGCCACGACGGGAACTCCAAAGCAATTATTTTAAAAGTTAAAAATTTTAGAGATTTTATCGGTTAGAACATCAGATAGAGATTGCGACCTTGCCCTTTTTGGTTCAGATTTAGGCTCATCACTTGTCATCTGTTTTAAAAGGCAAAAATAAGTCTGAATGGAGAAGGTTTCACTATTTGTTTATTTAACATCATTCAACTGTTTGGGAGTAGATTTTTTAAAAAGCTTCAGCATATCACATTATGTATTCTGATGTAAAAATAATAAATGACTTGGTTTTATTGGAAGAACAAAATATAATAGTAGGTGTGATGCCAGTTAAGTTATCCTTCCTCCCCTTTATGATGACTGAAAATACTTTATTTGGATTTTAAAATTTATTTTGACTGCTTCTTATCGAACCAAAAATCCAGGGAGCTTAGCGAACATGAATATTGAAGCCATATTGTCTCTGAGCCTTGGGTGTGAATCAGCAGATGTTAGGTCATACTTGATAGATGTGGTGAGTGTTAGAATCACGGAGTACCAAGCATGCTAACAAGTTAGATTCTGGAGCTACACTAATGGATGTAAGAGAAGACGACTTGCCTTTATGGAGTTTACGTCTGCACATCTTCATGTGTACAAGTGACAGAGGAAACGTGTCCTTGGTCATCACGTGCTCTCCTGTATCTTGCCAGCATCTGCTTCCTGACTTATGCTTCTCCAAATTCCTGGTCTTTAGGAAATAAAAAGGTAGTGATGGGACGGTTGAGATAGTGTAGGGAGCCTGTGTGACCCAAAGGCCACAGCAGAACTGCTACATTCATCAGATTTTCTGCTGTGCTTGAATCTTGAACTCTTGAACACAGTCCTAATGGAGAAAGATAAAACTTTTTCTCTTCTTCTATATTATTCATTTTTAGAACCTACTGTTCTTTGACAGAAAAATTCTCTTTTGAATAGTAGTACCAGTGTACTAGCTATACTGCACCAGTGCTTTCAGTTTATAAGACTCTTGTAGAGTTGGAATCAGTCTGTCATATATTGAATGTGTTTGCCAAGCTCATACAGAAGCAGTTCAGATCAATTCATGCATAAGATGTAGCAGCTCAAGAATTTAAATATTCTGAGAAGATGCCACAGATCTCTGGAGGCTGATAACATGGAAGATTTCCTGTGCTCATACAAAGGACCTTGTCAAAGAAAGGACATTGAAGTGCAGGAAATTAGAATATGACTCAATATGGCAGTTCTTCCATCCTTATGCTCTTTTCTATTACAAGATTACCTTTTCCTTCTTTGGAGATGTCTTTGGTGAATTTCCAACTCTGCATCTCTCCAGCCTCAACGCTCATCAGTAGAGCCCATCCCAGACATCTTGCCCAACATTCTTATAATATAAGTGTAAGAGTTCCCATTGTGGCTCAGCGGGTTATGAAACTGACTAGTATCCATGAGGACGCAGGTTAGATCCCTGGCCTCCACTCAGTAAGTTAAGGATCTGGTGTTGCCACAACCTGTGGTGTAGGTGGCAGATGCAGCTTGGATCCTGCATTTCTGTGGCTATGGCATAGGCCAGCAGCTGCAGCTGTGATTTGACCGCTAGCTTAGGAAGTTCCATATGCCACAGGTGTGGCCCTAAAAAGCAAAAAAATAAAACAAAATACAGTAAGTATTAGGGTAAAGCTGCTATTGAGTGCTTGGTCCTTTGTATCTGGCTTCTTTCACTTAACATAATGTTATGTTTTATATCGTGATGTTTTATGCTAATTGATTTTCAAATGTTGAACCACCCTTGCATTCCTGAGATAAATCTTTAGTCATAGTGTATAATCTGTATAAAACATGATATTTTTTAAAAAAGTCAAACTAATGCCGTTTTCAGCAACATGAATGGGGCTTGAGACTCTCATACTAAGTGAAATAAGCCGGAAAGAAAAAGACAAATACCATATGATATCACCTATTTGTGGAATCTAAAATATGGAACAGATGATCCTATCTAAAAATAACAAACAAGCAAAAAACAGAGCATGGCCAAGAAGAGCAGACTTGGGGTTCCTGGGGTGGGGAGGGGAGGGAGTAGGAAGGATGGTCATTTGGGGGTTTGGGGGATGCAAACTGTTGTATCTGGAATGGATGGGCAGTGGGACCCCGCTGTACGGCACAGGGAATGTGTGTGACTGGGTCACTGGGGGATGCAAACTGTTGTATCTGGAGTGGATGGGCAGTGGGACCCCGCTGTACGGCACAGGGGAATGTGTGTGACTGGGTCACTTTGTGGTACAGCAGAACTTGATGAAACATTGTAAATCAGCTATATTTTGATAATGATTTAAAACAATTTTTTAAATAAAAAATTTAAAAAATTTATTTAACAGACACAAAATTTGCACTGTGGATTCTAGACTGTAATTACTCTCTTAAAAAACGTGATTTTTAGGGAGTTCCCTTCGTGGTTCAGTGGTTAACGAATCCGACTAAGAACCATGAGGTTGCGGGTTCGATCCCTGGCCTTGCTGGGAGTGGGTTAAGGATCCGGCGTTGCCGTGAGCTGTGGTGTAGGTTGCAGACGCGGCTCAGATCCCGCGTTGCTGTGGATGTGGCGAAGGCCGGCGGCTACAGCTCCTGTTGGACCACTAGCCTGGGAACCTCTGTATGCCGCGGGTGCGGCTCTACATAAAAAAAAGGCAAAAAGACAAAAAAAACCCCATGATTTTTATACATGTTGCTGGATTCTGTTTTGTACTTTATTAAGAAATTTTGCATCTATATTGATAAGACATATTGATCTATAGTTTTCTTTCTCATGATATCTTTGGTTTTGGTATCAGAATAATTTTGGCTTTATAGAATGACTTCAGTAGTAGTCCCTCCTCTTTTATTTTTTGGAAGAGCTTATGAAGGATTGATGTTAATTCTTCTGTAGCTGTATGGTAGAATTCACCAGTGAAGTGATCTGGTCCAGAAAAATTTTTTTGGAGAAGTTTTTGATTAATTCAGTCTCTCCACTTGTTATAGATCTGTCCAGATTATCTGTTTCTTTATTTTTTAAATTGAGATGTAATTGACATAAAACATTGTATTAGTTTGGGGTGTAAAACATAGTGATTTGATATATGTATGTGCTGTGAAATGGTTACTTCAATATGTTGTTATCCATCACCACATACAATTATGATTTTTTTCTTGTGATGAGAACTTTTTTTTTTTTTTTTTGCTTTTTAGGGCCATACTCGCGGCAATGGAGGTTCCCAGGCTGCCAGCCTATACCACAGCCATGGCAACACCAGATCCGAGCTGTGTCTACAACCTACACCATAGCTCGTGGCAACACCAGATCCTTAACCCACTGAGCGAGGCCAGGGATCAAACCCGCAACCTCATGGTTCCTAACTGGATTTGTTAACCACTGTGCCACAACGGAAACTCCAATGATGAAAACTTTTAAAATTTACTATCTTAGCAATTTTCAAATGTTTATTAATACAGTGTTGCAAACTGCAGTCACCATACTGTACATTACATCACCAGAAAGATATGGAATGCCTCACAGATTTTAGTGTCATCATTGCACAGGGCCCGTGCTAATCTTCCCTGTATCTTTGCAATTTTAGTGTATGTGCTGCTGAAGCATATTATTTCTTCTTGAGTCGATGTTGTAGTTTGTGTCTTTTTAAGAGTTTATCCATTTCATGTAGGTTATTTAACTTGTTGGCATACAATTGTTCAGGTTTCCCCATAATCTTTATTTCTGTCAGTTCACTAGGAAAACATCTCCCTCATTCTTCATTACTTTTCGATAGCAGTCATAGAAATACTGGATTCCTTTCAAAGCTGTTACATAACTTCCCCCAAAGAACAGTATAAAGTAAATACTTTATATTATTTGATATTACTCTTAGATTATTATCAAATTTGGGAAGCAAATTTCATGACCACATTTTGCTAGGAAATATTGCTTAAGGTTATTTCATCACATTCTTTATTTTTCAACCTTCATCTCTTGCATTTTTCATTCCAGTTCATTCTCTTTCTTGTGGACTATGACCTTTTGCACACACCTTAATTTTAAATGTTTTAAACAAGCTGTTCTATGAATATGAAAGACAACCCCTGTGAAGGCAAACAACCTCACAACATGGAACAGCAAACAAAATTGAGAATCCCTGCCTTCAAAAGTAAAGAAAGAGCTTGTGGAACATGTAAGGATGCCCTCTTTAAATTTCAGCCAAGTTTATTCTTTGCTTCTCTTCACCTTTCTGTGGGTCTCTTGGTAGATACACACCTGTCTTTCATTCGTGGAGAAACACGGGGCCTCCTCAGTTTTCCACCCCCACCTTCTGATTCAGTCTCCTCAGAATTATGGCTTAAAAGATCTGAATAACTCAGCAAATGCCTATCGTTCTCCCTTTTTTGTCGAAACATGAGTTATTTTTCCCAAATCACTAGTTAACTCAATGTGATGTTACTTCAGGACTATTTTTATAGTTTATGCATTTATTTATTGAATAAATGTGTGTGTGTGTGTGTGTGTGTGTGTGTAAGGGGAGGGGGCTTAAAAGTCAGAGGATCAATCTCTCAAAGAAGGATCTATTTTAGTGATTCTATTTGAGTCATGTTCCCTTTTTTTTTAAGTCCAAGAAATCATATCTTTATAATTAATTTCAGAATTTGAATTGCTCTTCTCTCCCCCTGGGCGAGTGCTACTCATCCTTCCAGGCTTAGCTGAAACCCCAGTCCCGGGCACGAGAGGGTGAACACCACTGATGCGCAAATCCTCTCTTATGAGATTTATAGTTATTTATATCCAGATATTATTTTGTATCTTTGTGTCCAAGCTTCTAGAAGACAGTGGCTGTGTCTTTCTCGTTCGTTTCTCTCTTAAGGGAGATGATGAAGGATAAGGGCTTTCAGGTTAGACAGACAGGTGTGAAGCCTGCTCTGACACTTTCAAGCTTCTCCTTGGACACGTGAGAGCTTGATAGCTGGCAGACAGTGATGAGGAATAAATGAAGTGGTCCAAAGCATTGGTGACATTAGATGATCAACAGGTTGGTATTATTCTCTTCCTACCTCTCTCAGCACCTGTGCTTGGCCTAGCATGTAACAGATAATGAAGCAAATTTATATCGAGCGAGTAAGTAGTTGAAGTAATAGAATTTTAATCTACTATAAATCCTTAATAAATATAATTTACAGTTATCGTGTTCCAACCTACTTGTCGTCATGCCTGTGGCATCCCAAAATGATGCATAATATTTTAGCAACATTCTTTGCTATTTCTGAACTCAGGAACCATCCTTTCTTTTATTTGGTTTCAAATATCCTATGATTTGGTTTGACTTTTATTGCACCTATGCCAAGAGTTAAACAGATGGTTTCTGGATTTTACCCCAAATCACCCATCGTGTCTTCCCCGGTTATCTTGTGTACTGGTCCCGGTCTCCATTAGGCCTTAGCCCTTTTGATGTTACACTGGCATTCTTCCAAGTGGAGCCTTCTAATTTTAGCGTCAAAACACTGGAAGAACAAACCACAGATGTGCATTGAAATATGCGCAGTATGAGTACAGAGCCATTTCTAAGAGTTATAATAAGAAAGGTCTTTAACCTAAAGATGTTTGAAAACAATATCTTTCCCTTTCTTTTTCTTTGTCTAGTCTGAGAATACTACCTTATTTTTCTTATATCACCTGACTTGAGAAACTAAAAATATTTTATTAAAACATTTATTTTCCAAGTGTAGCCTACATTTCTCCTACATTTATAGGTCCTAAGAGAATTTAAATATTATTTTTCAACTCAGAACAAGCTTTTGTTTCTTTATCATACAGTACAAAGCTTTTTTTTTTTTTTTGCACTTTATAATTCATTTAGCCTCATAAGAGTACTTCATAAAAAAACTTTTCTCCAAAAGAAGGTCAGATACTTCACTATAACTGGAGTCCGGACTTTTTCAAGGCCAGAATTTTCCTTGTCTCATAATACATAGGTCACTTTGGAAGCACACAGATCTGGTTTCAAACCCAGATTCTGACTCTTGGTAGTCATTTATCCTCGATCAAGTAAAGAAATATTTATTTTCTGTATCTTAGAGCTGCAGTAAAGTAAATTACAGAAAATAAATAAATAAGTAGGGTGATTGGTAGATTTGTCTAATGTAGATGCTCCAAGCAGATTTTTAAAGAGGAAAAAAAAATTTTTTTAATTTAGATTTGGAATCAGAATTGCAGATTACTGCTTATTTATTTGCGATGTCCATTTGGCAAAGGCCCTCCCTTGCTGGAGCCATCTTGGTTTCCAGGATAAGGGAGAAATGGGTCTGAACCCCCTCCCAGTGGTCTCAGAATCCTTAGAGGGAAAGGAGGGGGAATCAGCCGGAAGTGGGGGCCTGTGCCTCCACTTTTTCTTGACTTCCGGGCTCTCATTTCCTGATATCTCCGCTGCCCCTGCCTTTCCCCTTTTGCACCTTCTGCCTCTTTTCTGTATTGCATTACCTCCTGGACATCACAGAGACTTTGTTTCCCCAAGGGTTAACTTACGGATATGTGTTAGCTGACTTTATTAGAATATTAAAATTATAAGACATGGAAAGGAAAATTACAGAGTAGCTGGAAACAACTTAAAATTGAGTATGTGACACACAGTTGAATTTTCTATTCTTAAAAATCCCATCTGCCGTTTTGCCCTTGGTGAGCTTTCCTTAGGCTTCTGCTAGGCTGTCAGTCACCGGCTGTGCAGCTGGGTGCCCTCTCCCCTCGCAGCCTTCCAGCCAGTCTGGTCTTGCTTCCCTTGAGACCCCAGCAGTCCCGTTCCCTTCTGCTTCCTCTGCACAGCCATTGGCCCTCCCCTTTGTCTCACCACAGACAGTCACCGTTTCTACCACAGGGCTTCATCTTCTAACATAGACCATTAGGCAATGGTCGTTTTAAACATTTCTTTCTTTTTCTTTCTTCCTTCCTTCCTTCCTTCCTTCCTTTCTTTCTTTCTTTCTTTCTTTCTTTCTTTCTTTCTTTCTTTCTTTCTTTCTTTTCTCTCTCTTTTTTTCTTTCTACCAAAGTACACTCTAAAAGAATGTCAGATCCTGTCATACACATTTTTAGGTCAATGTTCTAAAATTTGTTTTCCTGGAAGTTTCTGTTGTGGTTCAGGGGTGACAAACCTGACTAGTATCCATGAGGATGCGGGTTTGATCCCTGGCCTTGCTCAGTGGGTTAAGGATCCAGTATTGCCATGAGCTGTGGTATAGGTCACAGATGCGGCTTGGATTTGCTGTGACTGTGGCGTAGGCCGGTGGCTACAGCTCCAATTCAACCCCTAGCTCAGGGGTAACGAACCCAACTATTATCTATGAGGATGCGAGTTCGATCCCTGGCCTCATTCAGTGGGTTAAGGTTGCAGACAAGGCTCGGATTCCACGTTGCTGTGACTGTGGCATAGATTGGCAGCTGCAGCTCTGATTTGACCCCTAGCCTAGGAACTTCCGTATGCCACCAATGCAGCCCTAAAAAGCAAAAAAAAAAAAAATGACCGTGTTGTTGACTTTTATGAAGCTAATACTGTCAAAAACCATGTTGAAAGCTGAGTTGACTAAAGTAATTTTCGAGATGTAAGCGTTGTACCAGGAACTGCCTTAGTCACTTGATGACTGCAGGACTGTGAGAACCAAAGTTGGATCCTAGTCCATCATATTATAATAATCAACATTGGTGTCGTTTTGTTTTGGGGGCTTTTATTTTATTTTATTTTATTTTTGCTTTTTAGGGCCATACCCACAGCATATGGAAGTTCCCAGGCTAGAGGTCAAATCCCCTGCTGGCCTATGCCACAGACAAAACAAGGGATCCAAGCCGCATCTTCGGCCTACACCAGAGCTCATAGCAACACCAGACCCCCGAACCACTAAGCAAGGTCAGGGATCAAACCTGCATCCTTATGGATACTAGCCAGATTCGTTTCCACTGTGCCACAACAGGAACTTCCTGGCTTAGTTTTTTATGCCATACATTTTATCTTGGTAAGATGGAAATGATAAAAAGACACAACAAATGACTAAACTTGGTATGCAAAAGTAATAGTAATATTAATACTTGATGCCAGAACCAGTATTTAACCTATGTTGATGAGCTTATGTAAAACCATTTTTGTTTTAATTCTCTCTGCAGGTAGAGATAAGATTAAAGTATCTGAGGATGACTTGAAGAAACTCCCTCTAATTAAATGGTGTATTTTGGAAACCATTCGTTTACGAGCCCCTGGTGTCATTACTAGAAAAGTTCTGAAGCCAGTTAAAATTTTGGTGAGCTCCGGTTTTGTTTTAAAATAATGAACCTTCTAGGGGAAAAAAAGGAGATATTTTGCCCATTTATTATTAGGTAATTTCTTAAGTTCCATTAAGTGCTAAATGATCTGGAACAGGTTACTAATAGGAGTTGTATAACAACATTTTGTTAATAGATATATTCATCTTTTGTAATTATTTGGCTATGTGATTCTGTATCAAAATGAGTATAATCCTATTTCAGTCAAGCAGTTGAGTTGGATAGTCTTTCCTCTGTTGAACCAACCAGTGAGTATTCCTGAGCTGGAAGAGGCTGAGGAATTGAGGGTGTGAGGGAAGTCCTTTAGGCTAACTGGAAGTCAGTTCGGGCCACAGATCACAGATCTAGGAACAGAGAGCAGAAATGCCGTGGGTAATAGCAACTGTTATTAAGAGTTAGCGACTGAATGAGGAAAAGTGGGCAAAGCAGGAGAACAGTCTCAAGTGCCCGTGAAAATTGTGTGCACATGGCAGACTTGCAGTTCAATATTTGGTGAGTCAATCAGGCAGAACAAAATATTTTTTTTTAGAATGATTGACTTGGGGCCTGGATTATCCAAATAGATTGCACTTAGCCTTCCAGTCTCATTAGCATTTTTTTTTTTTTTTAATCCACAGTTTGAGAGTGCTTGGATTTAAATCAAGAAAACTTTAGGAACTTCCGTTGTGGCTCAGTGGAAACGAACCCGACTAGTATCCGTGAGGATACAGGTTCCATCCCTCACCTCGCTCAGTGGGTTAAGGATCCAGCGTTGCCGTGAGCTGTGGTGTAGGTCGCAGATGGGGCTCAGATCCAGCATTGCTGTGGCTGTGGCGTAGGCAGGTGGCTACAGCTCTGATTGGACCCCTAGCCTGGGCGGCCCTAAAAAAAAAAAACAGTAACAGCAACAACAAAACTAAACCACTGTTATTAGATAAAAGTACTAGAGGGAAGTCTAACCAAGTAATGGCTCTATTTAGTTGTCAGTGCTCTGGTTGTTTTCTAGTTTTCTCTATTTTTCTGAATGTTCCAAAGTTTATAGAGAGTAGTTTTTAATCATGTGGAAGACTATACTCTTAATTTTTACAGTAACTAACACCAACCAAGCTCCTGGCCAAGAGCTTGAGAGAAGGAATGTGCTTTGGGGCTCCTCTGATGGATGCTTTGCCTGAACAGGACTCCTCTATTCTTTCTTTTTCTTTTTGCTTTTTAGGGCCACAGCTGCAGCATATGGAAGTTCCAGGCTAGGGGTTGAATCGGAGCTACGGCTGCCGGCCTGTGCCAGAGTCACAGCAATTCCAGGATCCCAGCCTAATCCTCGACTTACACCACAGCTCACAGCAACGCCAGATCCCCAACCCACTGAGCAAGGCCAGGGATTGAACCCGAAACCTCATGGATACTAGTCAGATTCGTTTTCTCTGTGCCACAGTGGGAACTCCCGAGACTCCTCTTTTCTTGAAGAGGAGTCTGCATTCCTTGCAGCCACTTTGGTCCTTGCATCCTTCTTGAGATTGGAACGGAGAATCCTCCCTCTCTTCCCTCTTTAAGAAAGCCGATTTCTGGACCAACAGGGGAAGCTCATCCCTATGAGGTGGGCTGACCAGGTTCACGTCTGTCTCCACAGCAGATGCACGTATTGCAACGCGGAGAAGTTGTGACTTCCCCTTGCTAGTGATGTGTGTCCCGGTCCTCTGACTGTCTTGTCTCCCCCTTGATCTTTCTCTTCATCTGCTGTGTTAAAAGGGACGAGACGGCTTGGGCTGCACATGATGATATATGTTTGCCCGGCGGGTTCCCTTGATACAACCCGCTTTCGTTCTTTTCTGCCACTCATCAGTCTGGCATTCTGTCTGGTCTCCTCCCTGAGGCCCCCTTTTAAGTCTTCCCCCTACTAGCCTGCTTTGTAGCAGTCAGCACCTCCACGTCATGGTCCTAGGTCAGGAGCCACTGAAGAGGGCGATACAGGAGAGGGCAGGGCGGCAGCTGTCCTGACTGGACGCCTGCCCGAGGGCTGCCCCCAAACATATCAGGGCCTCCCCAGCTGATTTCAGAGCTAGTCCTGACCTCTCTAGCCTCAATTCCAGCAGAGGTAGAATGAACACACAGAAATGGGATCAGACAGATCTCTTTCCACTTTAAAAATGGTAAATGGGTGGACCTAGAAAGTGTCATGCTGAGTGAAATAAGTCAGAAAGAGAAAGATAAATACCATCGATATCACTTCCAGTTGCCAAGAAGGAGGGGGCATAGGGAAAGGACTGGGAGTCTGGGATTAGCAGATGCAAAGTGTCTATACAGAACGGACAAGCAAGGTTCTCCTCTATAGCGCAGAGCTATATTCAATATCCTGTGATAAAATGTCATGGAAAAGAATATGAAAAAAATATTTGTGTATAATGGCATCACTTTGCTGTACAGCAGATATTAATACAACATTGTAAATCAACCATACTTGAATAAAATTTTTAAAAGTGTTGAGGTCACCAGCAAAGCCTCCATCTCTCCCAGTTTCTGACTCCCTCCAGCGGTCCTGGTACTGAAGTCACCACACAGAAGTGATGCTCAGCCGCCGTCGGAGCCAGCAGGAGTTCTCTTGGGTTAAAAAATGATGAGCCCTTGCCGTAATTCACTCCCTGCTCCCACAGAAAGGCATGTTTTCAGTTGTAAGGTGCTAATGTTCTAGGTACATAAACTTAAGTGTTTTGCAGACATCTTGAGGACACTTCACAATTATGTAGGATTAAACAGATGTGGCTTCCGATGATTGGCAATGGGAGTTACTAATAAAGCATCTGCCTCAGTGGAGCGGGCAGCTCTCTAGCCATCTCCCACCAAGGGAGAACTCTTTGTCCGGTGGTTCCCGAACAGGGTGATGTAAGAATGATTCTGTGAAATGCTTTTTAGTTCTGGTATAGTTTATGTATCACAAGGACCTATTATAACGTGAAAGAAGAAGGATCATGTAGCCTTTGCTGCTTGAGGAAACATATTGTTTATCATCAGTTTTCTTTTTTTTCTTTTTTCATTTTCGCCTCTGCTTTTTAGGGCCACACCTGCGGCATATGGAAGTTCCCCAGCTAGGGGTCAAATCGGAGCTGCAGCTGCCGGCCTACGCCACAGCCATAGCAACTCGGGATCCTTAACCCACTGAGCAAGGCCAGGGATTGAACCCACATCCTCGTGGATATTAGTCAGGTTGGTCACCCCCTGAGCCACAACAGGAACTCCCTGCTTATCATCATTGTCACAGCCACCGAGATGTCAAACATGAAACCAACCCCGATAAATGCACAGCACTTGCTTTGTCCTGTGTCTTCCTAACCAGTTGTCCTCAGTCTTTCTGCCCCAACAGCTGCTGCTGGAGTCACATAATCAAACAAACAAACAAACAAAGAATCTGCTGCTGCTGTCCTGACACTATCATCAGTGTTCCCAAGGACCCAGCACCCACTGACCCTGTCCTCAGTGCCATTGTGGCCAGCGTCCTTTCCCAGAATTAGTTTGCTATTCCAGAACCTCAGAATCCACTGTGGTTTCTATCACCAAGAGCACTTACTGCAAACCCCAATGTCGAACATCAAAAGCTGTATTAGAGGGGACTTATACCAGTTTCTAAAATTTTCACATTTATCTTATATTTTTCCCCTGTGTAACTGAAGGTATAGTTATCTGTAACTAATCATCAGACTTAGAAATCAGGGAGGAGTTCCCTGGTGGCTCAGAAGGGTAAGGGTCCAGCACTCCTGTGGCTCTGGTTACTACTGTTGGTGAGGTTTTGATCCCTGGCCCAGGAACTTTCACATGCTGTGGGCACAGCCAAAAAAAAAAAAAAAACATATATATATATATATATATACACACACACACACACACACACACACACACAATATTATAATATATAATATTATAATATATACTATATAAATATAATATATAATATATAAATATAATATATAATATAATATATAAAATGTATAAAATATAAATAAATATATATAAATATATATATATACACACATATAATTAGATATCTAATTATATACCTATATGATTAGATATAATACATATAATATATGTATATATTATATACATATATAATTAGATATATAATTATATACGTATATAGTTAGAAATCAGTTGTTGCCTGTGTTGGAAAATAGAAATGAGCCATCTAAGAAAGTGTTAGATTTTCTCTCCGTTGATTATACCCTGTGTATATCTTCTCTATATTATAGTGTAGCATTATTTTTAATGATCCAAACTCTTTAAAGCAGATTTCAAAAAAAAAATGACTTTGAGCCTGTTTTTCTATCATAGAATTACACCGTTCCTTCTGGCGACTTGTTGATGTTGTCTCCGTTTTGGCTACATAGAAATCCAAAGTATTTTCCTGAACCTGACCTGTTCAAGCCTGTAAGTTGTCTCTTTCAACATACCTTGTTCTTGCATTTCTTGTTTATGCCAGGAGTATGAATTAGTAAATTAACTGGGGCTATATCATTAAGTAGCCGTATTTTCCCTAGGGACTAAGGCTACAAAGCACAGGTTAGGTTTATAATATAGGTGATATAACGTATACAAATCAGATAGAAAAGTTTTTGGAATAAGCCCTGCCAACTTTAAAGTTAATTTGTATCTGAAAGCAGCTGGGCATGTTAAAGTAAATGTGCTTGGTTCTGACAGAAGATTTATTTCGTGTTCTTCAGGCAGTTGCTTCCATTATTGTTTTCTAAGGCATACAAAAAATTAAAATGAAACAAATTAAAACTGTGTTCTCCTATTTCTTAGAATTGGGAGTTACAGAACTAAACAGAACTTTAAGAGGTCATTTTTTCCATTCTCTGCCTTTAGGTAAAACTCTCAAAAATGGTATCCAGATGCATTCATTCTGCAGACCAGGCTTTCTCCAATAAGGAGGCCTGTCAGTGTCTCATTGCCAAATTTATTACCAAGGGCAATTTTATGATGGAGCCTGAGGCCTTCTTATAAATATTCTTCCTCTTCTGAGGTCGGTTCTCTGGTTGATTTACATTATCATTTGCATTTACCACTTCACAAAATTCTTCCTAAATCTTTTTATTTATTAGTTCACATTCCAAAAACATAATCATGACTGGTATTAATAACAGGTTGGAAAAAATGACCAACAACTCTGCAACTTTATATGCAAGGATTAGCTGTACAAGGTCATTTTTAGCCTAGAGAAATAAAGTTGAGCTTATTTATATAAGACTGATTTGGGAGAAAAAAATGCTTTCTTCCCACAGGAACGTTGGAAAAAGGCAAATTTAGAGAAGCATGCTTTCTTGGACTGGTTCATGGCATTTGGGACCGGGAAGTACCAGTGTCCTGGAAGGTCAGTGAGACAGCTGGGCCACATTTATCCAGAGAGTCTACAAAAAGATGAGGGCTCAGAGGGGGAAGGCTTTGGCTTAATCCCTCTTTTCTCTATTATCAAAACCACGGGGACATCTGGGAGCCCATATTCTGTTTGATTGGCCTGTCTTACTGTAAATGCTCTGTGGGAATGTCGCTTCTGATAGGAGACCTCTTGGGAATAAAATATCACAGTTGCTGCTGTCATATAAAGGCGGGTTTGTGTTGCAAATGTTCAGGTTTCATAGCAGGATAATTTGAAGTGGGTTTGTATTCTACCTTTTTTTTTTTAAAGATAAAGATAGCGGTATAATATGGCCTGAACAACAACTGTTATCACGGACATTTGCTGGGGTTAGAGAACAGCTTTAACTTGGAGCATCACAGCAGCTTACCGGGTGGTTTTTGTTTATTGAATTAGTTTGGTTCTATAAAAATGGGCTTTTGATACCTTTTAGAGTTAAGTTTAGCCTGGAGCCCAGGACTCCCTCAGCGTCATGCCCTGTTCTAGTGCAAGTGATTGACTATTTAAGAAGAAATTTGACCATCTCAGCTGTGCCAGGCCCTCTGCTAAGCATGAGGAATAGAGCTCTGAGAAAGATAGACATGGTCCCTGGACCACATAAAACATACAACTGACAAAACATACAACTGATACAATAAATCCCATTTCTTGTTTGGTGATGGTTCTGTTGGAGAAATGTTGGTACCTGTTTGTAGCATTAATCTCACTCAGTGAACATACAAACCCTTTAAAAATTCTGTATTAGAAAAATTGTAGGGAGTTCTCTTCGTGGCTCAGTGGTTAACGAATCCAACTAAGAACTATGAGGTTGCGGGTTCGATCCCTGGCCTTGCTCAGTGGGTTAGGGATCCGGCGTTGCCATGGGCTGTGGTGTAGGTTGCAGGCGTGGCTCGGATCCCGCGTTGCTGTGGCTGTGGCGAAGGCCGGCGGCTACAGCTCCCGTTAGACCCCTAGCCTGGGAACCTCCATATGCTGCGGGTGCAGCTCTACATAAAGGCAAAAAGACAAAAAAAGAAAATTGTAGGTCTTAACTTAAGTCAGGCATCTTCACTGTCTGAACAGTGACATGAATCCATATTTGCCCTTGTAACGTAACTCCACAGCATCCATCCCCCCACTTCTTTGCTTATTTTATGTTTTATAGTATCAACTTGCTTTTTGTAATTGACACCACGCCCCAAAATGGTTTTCATTAGTCTTAGCCAACCGCGGAAATTCTATCTTCTTTCTTGGAAGTTATTCTAGAAGCCAAAGGGTAAGCAGTTTGGTGCCTGGTGTTTCCCTGGAAACAGTGATTTGTCCTGGGGTCAGTCCTTGGTCTGAAACAGCCCATCAGACTGAAAGGAGAGACTCTTCTTCTATAGCTAGGAGAGACCCTCTCTGTCCTCTCCTATTGAAAGTGAACAAGCAAGCAGAGAGCTCCAGTTGTTGCTGAGGACAAGTTCAAGTGGAACAAGCTTTAGGATGGTGTGGAGTCTGTGGACACAGAGTAGAGATACGGGAAGAGCCTGGTCCATGAGATGGCATGTGTCACCGAATCATCAGGATTGAGGAGCTACTTTATTTCCTGTTATGTTAGATAGTAAATGTTTTTATTTTTATAAATAACATATATATATATATATATGTTATGAATGTTCATTATTTTTAAGGAAGTTTGAGTTGGAGATTTCATTGGTTAGATCCGAAAGCATGCTGACATACCCACCAAAAAACTCCAAAATCTAACATTATAATTGTTAGGTACTTTAAAGGAATAGTATAACCAACAAAACCAAACAATAGCTACAAAAACCCGCCATGCTCATCTTTCCTCTCATATTATTTTTACTTTAGAAAAGCAGTTCTTATTTTTACTTTGGGAAAGCAGTTCTTAAGCCAGTAACACATTTATATTTTTGTCCCCCACTAATATCAATATTCTAAGAGTAGTTCTTCTACAAACATTAGATATTACTTTTTTCAGGTCCCTTTGTGTATATTCCCAGTTACGACTAAAGAATGTATTATAAGCAATTTTTGAAATTGAACCAGATTTGGTTTGGGGGGGTAATGATTCATATTGTTTCCGTTATAATTGGATTACAGTGTTCTGTCAATTTCTACTGTACAGCAAAGTGACCCAGTCACACATATATATATGCATTCTTTTTCTCACGTTATCCTCTACGATGTTCCATCATAAGTGACTAGATATAATTCCCTGTGCTATATAGTAGGATCTCATTGCTTATCAATTCCAAATGCAATAGTTTGCATTTATTAACCCCAGACTCTCAGTCCATCCCACTCCCTCCCCCTCCCCCTTGGCAGCCACAAGTCTGTTCTCCAAGTCCATGAGTTTCTTTTCTGTGGAAAGGTTCATTTGTGCCATATAGTAGATTCCAGATATAAGTGATTCATATGGTATTTGTCTTTCTCTTTCTGACTTATTTCACTTAGTATAAGAGTCTCTAGGTCCATCCATGTTGCTGCAAATGGCATTATTTCGTTTGTTTTTATGGCTGAGTAGTATTCCATTGTGTATATATACCACATCTCCTTAATCCATTCATCTGTCAATGGACATTTAGGTTGTTTCCATGTCTTGGCTATTGTGGATAGTGCTGCAATGAACATACGGGTGCATGTGTCTTTTTCAAGGAAAGTTTTGTCCGGATATATGCCAAAGAGTGGGATTGCTGGATCATATGGTAGTCGTATATTTTCTGAGGTACCTCCATACTGTTTTCCATAGTGGTTGTACCAATTTACATTCCCACCAACAGTGTAGGAGGGTTCCCTTTTCTCCACACCCTCTACAGCATTTGTTATTTGTGGACTTATTAATGATGGCCATTATGACAGGTGTGAGGTGGTACCTCATACTAGTTTTGATGTGCATTTCTCTAATAATTAGTGATGTTGAGCATTTTTTTCAGGTGCCTGTTGGCTGTCTGTGTATCTTCTTTGGAAAAAATGTCTATTCAGGTCTTTTGTGAATTTTTCGATTGGGCTGTTGGTGTTTTTGCTGTTGAGTTATATAAGCTGTTTGTATATTTTAGAGGTTAAGCCCTTGTCAGTTGCATCATTTGAAACTTTTCTCCCATTCCGTAGGTTGTCTTTTTTTTTTTTATGGTTTCCTTTGTTGGGCAAACGCTTGTCATTGAACCAGAAGTATTTTAAATCAAGGACTGAAACGCTGTGCAATGATGCGTGTAACATAGGCCAGGGGTCAAGGATTCACTGATGACTTTGGTTTCTAAGAGGGGCCGTTATGACAGTACTGTGATTATCTTTTGAGGATAACAGACATTTGCTTGAGTTTGACCAGAGTTGGGGGAACCATAACATTTCAGCTCACTCAGTACTGAAGCTATACATTTTTCAGTGCACCGAGCTCTTACTGTGTGGGAGGCAGTGTCCTGAGTACCGCAGGAGCTTCGGGCAAGAGTAAGACATGTTCTCAGCCCTCAGGAGAGGATGGCTTGGAGCAGGCAAGGAGGATATCAGGTTCATAAATAACTGCAAGGAACGTGGGATGAGAGATGGCCAAGCATCACCCTGTGGGGATTCAAGAGAGAGAGTATATCTGATGAGTATATCTAAGAGTGATCTTAGAAGATTTTCTGGGGAGAGTGGCCTTTGAAGGGTTGGATAAACTTCCAGCCGGAGGAAACAGTGAGCAAGGGGTCATTAAGTACGAGAGTACGTAGATTAGGGGTTACGGTGTTACTGTCATTACAAGCAGTGGTGAGAAGAAAGACTAAAAAGGTACATTGGCCCACCTGGGAGGTTCTTCAGTACCTTGGTACGCAGCTCACGAGGCATGATGATGTATTAAAAAGTCCGGGGTAGAATGGATTCCAGTAGGGCGTGACCTCGGCTGTAGGGTCATGCTAAAACTCCGTGTAAGGGACGGGGAGTGCCAAAACCTACCAGATTTGGGAAGTGATTAGAAATGGGGATCAGTGGAGAGGGAGGATTTGAAGAGGACTGTGACTTTGAGTCAAGGGGGCTGGAAGAGAGGGCAGAAGCAGAGAAATGAGGAACATGAGCAATTTTAGCGACAAAATGTTAAGTTTGCCTTCAAAAACTTTTGAGTCTAAGGTGTGGCAAAATATATGTCATATAAACCAAAATCTATAGGTTGAATATGAAGGTTGAATAAATATCACTTAATTTTTAAAAACCTACTTTGTCTAGTTTACTTATTAGGTTTCTATTTTTTAAAGTCCATTGTTTTCCCATTACTTGTTTTAAACAGCCAGCCTATGAAACAAAACAAAACAGACACAACAGAAAATTGTTCATGAAGGCGATTGACTTCATTTGGACAATGTATACCAAGATAGGTGTTTGTCCCACAAACCTTTAGTATAATCCCCAGAAAATCACACCCGTGCTTCGTTTGTATACCTCGGGCCAATTTATTTTCTCACGTACCAGATACTCAGTGAGTCAGAGAAAGTT
Source organism: Catagonus wagneri (assembly GCA_004024745.2). Lineage (NCBI taxonomy): Eukaryota > Metazoa > Chordata > Mammalia > Artiodactyla > Tayassuidae > Catagonus > Catagonus wagneri. The sequence goes on from PVHT021183523.1 coordinate 16,842,603, forward strand.
GCCTGCAGAGTAGCCGACGATCAGGACAAGCAGCTGTCGCCCCTTGGAGTTTAGGCCACTGAGGCAGTCCAAGATCCCCTCTCTCCCAAGTGGACACAGAAGGTTTTGCTGAACCAAAAAGCAAGATGGAAGGACTAGAATTATCCTATGTAGGCTGGGTATTCAGAAAACATATTTGGGGGAGTTCCCATTGTGGTGCAGCGGAAACGAATCCGACTAGTATTCATGAGGCTGTGGGTCTGATCCCTGGCCTCGTTCAGTGGGTTAAGGATCCAGCATTGCTGTGAGCTGTGGTGTAGGTGGCAGACATGGCTTGGGTCCCACCTTGCTGTGGCTGCGGGGTAGGCTGGTAGCTGTAGCTCTGATTCTACCCCTAGCCTGTGAACTGCCATATGCCTCAGGTGCGACCCTAAAAAAGCAAAAAAAAAAAGAAAAGAAAAGCAAAAAAAGAAAATATATTAGGAGGAGGAACCCCTTGCTAGGCACTTCCCTGCTGTAGCAGGGAACTCTTCCCAGTAAATCTACTGCTGGAGAAAGTCTAGTGGTTTTGCTGAAAGACAAACAGGAGAAAGCACATGAACTGTAAGTCTTCACTGGCCATGGTAGCATGCAAAATGAGAAGTCTCGGAGTTCGCGCCGTGGCTCAGCAGAAATGAATCTGACTAGCATCCGTGAGGGTTCAGGGTCAATCCCTGGCCTTGCTCAGTGAGTTGAGGATCCAGCATTACCATGAACTATAGTATGGGTCATACACGCAGCTCGGATCTGGCGTTAGTGTGGCTGTGGCTTAGGCTGGCAGCTACAGCTCCTATTGGACCCGTAGCCTGGGAACCTTCATATTACGAGTGTGGCCCTAAAATTAAAAAAGAAAAGAACAAATGGGTCTCACTGTAGTGGACAGCCCTCCTCCTCTTAAACTGTGAATGTAGGAGGACTGGGACCGGGGATTTCCAGCACTGAGGGGATGTCTCTGAGAGTTGATGATCTCAGCAGAAAAGGATGTGCTTGCCACGCACACCCTCTGGAATGCACCCTAAAGCCAACATCCCTGATTTTCCCTGGTTCTCATCCTCCCTGCAAGAGAACCCCGCTTGGCTGTACCATCGTGCTAGTTGATATGGGTTAAATTCCAGTGTAAGACAATAGCCCTCATCTTTGGCAGGTTTACCAGCACCCCCACCCCCACCCCCCTTACAAAGGCTTGCTCGAGTGAGAAGAGAGTGTGTGGCAAGAGGAAGGCTGCAGGACTTGAGACAAAGAAATGAAGCATGGATTCCTCGGGAATAGAAACTGTGATTTCTACATTTGTGTGTGTGTGTGTGTGTTTAGATTCTTCACGTATCCCAGGGTGGTGCAAGGCCACAAAGTCGTGAACTTGTCTTGAATTATGAATGAAAATCACATCACTATTGGACAATTGATTCAAACAAAGGTCCAGCTGATAGTAGGTCAGTAGCATGATTATTTTACCTAACAAATCTCTCTTGAGTACCTAGTATTAATATGATTACCCTTTCACTCCATAGATATGTATCAGGTGTATGCTCTATGTCAGGGTAGCCTTGGAGGACAAAATAATGGATGAAGTCCCTTCCCTCAAGGAGCTTATAGTCTAACTCAAGACAACGAGCGTATTAAACACCAGGGAGACTCAAAGACGTTTAGCATTCTGGAATTGCTGTGATGTGGTTTGGAGAGATGAGACATGGCAACAGAAAAACAAACCCTACTTAACAGCCTAAGACGGCACTTGAGAAATGCCAGATGACTCATGTGCATCGTAGCTGCCCTAGTTCTCAGGAGGGGGCGTTAGAAAACAACTGATAGACTAGGTGAGCATGATCAATAAACAGCACAGAAAAAAAGCCTATCATCTTGAAAGGCAGTGGTATCAAATGTGAAAAGGAGAAAAAACTTGAGTGCTCCTAGGAATGTCGTATACCTATGTATTTTTCTTTGTTTTTTGTCTTTTTAGGGCTGCACCTGTGGCATATGGAGGTACCCAGGCTAGGGGTCGAATCAGAGCTATAGCTGCCGGCCTACATGACAGCTCACAGCAACACCGGATCCTTAACACATTGCATAAGGCCAGGGATCGAACCTGCGTCCTCATGGATACTAGTCAGATTCATTGCCGCTGACCCACAGTGGGTACCCCTATACACCTATATATTAATGACCGGAAAGCAGCTCTATATTGGGGTTTGTGAACCTCTGAGTACAGTTGTTTCTATATGTTCATTTTACAGATAACATAACTTTAATACTTGTGCCTCATTCAGTAAGCCATCTTTGTGCAACCTTGTATTTGAGCAGTACTCTAAGTAGCCTTGCTCCCTTTTATATATAGAAATAGCTGATGGCTTTTGAGGAGTGAGCAGCTCCAGTCCCTCTGGGTTTCATGAGAAGTTGCAAACTCAGTTTATTCTGAGGAATTGCTTACAAAATCTAAAGCATCCCCTCTAGTCCCGTTGGTAATTGGAACTGGAACGCACTGGATTTGCTTATCCAGTTGTTTCCTAACTTTTTCACTGTGCTGTGCGCCTGTCCTGGAGGGTGTGGGAAGAGAGGCTGTGGTCGGCTCCAAGACGGAGCAGGGCTGCCAGATCCCTTATTAACTTCTGACCGTGCTTCTCTCTTCCTTCTTTACTGAGGAGCAGTGACTCCCCCAAAGGAGCACGGAAACCGTTGGCGACATTGCAGCCGTTACTTTCCAGGCCATTTCATTCTGACACTTCATTATGAGCCTAAGATTTAAGCCTGTCAAGAACAGAAGCAGCGAATTCAAGAGGGATTTTGGCCACTTAGGCCAAAGTGCTTCTAAAATAGAACATGTTCATTTCTGATCCAGGAAATGCCAGAAAGGACCCCCTTTCCCTTTTATTTACAAAACAGATCGCTGGTCCCTCTGTGGTGCACAGAAGACCCGCCCAGGGTTTGTGCCTGTTGGGGAGAAAGAAAGGGCATGTTGGGATGAGTGTCACCCCCCCACTCCCCCGCTACAGGCTTTCTCCCCTCGTCACACTGAGTTACACCGCTCTGGAATAAGGTCAGTCCCTCTGTTGTTCAGGTAGAAGTTTTAGTTCCTGGGAAAGGGGAAGTGGAGTTAAAGCTGTGCGGTATCACAGTATTGCCCATCGATTGTTACCTCCCCATCGCCTAATTTTGCAAATAGCCCTGGTTTTCGTTTGGAGATCCTTGGGATGCTGGGATGCTGATTCCACCGCGGCTCACGGTAGCGGAGCACCGTTCCCTAAATCGGTCCCCTCCTTCCCTTCCCATACTGGTTGCTCTCAGTGTTCCGTGTGTCTGTGTGTGTGTGGTTTCTTCATTGTTATATTTTAAATTTTTTGCTTATTTTTTTATTTTTTAATGGCTGCTTCCGTGGCATATAAAAGTTCTCGGGCCAGGAATTGAGCCCAAGCTGCAACTGCGACCTGTGCCACAGCTGCGGCAACAGCGGGTGCTTTAACCCACTGTGCCTGGCTGGGAAGTAAACCCAAGCCTACACAGCTATCTGAGCTGCTGCAGTTGGATTCTTAACCCACTGTGCCACGTGGGAACTCTGTGTCTTGTATTTTAAGCAGTACAGTTAACTACCAAGTGAAATTTCTGTTGAGACTTCAGGGTTGGAAATAACCTGACCAGATTCTGTGACGCAGAATCACGACCTGTAGGATATGAATACAAAAGCACTTAACCCTGTAAATTGTTAGCAGCTTTTTTGAGAATATAAAATTAGGATGAAGTTGGTACCAGAGGGCAGAGCAGCAGAGACGAACTGGCTTCATGGTTTTTTAGGTACATAAAGTGAAGCGTTCTCTTAAATACAGAAACCAATGGGTTTTTCTGTCACTTGCAACCAAAAACATCCTAAGTCATATGTAATTTCCCTAAAAGCAGAAAGCTTTCTTTCAAGATCTGTTGTACGCCGTGAAATATTGTATTAACATAAATTAACCACATCAGTCAATAGCTTTCTAAATAGCTTGGGCTTTGTAAAGGGGTTGAGTTTCTCTTCCTCCGGGTATATGACCAGAAGAAGAAAAAAAAAAAAAAAAAAAACTAATGTCACATCTTAAATTTTTCCTGGAGTGTCTGGAATTGAAGATACAGCACAGGATTATTTCTATTTGGTAAATAGTTATCTTGCTGAGGTCAGTAGTGTTCCTTTGCCTTTTTCTTGAATAAGAAGGTTTAGAAACAGGTATCCAACGTCTAGCTCCTAGCTCCTACATATGGGAATTTTTTTTTTCTAGGCAGATCACTGTTAAAATAATCCCGGCTGCAGAGACTCTCAGATCTGACTCGCCTCTCCCCGGTGAGACAGACAACAGTCTCTCAAGTTCAGAAGCCCTGAGGCCCTCCAGTCCTTTCCCCTCTGCTTTCTCATCTTCTCTCCTCCTTTCTCCCTTCCACTGTGTCCTAGTCTCTTCCCTTCTTCACGTACTTTCTTTCTCTTCCAAGTGACCCTAATCTTCACCTCTCCTCATTTTATTCTGGATCTCTTTCCCCTTATTTAACAGTGTGTATCTGCCCACTCTATCCGATCTTGCCACACCGTCATTCCCAAGCAAAATCTGATGCCCCAGCCATGACATTTCCTGTGTCGCTGAGTATCCTTGGTAATTTTAATTTCGTGCGCTAAAACTAAAAGGTTTGATGAACTGTGTCTTTTAACGAACTCCTCCCCCGCCCCTGCTTCTGTTTGTCAAGTTCCTCTAGATAGGTGATTCTAAAGTATGATCCCCAGACCAGCAGTGTGACATTACATGGAAACTTGTAAACAATCAAATTGGGTGGCCCTTCCCCAGACCTATTGAGACGGAAACTCTGGGGTCGGCAGGGAAGCCTAGCCATCTGTGTTTGAACAAGCCTTCCATGTGATTCTGATGCGTGTTTACATGTGAGAAACACTGGTCTAGATTATTTTGCCTCCTGTCGCCAAATGGTTCTGATCCTCCCGTAAGATTTCTTAAAGGGGATGAGGTTGTGGGAAAAGTACTTCCCCTTTAACTGGAATGGCCATGCTTCAGTGAAGGATGCCTGTGAAAGTATGTCTGTATGCTGCCTTCTCAGAATTCCAGGGCAAGATCATTCTATTTTCATAAGCTGCAGCTGGTAGCAACTCGGAATATACTGCAGAGCCCCTGCTCCCAGCAACAGTGGCAGTTTTCCAGCCTGAGCTGGCACTGCCCGCAGTGACTTCTAGGAGGAAAACGCAGAGAGAGATCTTCTTGTAAAAAGTGAAAGAGGGATTCAGTCTCAAAATCCAGTCATCTAAAACTGAAGTCACTCTTTGCCCCTAATCCTGGCATTCCTTCCGTTCCTGGTTCTCTTCTGTACATCTCTGATCTTGACACGTGGATTTCTAGAACCACCCTTTACTCCGTCCTCTGCTGGGCCCCTGGGTCCACTCCCACCTCTTAAACCGGGCCATCACGCCCCAGGCGATGTCACAGTTTTCCTGCCTTCCCCCCCGGGGCCTGTTGTCTCCTCTTTCAATCCTTCTTACTCACTACATACAGATGAATTTTCCTTTAATAATTATCTCTAATTGTCACCTTCTTGTGGAGACTCTGGCACCGCTGCCTGCTGGCCAAACTCATGGGCCTGGAACTCCAGACTCTCCAGAATCTGACACAAAGACACGTGTCTGAACATCTGGAAGCACCCGCCCAGCGGTCTACCAGTTGTCCCCAGATTACGGGGTCCCTTCGTCCCCTTGCTCTCGCTCTCTGCTGGGTCTGGAATGCCCGCACTGGTCTACTTGTTTGAAACCTGCCCCTTCCGTCCAGGTCTAGCTTGAGTGTCGCCTCCACATAGAGTCGGTCACTCCAAATCATAGTGCTCATTCCAGACCCCGAATCTCCACAGCCCTTTTCTTTCCGTTTCCACCTTTATCTGAGTTGTTCCCCTTCCCGTCTTTGCATGTGCGTCACCGGCAACGTGAAGGCAGAGTCCGAGCTTTGTAGGACTTTGTGTTCTCAGCGTCTGGGTGGCTCTCCATGGACAGTTATTTACAAATGAGAAAAACACAAGCACTCAGTATTGAAGGAATTTTTAACATGTTTATATTTTAATGAGCGTCATTTGTAGATGTGTAATGTTGTTCTTGTAAGTGTAAAAAATCTGTTATAAATAATATGCCTCATTATTTTCACTGTTTTGACATTAGAAATATTAAGAAAACATTCCTTGCATGAACATAGCTCTTGCTTCTGAAGAGCTTCTGTAAAAACACGGATTTATGAGGCTCATTTTCATTGGCATAATGGGCTTTTAATGTCACAGATATGTATATGTTAGTCCCTGATACTTTAGACACTCAACAAAATTCAGGAACATGGTAAAGGCTTGAAGACACAATTTAGTTTTTGCCGTTGCAAGAAAATGGACTTTACTTAGTGGATAATTTAGGTCATTCTACAATATCCAAATATTTGGATTTGGAAAATATAAGATTTTGAGCACATATTACTTTATTATCTGTGTTTTTAATTTATCTTATTTTTTCTTTAACTGGAATATCAAAATGTTTAGAATTTAATTTAAATGTAAATGTAATACTGATATTTATGCTATTTCCACAATCAGTGCTAATTTTAGAACAAGACTGATTTAATAATCAAAAAGAAAACAAATATTAAAGCCTCACTAATGCACACAGTATGAATTGGTCAAAAGCCTGAATTATAGTTTTACCTTAAGGGAAATTCAGTTATGATTTTTAAGAACATCACAGGGCCTAAAGTTAGTTAAGGAAATGCCTCCAAGCCCTAGTGGGAGACTATTTCAATGAATTGATCATCATTAGTTCTAATTATTTCTAATCAAAACATACGTAGTGTTTCTAAAACGTTTCAATTTGTACACTTAAATAGCTTGTGAACTGTTTCTTGTCTCCATTACTCATTTGCGTGATAGAGGAAGGATTCGCTCATGATCTCCTCTGTGTAACGGTGCTTAAAGAAACTTCATTTCTGGAGTTCCCACCGTGGCACAGTGGGTTAAGAATCTGACTACGGCTGCTCAGGTCACTCTGGAGGTGTGGGTTCGATCCTTGCTGGTTCAGAGGGTTAAAGGATCGGTGCTGCTGCAACTGCGTGGCGTAGATTGCAGCTGTGGCTGGGATTCGATCCCTGGCCAGGGAACTTCCATAGGCTGCGGGTGTGGCCATAAAAAAAATTTAAAAAAAAAAGGAAAGAAAAGAAACTTCATTTTCACACATAAGTATAGTATTTCACGGAGTTCCCATCATGGCTTAGTGGTTAACAAACCCGGCTATTATCCATTAGGATGAGGGTTTGATCCCTGGCCTCACTTAGCGGGTTAAGGATCCATCCAGCATTGCCATGAGCTGTGGTGTAGTTTGAAGATGTGGCTTGGATCCCGCGTTGCCGTGGCTGTGGCGTAGGCTGGCAGCTACAGCTCCGATTCGACCCCCAGCCTGGGAACCTCCATGTGCTGCAGGTGCGGCCCTAAAAATTCAAAAAAGACCGCCCCCACTACACAGAAAAGTATATTTCAGTATAGTATAGTGTATTCACCAGGTCTGTTGTGCTTTCAGGGTCAAAGTCCCAGTGCTGTCACATGACACATTCACGCCCCTCCATGAGCGGGCTCCTCCTTTCCCCCTGCTCTGTCCAGCTCCATCTCTCATCACCTCACCTTCTACAAGGAGTAGACAACTTGCAGGTCCCTAGGCATGCCAGAGCCCCTCCTAGGTCTGTGCTTTGCTCACCCACTCTCTGACCAGGGGGCCTTCCTCCCAGGAACAGCCCCACCAGCCACGCTGTCCGTCTGTCGTCATTGTTGTTGGTTACAGGCACTCTCCCGCAGACACCGGAGAGGAAGGATGCCGGGCGTCCTTCTCCCAGGGGGCTGGTCAGAAACAGTGCCACGGTCATAGCCAGCTAAAATTAGAGAAGGGCTAAAAGCAGGGTTCTAAGAAAATGGGATTTGTTTGAGAACCTCTGAACCTGTTCTAGAATTCACAGATGCAGACCTGGCCAGCGTGGTTCTAGTGCTGCCCAGGAACGGCTGCCCACTCTAGGGAGCGGAGCATGTCCTCCGGGTGGCTCGTCCTCTTTCCTGCCGGGAGGGGGCTGAGGACGGAGAGGGACTGCTTGCTTTATGTACACAGGAATTTTATGATTCCTTTATTTTTAATTTTTTATTTAATTTTTTCTTTATTTTTGTATACTTTTATTTATTTTTTTAAATGTACCCAGGAATTTTAATGTTTCACTTCACATGCAGGTACCCGTTGTCACCTTTCCCGTTAGAAAAGGAGTTCATGGCCTCCACGCAACGCTTTCTTCGGCGGCTTTGCAGATAATCACTCTCTTTGCATTATTCCTACCCCTCTAGCTGCTTCTCAGTCTTTTTTGCTCATCCTCCTCATTGTTCAAACCCCCCAATTTTAGCGTGCCCCAGGGCTTTCTCCTCAGATCTTTTTTTTTTTTCTGTTTAACTTATTCTCCAAGCGACTTCATCCTGTCCCTCAGCTTTAAATAATTGTCTGAATAGTGATGACTGTATCACTGAATAGTTATGATCAGCTCTGACTGAATCCCCCTAAACACCAGGCTCCCTGCCAACTTCCACTCAGCTTCTCCACTAGGCGTCTCCAAGGCACTGGTCCACAGCAAGCTACCCTTAGCAGGTCCGAAAGTGAGCCCCGGGCGATAACGCCTGAGCCTGCTCTTCTGTCAACCCTCCCCAGTGCTGTGTCCTTGCATTTCCTGGGACCAAAGGCTTGGATTCATCCTTGACTCCGTCACATCTTCCACTTCTGTCATGCGAGCCATCAGCCCATCTTACAGAGTATATCCAGACTCTAGCCATGGCTCTGTTATCCTGGTCTAAGTCACCCCTTTCTATTGCCTGGGAGGTTGTAATGGCTCCTGATCAGTCTTATAGCTTCCATCTGCACCGGGAGGGGGCATATCTTCAAAGGCTGGCTGTGTTCTCTGGTTGAGTTTGGAAAAAAATCAGGGTCATTGGCAGATGATCATGATGTGTGTGTGTGTGTGTGTGTGTGTGTGTGTGTGTGTGTATGCATGTGTGTAAAATGAGAAAACAGTAATAGACTTCCGCTTTAGAAAGTTCACTCTAGTGGTGGAGTGGAGAGAAGTGACATGGAAGCAGAGAAACCAGTCTGGAAGCTCAGGTGACTAATCAGGACATGGATAGATGATGAAGATCTGCATTGGGGAGCCACAGAGGGACTGGAGGTAAAGGGATGGGAGAGGGCCTGAGGAAACACTTGGAGGGTTAAATGAAAAACCAAGGTACCTAATTGGACAGGAAGGGTGATGGAGAGGCCTGGGTCTGTAATGATGGTCGGTTTTCTCATGTTGGACTAATTGTATTCATTAAGGGCCATTCCCCCTAAAATGGTTTGCCTCCCTGCAGAGAGTTGAAGATAACCCAATGGGAAGCAGAAAAAGTAGCAGAATTCCATTTATGCTTTTCTCTATTTCTTTTCTTTTTTTTAGGGCCACACCCGCAGTATATGGAGGTTCCCAAGCTCGGGGTCTAATTGGAGCTGTAGCTGCTGGCCTGTGCCACAGCCACAGCAACACCAGATTAGAGGCGTGTCTGCGACCTACACCACAGCTCACAGCAATGTGGATCCTTAACTCACTGAGCGAGGCCAGGGATTGAACCTGTGTTTTCATGGATGCTAGTCAGATTTGTTTCCGCTGAGCCACAATGGGAGCTCCTGATTTTTAAATTCCTACGTATTTGAGTCTACAAAGTAGACAATAAAGTAATACAGTCTATAATTACAATTTATAAATAAATGAATATCAATAGGATTTGTTCAAATATTTTTATTATCAGAGGTGTATGATCAAAAAACTTGGAGACTGGGTGAAGGGTTACAAAAGGAAAAATAAATTTGGTAGTTGCACAGAATTTGAGGTGCCTGCAGAATATTTAGGCAGTAATTTACAGTGGGCAGTGAGGGTCTAGATCAGACTGGACTGTCCAGATTGTCCACTGGAACTTTCTGTGATCATGGCAATGTTCTAAATATATATTGTTCAATATGGTGGCCAGTAGCTACTTATGGCCATTGAGCAATTGAAATATGACTAATGCACAGGAGGAACTGAAAATTTTTATTTTTTAATTTTAATTTTTTTAATAATTTATTTAAATTTAAATAGCTAGATATAGCTAAGGACAAGAATATTAGAAAGCACAGATCTAAAACTTAGGAGAGAGACCTGGGCTCTCATTCATTACATGCTTCCACTAAGCATTTTATGTACATTTTAAGGCAACTGAATCATCCCAACTACCCTAGGGAGTAGACAATATTATAAAAGAAAAGAGTAAGTTCTTTTTGATGCTATTCTTTTAGTATTAAACACTTATATTGTAAATAAAAGCTTATTTGCTCTGAAATATGTGTTCTTATGGATATTCTTTATTGGTAGATATTTATGCCTCTTTCACAACCCAGCACCAGTTGTATTTTGTTTTTCTTTCAGGTGGCTTGCTCTGTTGGAGATCCAAATATGTGTTATTTTAATATTTTATTATTATGACTGCAGTCTTCTAGACCCCTTGCCAAAACAGGTAGGTATTTTTCAGAACTTTGAATAGCTTGACTCCAACCCCTTGGTTTTCATTACGGGGGATGAGCTGACTGATTTCCTCTCTTGGGTCATCGTAACAGATGACCTGCATTGAACCAGACGGAAAAGATTGTCCTTAATTCCAGGTCTCCTCCACGTGCCCCATTATCACAAGACCAGGACCTAGTAGTAGTGTTTCCATCACTTAGTGTTAGGAGCTCCTCAGTGAATTTACCAATGTTAATCCTTTTCTCTGGGTAAGATAGACATGGCCTTGATGTTGGGTTGTTTCCCTAGAAAATCATAGCTGTGGGTTCAGAAGTAATCTATGGGGAGTTCCTGCTGTGGCACAGTGGGTTCAGAATCCGACTGAAGTGGCTTGGGTCCCTGCAGAAATGCAGGCTCTGTCCTGGCCCGGCACAGTGGCTTAAAGGATCTGGCATTCCCAGAGCTGTGGCGTAGGTCACAGCTGCAGCTTGGGTCCATTCCCTGGCCCAGGAACTTCCTTTATGGGTGTGGCCATTTAAAAAAGTGAACCATGAGTTTTGGAGGCAAGTCACAGTCCTTGGTGCATTTGGAAAGCAATGGCATGGAAGGAAATTAACCCAGCAATAGAAACAGTGAACAGAAATGAAAAGGCCATGACCTGTTCGAACCACTGACCATTGAATATGCCGATCATTTAATTCGGCTGTGTTTCTGACACTGTTCTCCTTCATCAGTGGCTCTCAAGTTGGTGTGAGCATCAATATCACTTTGGATGGGGGGCTTGCTGTAACTTGGAAGCCTGGGCCCCACCCCAGGAGTTCCTGATGACTAGGTGTGAGGAGGGGCTCGAGAATTCGCTTTTCTGCCAAATTCTGGGTGCTGCCGATGCTGCAGGTCTGAATACCACATTTGGGGGACCACTCTCCTAGGAAATCAGGGAGAGTTCTGTTTAATTCCAAATGTTTTAGAAGGTGCTTTTTTTTTTTAATTTTTTTATTTTTTAGGCTGCTTGTGGAAATTCCTGGGCTAGAGATCAAACTCAAGCCACAGCAGCGACCCGAGCTGCTGCAGGGACAATGCCAGATCCTTTATCTCTGTGCCACAAGCGAACTCCCTTAAAAGGTGCTGTTTAAACTGAGGGTGAAGCTCAGAAATTAAGCGCTGCAATCTCAGGGCTATTCTCGTAGCATTTTGTGCTCTGATTGACTCTCTTTTCTAAAAATTTTATTGGAGTGTAGTTGACTTACAATGGTGTGTTAGTTTCAGGTGTGCGGCAAAGTGAATCGGCCATAAATATGTATATTATATCCACTCTTTCCCCCCCATATGGGTTAATGCAAACTATTGAGACGATTTCCCTGAGCTACACAGTAGGTTCGTATTAATCATCTGTTCCGTACAGTAATGTGTGTCTACTACTCCCGTCCTCCCAATTCTTCCTTCCCCCGTGGTTTCCCCCACGGTAACCGTAAGATTGCTTTTGAAATCTGCAAGTCTGTTTCTGTTCTATAAACAAGCTCCCTCCCCTACATCATGTTTTATTAGATTCCGTATATAGGTGATATCATACGGTATCTTTGACAGCTCACTCAGTATGATAATCACTAGGTCCAATCATGTTGCTGAAAATGGCATTATTTCATTCATTCTTTCTTATGGCCGAATAATATTCCATTGTATATATGTACCACATCTTCTTTATCCATTCCTCTGTTAATGGACATTTACTCTTTCTTTTAAGGCTGCACTCAAGGCATACGGAAGTTCCCAGTCTAGGGGTTGAATAGGAGCTACAGCTGCTGGCCTACACCACAGCCACAGCAACGTGGAATCTGAGCTGTGTCTGCAACCTCCACCACAGCTCACCACACCACCAGATCCCCAACTCACTATAGCGAGGCCAGGGACCAAACCCGCATCCTCATGGATACTAGTCAGATTCGTCTCCACTGCACCACAACTGGAACTCCAGTGGACATTTACTCGATGAAATAAGGCCTAATGTATGGAGGAATAAATGGAACTTTTTGTGACATTTCAATAGAAATTCTGTAACTGCATAAGGGACACAGAAAATATTACTTACAAATAGGCACAGTTCAGCACTTTGCCTTGATTTCTTTTGCACTTGCATTCAGAGTACAAGTAACAGTGACAAAGAGCTCTCAAAATCCTACACTGAAAGGAAATCAAAACACCCTTCCCAAAGGTTTCAGCTGAGCACTGCTTTGTCGGCAAAATTAAGATGAGAATCAGGATTTATAGGCACCAAATACTAGTTTCTGATCCACCGAATTAGATGTCATGATCTTGCCCAGACTGCATCAGCATCTAAATATTTTCCCACCAGCAAGAAGACACAGGAATGCCTTTTTCACATTAAGAGGATGTCATTTGTCAAATGACTCTGGAAATCAGTCATTTTGACCAGATCATTACGCAGAATTTTCCCCAGCACTTATAGTTGGATTTATTATACCTTTTTAAAACATCCATCCTATTTCTGTTTTGATACTACTAGGAACATTTTTCAAAGAAATGTTCCTTCCATTGGTAAAAAGGGCAAGCCTGAGAGAATCCTCATCTCAAAGGGCATTTTATCCCACGGTTCTTATCTTAGATATATTAAAACTATTTAATTACTGGGCTTTTTTTCCCTCAGTTCTGAAAGGAGATCATCAAAAAATGGAGGAAGTGACCCTCCGGTTACCAGGCTCTTGCAGGATGTGGGAGGTGGGTGGGTCGCCAGGGCATGTTTGGGACGCTGTTGTCAAGTGCAGGGAGGTCACTGGACCTGGAAACCGGCTCCCCCGAAGGAGTTTACTTGCCATACTAGCAAAAAATAAAATGCTAGAATCCCCGCTTTTACTTTTGTAACAGCCCGCTGTTTTATTTCACCCCAAACGGTCTTAAGGAATTAATTTCATCTTAATTCTCTCCCAATAAGAATCAAAGAGTAAGGAAAACATCGCAAAGCTTTCCAGGCTCTGTGATTGGTGAGCCGTTTGCAGATGCTGGCGTGTTGGCGCCTGCATGAGAAGGCCAACTTCCATTCTCTTACAAAAGCAACTGCATTTTTTTGGCTAACACAGTGGGGCTTTATTCGGTTGGCTGATGTTGTTCTGCTTTACATTTGGGGGAGAGCCATGGATTCTTAGAAAAATCTCATAAAACCTATGGGTCCGCTTGCTGGAAACGTACATACCTCTTCATACACGCAGAATTGCAGGTGCAATTTCAGAGAGTCCGAGGGAGCTCTGTGACTCGCTCTGCTAAGTGTCCTGAGAACCCCCTGGTGAGGAGCCCTTTCTGTGTCCTGTGGCATCAGACGGATGACGATAAACCGATCTGCTCCTCTAACTTGGGTGGGCTGCCTTGTTTTCCTGTCTTCCCCCAGCGCTCAAGATTGACAGCAGCTTGTTTTTCTTATTCAGGCTCCCAAGCTTCAACAGCCTTTTTGTATCATTTGCAGTGAACTGACTTCCCCTCACCTGCCTACATGGTCTCCCCTTGTTCATAACTAGGACAGAACAGGACAGATCAGAACATTTGGAACCCACAGAATATCCATTTGGAGAGCTCCCTTCGTGGCTCAATGGTTAACGAACCTAACTAGGATCCATGAGGATGTGGGTTTAATCCCTGGCCTCGCTCAGTGGGTCGGGGATCCCGCGCTGCTGTGGCTGTGCTGTAGGCTGGCAGCTGTAGCTCCGATTCAACCCCTAGTCTGAGAACCTCCATACCCTGCAGGTGCGGCCCTAAAAAGACAAGAAGACCACACAGAAAAAACTCGTTTGGAAAATTATGATCTTAGGTACACCGTAACAGTGGTTGACACCACCAGCACCGTGTTGTCTTAGGAACATCTGTAACATGTGGCACGGACACAGAGGTCTCCCTCAGCGGTATAAACGAGGTATAAACGAGGTGTCACAGATTGGGGGCCGGGAATGCAGAAAGCACTGTGTGATATCCTCTTTATCCAGAGAAAGTGAAGGGTGGATGGCAGGCCCCCAGCCTCGGCATGTAAAGCTGTGAAGAGGTATTAAAATAAGGGATTTGGAGTTCAAGTCATGGAGCAGCAGAAACGAACCTGACTAGTGTCCATGAGGATGTGGGTTCGATTCCTGGCCTTGCTCAGTGGGTTAAGGATCCGGTGTTGCCATGAGCTGTGGTGTAGGTCGAAGATGCAGCTAAGATCTGGCGTTGCTGTGGCTGTGGTGTAGCCCGGCAGCTACAGCTCCAATTCCACCCCTAGCCTGGGAACCTCCAAATGCCATGGGTACAGCCCTAAAAAGACAAAAATAAATAAATAAATAAAAAGAATAAGGGGTTTGCCTCCTTTTTCTGTCCCTTGATGGAGGGTGAAAATTGATACTTGCCGTTGAGAACTCATTAGGCAAAAACTTCCAGGCTTCCAAACCGAGACTCTACCTTTTAGGAACAATTACAATGAAAAAACCTTGAGTCCAAACCGTTGGCTTATGTCCCTTAACTTCTATATACCTTCCGTATTTTTGCTTTTAGAGTTCTCTCCATTTGGTGGGTGTCCAGCAGCCAGAAGGACAATGCCGAATTGAATTTAAACAGAGGAAATGACCTCTGCGGGACCCCGGGAGGGCCAGAGCTTCTGGGGGAGTGACTGCCCCACATCCACGGGCCTGGCGGCACCTGGACCTGAGTGCGACTGAAACGTTACTTCATTTTGTTTTAGGATTTAGTTCAAGACAGTGTCCGGATGGGATGTGTGTTTGTTTTCTCCAGAGTAGATGACACCATTCTCGCTGATACGAACACCCCCAATACAGGGCTTATAGAAAATGTTTAAATGATCAAAAAAGAGGCATTTCTTAAAAAGTTGGAATTTGGTTTCATGCATAACTGTATCAAAACTTTAAATAGAAATAATGTCATTTGAATGAAAATTTTGGTACGTTAAAAATTCACATGAAGGCAGCATATTTAAACTTCAAATTTGAAAAAGGCTAGAAGTCTTTGACAAGTATGAAATAATGATTTCTGGAAATTGCTCTTTTTCTAATAGCAATTTTCTTAATTGCCGTTTTTATTAACTAGCAATTGGAATTCTTTTTTTTGTCTGTTTTTTTAAATTTTATTAGAGCGTAGTTGATGTATAATGTTGTGCCGATTTCTGCTGTACAACAAAGTGACCCAGTCAGACATGTACATATATACAATGCCTTTCTTATATGCGGTTGAAATTCGTAAGCACTACTACTACAAGTCTTCATTAAACATGTCTAATACTAAATTATGAGTAAAATGGTAGCTTTCTAAGACCTGTCAGGTTTGGGATCTCAACTCTGCCTAGGACATAGACATATTCAGTACGGGTGTATTGACTGATGTCTTGATTTGTATTTTTTTTTTTTTTTTGGCCTTCCCCGAGGCATGTGGAAGGTCCCGAGCCAGGGACCAAACCTGTGCCATAGCAGCAACCGGAGCCACTGCAGTGACAATGCTGGATCCTTAACCCACTGTGTCACAAGGGGGAACTCCTCGATTTGTATTTTAATTAAGGTGAAAGCACTCTCTTGACTCAAGGTGTTTGTAATTGTAGTTTAAGAGTTAATATTTTCCGGAATTCCTGTCGTGTCTCAGTGGAAACAAATCTGACTAGATTCCATGAGGACGAAGGTTCCATCCCTGACCTCGCTCAGCGAGTTAAGGATCAGGCGTTGCCGTGAGCTGTGGTGTAGGTCGCATATGCAGCTGGATCCTGCGTTGCTGTGGCTGTGGTGTAGGCCAGCAGCTGTAGCTCCGATTGGACCCCTAGCCTGGGAACCTCCTTATGCTGCAGGTGTGGCCCTCAAAAGACCAAAAAGAAAAAGAGTTAATATTTTCCCTAATGTATAGAAACTCAAATTAAGTGATGTGTCAAGGCAAATCACCACATTTCAATCTACTACTTAAGGCTTATGCCTGAAATATTTATGAAATTCAGAAAAGAAATCCTTTCACATTCAGGGGAAACATATGACGAATAACAATGTGATCGGTGATGCCATGAGTTGTCCTCTAATAGTCAGTGGAAAGCTGCTTGCCTCCTTCACAGTAAGTAGCTTTGGAGTGCCTGCCGTCCTCTGGATTATTTGCTCCCCGGTGCTAGAATTCACCCCTGGGGTTGCTAACAATTTCTTAGTCATCTACTTACTTCCTACCAACAAGCAGATGACTCCCTAGGAGAACATGGAGTGCTCTGGAATGCACTCACTTTTCGAGACTAATACAGCAATTTTGACGCTAAGCGAGCAGCTTAGCTTAGCAGGCATAGTGGTCCTTCTGGGGACAAAAGGGGCTGAAGAAAGCAGTTTGGAATCCACAGCGATCACTGCGGGTTCCACTACCTGGCAGGTTATTCTGAATATAGCAGGTGTGTTCTCGGGGGAGGGTGTGTCCTCCCAGACAGCTGAGGCTGGCAGCCAAACACTGTATTTGCAAATAATAGACTCCTCCGCTGAATTTGCAAACACTCAGGGCTAGTGTTGATCTCCTTATTATTGCTTGGTGAGGATGAATGTTAGCTGACAAGTTTATGCACTTAAAAAAAAAAAAAAAGGCCAGTGCAGGGAGCTTCCTTGTGGAGCAGTGGGTAAAGGACCCAGCATTGCTACAGCTGTGACTCAGGTAGAAAACGTGGCCGGGTTTGATCCCTGGATGAGGAACTTCCACATACCGTGGGTGCAGCCAAAAAAAAAAAAAGAAGAATTACTGTCTCACAGGATAATAAAACCGTATCCTCCAGGCTACCTTTAAAACATTAAAAAAAAAAAAAAGCGAGCTGCCGTCATGGCTCGGCAGTAACTAAACCAACTAGTATCCATGAGGACACAGGTTCGATCCCTGGTCTCATTCAGTGGGTTATGGATCTGGACTTGCCATGATCTGCACTGCAGGTTGCAGACAGGGCTCGGATCTGGCGTTGCGTGACTGTGGCATTGGCCGGCAGCTGCAGCTCCTATTTGACCCCTAGCCTCGGAACTTCCAAAGCCCGTGGCCTTAAAAATGAATAAATACATACATACATACATACATACATACATACATAAATACATACATAAATAACAAAACCGTGCAGAGGTCTGCTGACCTTTAAAATAATGCCCGATCAGAGTAATATACCAGGAGGTCCCTCTTTTTTTTATTTCCCTGGCCTGGTTTTTTATACTATGTATATTAATATAGTTTATATTCATATACAAATATGCATGTAAAAATACACATATGGGTATGTAGCTATATGTGTTTACTTGAGTTTTCCACAAAGCGGAGCCCGAGACAGGCTTGTGTGCATTGCATACAGTTTATTTGAGACGCGCCAGGCAGCAGAAGTAAGGGAACAGAAGCAGTCCGTGCGCCATGTCGGAGTTCTGTCACCAAGGCAGGTGTCCTAGCTCTGAGGTTTGACCTTACTGGGACCAGATGAGAAGCATGTGCACTGCCTCCCAGAACTCCACCTGATGGGCCAGGACGTGAGAGCAATTACCTCCCCCACCCCCCAGCAGGATAACCCTGCATCTCTCAGCTGCATTTGTGTCCAGATGGAGCAGGTTTTTATAGCCTCAGAGAAGCTCCAGATGAATCTGAGCTTGCACCAAGCTTTTGCTGCAGCTGAAATCAGAATTAAGCTGCGGGATGGGACATGGGGGCACCAGCATCATCGGATACACCCCTCACTGGGCACCACTCAGACCCGCTCTCGCTCCTCGTCAACTCAGATCCATCATCACCAAGTCTTCAAAGTGATAGCTGGCCACAGTCTCTGTTAAAGACCTGAGACGCCGCGACTGATTTAAGAAGCTGCAGTCCCTATGGCTGCATCTGGATCTGAAGCCAGTACTGAATGTTCCTGTCACTCTCCTACCTGTTCTAGATTCCTCACACCCTGAGGCAACATGTAAACTGATCCACGTTGTTTGGTGAAATGAGCCGGATCTCTTCCCAGACAGCTCTGAGCCTGGGTAGCCTTGCTTTTGTCAAGCTGTGCTTACTGCTGCTTCCCATTTACATGATCACCGGATGGGACAGGAGGTGCCTTAGGAAATCCTCTTCCGGGCAGAACACTTCCACCCCTCGCCACTGTGTCGCAGCAGACTTATCTCCTGGGCACAATGGCATCAGTTTCCCCCACCAGAGCAGGAGCTCCCAGCAGTAACCACTGGTTCAGCAGCACGAGTCCCCCCACCCCGCCCCCGCCCCACCTACTACCACCAAAGGCTAAGGGGTACTTGCAGCTACAGCTTCAGGTTCGGTGCAAACCTTGGTCCATCTCTTGGTGAAAGTGTCCCCTTCTCCCATGGGAACCGGGGCTTCTAATCCAGTAGAGCGTAGGTGTTAGAACAGAAAATCAAAGAGGCAGGAGACCAGAGCACCAAGACCTCAAGTGAGTTTTACTGACCCACAGATTGGTCAGGAGCACGGACGGAGAACCCAGGCTCCCGGCCGCTTAGGAAGCAGTTACTTATATAGGAAAAGGGATCGTTTCTGTTCTCAGCACAGGTTTGTTCTTGCGCTAAGTCAGTATTCAGGGGTTGGGGGGGCAATCTCCTTAGGAATGTGGGTTGGTTTTGAGTAGGGGGTCCCATGACAAATAACTGCCAGTCCCTCCCACTCCCTCCGCCTCCCCCTTGGCAACCACAAGTCTGTTCTCCAAGTCCATGAGTTTCTTTTCTGTGGAAAGGTTCGTTTGTGACATAGATTAGATTCCAGATATAAGTGATATCATATGGTATCTGTCTTTCCCTTTTTGACTTCACTTAGTATGAGAGTCTCTAGTTCCATCCATGTTGCTGCAAATGGCATTATTTTGTTCGTTTACATGACTGAGCAGTATTCCATTGTGTATATATACCACATCTCCTTAATCCATTCATCTGTTGATGGATATTTAGGTTGTTTCCATGTCTTGGCTACTGTGAATAGTGCTGCAATGAATATACAGATGCATATATCTTTTTCAAGGAAAGTTTTGTCCAGCTATATGCCAAAGAGGGGAATTGCTGGATCATATGGTAGTTGTATATTTAGTTTTCTGAGGTACCTCCATACTCTTTTCCATAGTGGCTGTACCAATTTACATTTCCGCCAACAGTGTAGGAGGGTTCCCTTTTCTCCATACCCTCTCTAGCATTTGTTATTTGTGGACTTATTAATGATGGCCATTCTGACAGGTGTGAGGTGGTACCTCACAGTAGTTTTTATTTCTCTAATAATCAGTGATGTTGAACATTTTTTCATGTGCCTGTTGGCCATCTGTGTATCTTCTTTGAAGAAATGTCTATTCAGGTCTTTTGTGAATTTTTCGATTGGGTTGTTGGGTGTTTTTTTGCTGTTGAGTTGTATAAGTTGTTTGTATATTTTAGAGATTAAGCCCTTATCAGTTGCATCATTTGAAATTATTTTCTCCCATTCCGTAGGTTGTCTTTTTTTTTTTTTTATGTTTTCCTTTGCTGCAAAGAAGCACATTTTGGAAAACACTTGACCAGATAAGCCTTGAATGTTAGGTGCTTCCTCAGATTTCATGGTGCTGTGACAGTTACACCAGGTCATGTGACCAATTTGGGCCAATGGGATGTAGGTAGAAATGATGCCGTGGTGATACCAAGCTGAAGCACGGACACAGGGAGATAAGCTGTCTTTACTTCCCTCTTCCCTTGATGTTGTGATGATGGGAGAGATGCAGCAGCAGGAAGGCAGAGCATCCATGAACCTGAGTTCCTGAATGTCAGTGTGGGAAAAAGAGCCCTTCCCCACCGTCTGCACTGGGGGACATACAGTGTGAGCAAGAGGCACTGATGTTTTCTCCCACAGCAGAAACCAGCCTACCCAAACAATCTCAGAAACAGAATCCTCTAGCTCATTATTTTTTATGCTTTTAGTCTTCTTTTATCTAATCTGATATCTTTCAGAGGGATACACAGTTCCAGCATGCTGCATACCAGCTCAAGAGTGTCTGTGGATTACACTAAAATGACTCAATGGAAAAGCTATGCAATAACATTTTTTAAGATCATAACATGGCAGTCAAAATTATATTTTGGCTGCTGCCGTTTATTTTCTGAACAATCATTCGGCTTATTTAATAGAAAAGGATTCCCACACGGAATAATTTCTAAGTGAGTCAGGTAGGTTATTAACTCATATAATAGACATTAAACAATAAGAATCAATATACATTGAACAATTACCGTGTACTGGGTAATTATAAGGAGTAGACTATAGAAGGTCAATACAGAAAGTTTGATTTTCAGTAACTTGCATTAGAAATCCAACTCTGGAGTTCCCATTGTGGCTCAGAGGGTTAAGAACCCAACATAGTGTCTGTGAGGATATGGGTTTGACTCCTGGCTTCTCTCAGTGGGTTAAGGATCCAGTGTTGCCTCAAGCTGCAGCATTCGGCATATATGTGGCTCAGATCCTGTGTTGCTGTGGCCGTGGTGCAGGCTGGCAGCTGCAGCTTTGATTTGACCGCTAGACTGGGAACTTGTATATGCCACAGCTGTGGCCATAAGAACAGACATGGCTCAGATCTGGCAATGCTGTGGCTGTGGCGTAGCCCAGCGGCTACAGCTCTGACTGGACCCCTCGCCTGGGAACCTCCAGATGCCAGGTGCGGCCCTAAAAAGACTAAAAAAAGAAAAAAAAACATAGAATACCTAAAGAACTATTCCAACTCAATAATAAAAAGACAACTCAATTTAAAAGCAGGCAAAGAATCTGAAGTGACAGTTCTCTGAGGAAGACATAAAAATAGCCAATAATTACATAAAAAGATACTCAACCTAACCATCAGAGGAATGCAGAGCAAGATAAAAGTGAGATGCCACTTCAGACCCACTTGGATGGCTGTCACCAGAGAGGCGGGTGATAACAGGTGTTAGTGAGGATATGGAGAAATTCGAATCCTCAGATGCTGCTGGTCGGTGCAGCCGCGTTGGGAAACAGTCTGGCAGACAATCAGGTGGTTCGGCCGTGAGTTATCATGTACGATCTAGAACGTCCAGTTATAGGGATGCGTCCAAGAGAACTGGAAACAGACATTCAAACAAACACTCTTACACAAACGTTCACAGCAGCATTATTTGGACTGGCCAGAAAGTGGAAACAACCCAGGTGTCCATCAACAGACAAACAGTTCGATAAAACGTGTTATTTCCATACGGCGGGATAGCACTTGGCAATAAAAAGAAATGAAGTTCTGAAAAAAGCCACTGCATGGATGAACCCTGAAAACATCAGAGTACACGAAAGATGCCAGACACACCAAGGGTTACATATGGAATGATTCCATTTATATGAAATTTCCAGAAAAGGCGAATCCAGGGAGAAAGAGAATGAATTAGCGTTTGCCTAGGGCTCTGAGGCGTGGGATGACCGAGCGAGGGACCCCCACAGGGCATAGGGTTTCTTTGGGGGACGATAAAAATGTCTTACATTGATGGTGGGGTGGTTGCACAACTCTGTGAATATCCTAAAGGCCACTGACTCTTACACTTTTCATGGGTAACCGGATGGCATGCCACCTGTATCTCAGCAAAGCCTGTTTTAGAAAGACTGTTGTGGGGGCTTCTCATTGTGGCCCCGCAGTAATGAACCCAAGCAGTATCCACGAGGATGTGGGTTCCAGCCCTGGTCCCACTCAGGGGGTTAAGAATCTGGTGTTGTGTGAGCTGAGGTATAGGTCACAGACAAGGCTCGGATCTTACGTTGCTGTGCTTGTGGTGTAGGCTGGCAGCTGTAGCTCTGATTCAACCCCTAGCCTGGGAACTTCCCTATGCTGCAGCTGTGGCCCTAAAAAGCATAAATAAATACAAACTAAAAAATATAAAGGCTATCGTGCAGAATAAGCCATGTGTTAAGTATAAGTGTTGGCACATAAGACAAAAATGCAACTTTTAAAACACTTTATAAAAGCATCACAATTCTTGACTCCAAGACCCCGTTCTTTGGGGCCAGCTATAAATTCTCTGTGAATAATTCATTCTGAGCCCCTCTATCCTTCCAACCTTCAGAGTAGAATTAGGAATGTTATCTGGTGCCAAAAAAAAAACAAAAAACAAATGCCCCCGGTCACTGATGTTTCAAGTCTGCCTCGAACATCATTGCTGTCCGCTGAATCGCGTAAATCACGTAGTTTCTGCGCCTCGCTCAGCATCACTGCGAACCTTGGAACAGTGTGTTCCTTTCCCCCCGGACCCCCTTGCCCCTCAGATCGCCATCAGACTCAGGTCTTCAGGCTCAGCCATCTCACCCCTCGCCAGCCTAATGGGAGCCTTTTCTAGTTGGGGAGAACTTCTCTGCTTCTCCCTGCTTCTCTGTGGTGGCCCTGAAACTCAATCTTACTTCTTCTCAAAGAGGTGACCTTGATGAGAACTAGTTAGATTCTATTCTTTTGGTACAGCAAAGAGCAGAACAAATGGAAGACTTAAACTACTATATTCGAGCATCCTGAAGGTTTATATATATCTTGATAAAATGATACCATGAGTTAAAGAGAATAAGTTACTGATAACAACAATAAACATACATTGATTGAGTCTTTGTGTTTAGCACGGTGTAAGAACCTCCCATGTTTTACCTTTCTCCTTTCAAGGAGAACAAATAAGTATGGCATTCTGGGAGTTCCCATGGTGGAGCAGTGAAAGTGAATCCAACTAGTATCCATGAGCTTGTCTGTTCGATCCCTGGCCTTGATCAGTTGGGTCAGGGATCTGATGTTGCCATGAATTGTGCTGTAGGTTGTGAGCACAGCTCCAGTCCTGCATTACTGTGGCTGTGGTGCAGGCTGGCAGCTATTGCTTCAATGCAACCCCTAGCCTGGGAACTTCCATATGCTATGAGTGCAGCCCTAGAAAGCTAAAAAATGGCACTCAGTAAGGAAATATTGATTTTGGTCCTCAGTTCCAAGAAATGTGACAAACTGATTCATAAAATAAACATCCTGAAATTGTTGACAATACTTGATTGAGGAGGTTGGCTAAGACACGAGGGGTGCTTGTTTTTATAGTAGCTTACACGGGTGAAAATAGGCAGCAGGGTTTTATTTTTCAATTCATTTACCCATCTATCAAAAGAAAGGGAAGCAGTGTTTCCAATTAAGAAAAAGAGCTTGCTGGGAGTTCCCGTTGTGGCTCAGTGGGTTAAGAACCTGACATAGTGTCCGCGAGGATGTAGGTTCAATCCCTGGCCTCGCTCACTCAGTAGGTTAAGGATCCAGCATTGCCCCAAGCTGCAGTGTAGGCCACAGGTGCAGCTCGGACCCAGTGTTTCCGTGCCTGTGTAATAGGCTGGCAGATGTAGCTCAGGTTCGACCAGTAGCCTGGGAGCCTCCATATGCCGCAAGTGCGGCTGTAAATAGAAAAAAAAAAAGAGTTTGCAAAGCAATGCTTCTCTTTGCAACACTTGACAGAGATCATGTAATCTGTAAAGAGAGCCCAGGATAAAGAAGGGAGGGCCTTCCTGGACTGAATAGTAGGGCTTCGAAGAAAAAGCTCTAAACTGAGTCCAAGTTGCAGAGCCAAGTCTTACCTTCTGGGCCTTTTTCTCCTCTGCAGCATGAGAAATCTGGCCTAGACGGAGAAGTTGTAAAGACCCTCCACACACCTCACCCCCTCTGACCGCTGTGCACATATGGTTGTGTCAGAAATATTGCATTAGTAGGCGCCTGTTAAAAGCAGGATTTGGGTGTAAACCAGTCCCAGCTATAGGCCTTCCTGCATCTCTTGTCATGAAGAGGATGAAGACTGAGGCAGTTGAAGCAGTGGGAAGGCCACCGACTCTGACTCAGCTCTGGCTCTCGCGTTTACGAGCTCTGCTACCACTTGACCTCTTTCAGCCACAGTTTCCCAGCCTATAAAACAGGGATCGTGAGAATCACAGCCTCGCCCTAGGGTTTAGGACAAATCACTTTGTGAACCTGTTGCCTGTCTAGTATCATACAGTTATGAGATGCAATCGCGGTTAAAGACCCGTCTGGATCCCGGCCCCTACGCCTCAGTTTTCACTCTCAGCACTGTTGGACCTAGGGGGTGTCTAGCTGTCATTTGGGGGGAAACCCAGTTGTGTTTTTCTCCAATCGCTGAAAGAACTGCCACTCTGCTTTTCCTGCCCCAGATTGTCCTGACTCTTCTTTGTTGTTTCGAGCAAACGAGGCTCATACCCGAGCCCTGAGCACTTCATCTTCGCCTCTGTCAGCTTGCTGTGGACTACTTCAGTTCTTTTATTTTTTTAAAAAATGTTTTATTATAGTTGATTTACAATGTTCTGTCAGTTTGTGCTGTACAGCAAAGTGACCCAGTTATACATTTATATACATTCTTTTTTCACATTATCCTCCATCATGTTCCATCACAAGTTCCCTGTGCTATACAGCAGGATCTCATTGCTTATCCACTCCAAATGCAATAGTTTGCAGCTACTAACCCCCACTCCCAGTCCAACCCACCCCCTCCCCCTCCCCCCTGGCAACCCCAAGTCTGTTCTCCATGTCCAACCCCAAGTCCGCTCTCCATGTCCAACCCCAAGTCCGCTCGCCATGTCCAACCCCAAGTCCATTCTCCATGTCCAACCCGAAGTCCATTCTCCATGTCCAACCCCAAGTCCGCTCGCCATGTCCAACCCCAAGTCCATTCTCCATGTCCAGCCCCAAGTCCGCTCTCCATGTCCAACCCCAAGTCCATTCTCCATGTCCAATCCCAAGTCCATTCTCCATGTCCAACCCCAAGTCCGTTCTCCATGTCCAACCCCAAGTCCGTTCTCCATGTTCAACCCCAAGTCTGCTCTTCATGTCCAACCCCAAGTCCGTTCTCCATGTCCAACCCCAAGTCTGTTCTCCATGTCCATGTCCATGGTTACTGTTACTTTTCTGCGACCTACCTTCAATTCTTTTCTAATTTAAATTTTCAAGGTTTCTAGCTTCCCTGCCACAGTGAATCCTGGAACTGCCTTTTCCATGAAAATGCTCTTTTGCGAGGAGGTAAAGACCAAAACCCAACACACAAGAAAGCATACCTTGCCTACCCTCCACCCCCCAAGTGGCAATTCCAGCATTCTTTTCCCGTAGAGTATTAATGTGTCATCTGGACAAAAGGCAAAAGAAGTCCAAAAGCAAGTAAAACTAAGGCATTATCTTCCATGGGTCAGGACCTTAACCATAAATGGGCTAAACATCATAAAACTGTTTCTAGAGGAGCCCCCCACCCCCACCCGCACTAACCACAATCCAGTTTGCACACTGAGATTTGGATGAGCATTTTCTGCATCATTTGTATGTCATTCAAGGTGGCTTCATGGAAAGCCAGAAACTAATTTTGAAGATATTCATTCATTCATTCATTCATTCATTCATTCATTGCCAAAAATGAACAAAGAGAGTGACAGGTACTGGATGATAAACGGGGCGGGGGGGGGGGGATCATACCCTGCCCTCAAGCATGTCCCTATTAAAAGAAGTAACAATGAGACTGTCTCCCTCCCAAGAACACTTCTAACATCGCATGTCTATTACAACCCTGTGATGTAGGTACTAAGATTATCTTCATTTTCCCAAGGAAGAAACTGAGGCACGGAAGGGCTGAGTAATTTCCCCAAGTCACACAGGCAGCAGGTGGTGAGCCAGGATTCAGCCCAAGCATTCTGGCTCCAGGACCTACGCTATTAACTTCATTTTAGCTTCTTCTTCTTTTTCTTCTTCGATGGTCACTGTCAATTCTTTACCCCAGGAGAGTGAGTCACACAGAGATTTCAGGTATCATGTTGAAGCCTTTCAGATCCCCACACCTCTCAACACGAACTAGGCCATCATCTTTTCCAGGAATGCAGAAGCCCGAACATCTGAGGCTCTTTAAATATCATGGAGCAGGGCTGTCTACCAGGAGGGTGATCTAGTGCCTGTTGTAGTTTTTACTTGAAAAATCTGTTTTCCCGAAATCCATCCACACTTCCTATCACTGCCATCATTGGGAGGAATAACATATAATCAGAAGAAGGAGACCTAAACAGTAATAAAAAGCATTCACGTTGTTTAGCTTGTTAGCCATGTTTTCAAGATGCTTCAGTGATCTCACTCCGAAAATATCTATTGAACTCCATCAACATTCCACGAAACCATGGGGGCAATCTCCAGATTCGGTGTGTGGTAAATGGCAAGTGCCACAGATTCTGCAAAATTTGGATACATTCCTAACAAAACAGCCACCGGAGGCAATGACTAATATTTGTAATGCTTGACGGGGGTGGGGACGGGGTAGTATATTCGACCTTCCACAAATTCTCCCAGGTAATTAGTTTCTATGAAATACTATTCTTAGCAGTGTATTTCAGCTCATGTCTGCTTCCCTTTTAAACGGTCATCCATAACCCCCACCAACACACACACACACACACACACACACACACACACACACACACACACACGCATATACACATAGATACCATGCATACTGCTGAGACTTTGGGAAAGATAGGGTATGCATCCTTATCATGAGAGTACTTGAATACATTTAAACGTAGAAAATACAGATAATAATACAGCTGAAATAACTGCTGCTATCAAAATCCAACAGTGGCTGAAGAGCTGTGCCACCCCTCAGTGGTGAGCAAGTCCACGTCTTCAGGAACAGAGAGGAGGTTCTACCATTCGAAGGATGCCTTCAGCCCTTTTAATGTTGTCATCCATATTTCCTTTCATGCTAGAAAGGCAGAAGTAGAACCTGCAGACTCTCTGCTTTGTTCTCGTTTCCCTTCAAACAAGTGGTTCTTTCTTTTATCGCTGGTTTTCTTTTGCTGAGCCTTTTCCAATCTCCACTGAGGCCTTTAGAAACTTTTCCCTAAATCGTGTTCCTTTCCTCTTGGGTGCACACTGGTCTTGCATTTCCCAGGCTTCCTTGCGGTTGGGTGTGACCATGTGACTAAGTCCTGGCCAATGGAATATGGGCAAAATTGATACATCACTTCTAGGCCAATCAGAAACCCTCCATGCTCTGCTTTGTTCTCTGCTTCCACCAGGGTTTCAGGGAGGGCCTCAGCGATGGGGGAGCCGTGGATGGAAGAGGTCTGTCACTGAATGACTGTGTGAAGAAGGGTGACCTCTTTTCTGCCCAATGCACACTGAAACGCAAAAGCAGCGAATAATAAATGCCTAGAGTGTTAAGCCACTAAAATTTGGGGATTGTTAGTTCTGGCAGACAATCACTGTGAAACATAGTTTAAATGTTTTGCTGTCCTTTCGATCGGATTTAAATAAGCTTCAACATCACTTGAAAATTATTTCTGTTACCAATGCCGTGAAGAAAACCAAACTGAGTTTTCCCAGTTTGGAGTGCAAGTACCGGAAAATGAAACGAAACAAATTTCATTTAAACCCGATAAAAATTTGATTTGACTTGATTTTCTGTATTTTATCTATCAATAAATGGGACGTGGTGAAATATATTCACACACTTTTCAAATATTTAAGCTCCTTTTATACGGATCTTCAAGAACTTCTTTATATGGGTCCCCATGAGCTTGTTTTTGTAACTCGGAGCTCCTTCTTCAGAAAGAAGTTTTATATTTAATTCAGCATATTTGATTGTTTCTAAGCATCCAATGGGTGCAAATTAATAATAGCTCCAAAAGCTGAAAGCAGGATAGGGCTGGGGGGGGGGTGGGAGACACTAGAGTTACTTCCCTCTGATTTGGAAAAACAAAGAGGTTTTTACCTGTGAACCCTTGGAACATTTTTTTCTTTTTTTCTTAACTAGAGGATTCTGGTCTAGCAAGGAAGAGAGTGCCAGTGCAAGGCCGAGATTGTTGAGTGCTCAGATGTTCATTAACTCCTTTGTAATTCTTATGCCGGAGGTGGGGGAGAAGCTCACTGGTGGAAGGAAAATGCCCAGCAGTCGAAGAAGAATGCAGGGTCAGGGCTGGGCTGACAACAGGTACGGAAGGAAAAGAAATGACTCTGTGTAGTCATTCCAGGCACTGGAACTTGCAGTCGAAGCTAAGGTTCAGTTATCACAGGAGAGACACTTACAAGCACATGGGTCTGAAGATTCTTACCAGATCAAAGGACTGAGCAACGGGGAAGTTCAAGGTTAACAAATTACTGTGTGATCATGGCACCAGTTTAGGAAGAATCTCAGGCTGGGTGTGTGGAGCCCACCCAAGTCCCACGTCTGAAGCTTTCCCTTACATTTATTCCACCCTTAGCTCAACGGGCCCTGTGGGGTTCGGGAGGGCTGTGGGCAGCAGACATGCTGGCAATGGAAAACAGGATGGGGGTGGGGGTGGTTCTCCACACAAGGCAAGTCAAACTTGGCTGAAGCAAAGACACGGGGCTCAAATCAGCATCTCATCTATTAACTGATAAACAGGCATTATGCTGATTGCTGCCTTAGCACCTTTATCCCACGCTGGTGGGAAGGACAGCTAGTGTGGGCCCTGAGTACGGGAGATGTCCAGGCTCCCAAGGGTGGGACAAGGAAGCAGGCTGGATCCTCTCTGGTCCCTGGCTGAGGGCATCGCAAGGAGTTGATGGAGTTGTGCCTGGGCGTCTTCAGACGGTGACCCCGCCCCTCTTCCAGATCACTTCACATTATGCTGCCACCCTTGTCCTTTTCCCCTCTGACCCCCCCCCCCTGTTTATTTCCCCTTCCTCTTTTCTTTCCCTATGCCAGAGAACCTTGTTCTAATCTGGGAGTTGGGGTGAACTGATCCTTTCTATTTCTCAGGTTTTCTTTTTCTCCCAACTCATTGGTCCAAGCGATTCACAGACCCTAGCTGAGGACCAGCGCGATGAGCATTGCCGTCCCCTCTTAGGGAACAGCCGGGATCCTGCCACAAGCTCCTCTTCTGCAGGATCAGAGCTGCGGTCTAAGGAAAGGAATGATTTCTCCAGGTTGGAGCAACAAGGAGGAAGGAGGAAGGGATTTTGGTTTGAAGCTTGAAAGATCAAAGCCATGCACAAACCTCAAGAAGATTTTGGCCTCAGTGGAATACTAAGATTAGTAAGCAAGTCATAATAAAATGTAGTTAGTGACTGAGTTATGTGCTTGACCAAGTTAACTTAAAAGATAAAGGGTTATGGGTCCATTATACACAATGGGAACTTTGAATCTTGGTTTTATGGGTTTTGGTGGGAATAACAGCAGAATCTAATAAGTTGTTGGAGAAGGTTGCATATAGTAAGTAAGGGGACCCCTAAGTTACCCAGAGTTTGACAAATATTTTCTGAATGTCAGTGGAAGAATTCCAGTCTATATTTGAAAGGAATGTTCTCCCCCCTTTTTTTTATTGTTTGTGGTTTTGTGGTTTTGCTGTTGCCGGTCCTGTTACTGCCTTGCCTCTCTCCTCCTCCTCCTCTTTCCCTCCCCTCCTCCTTTTTCTTTCTTTGTCCTTACTCACATTGTCTCTTCTTTCTTCCTTTTCCTTATGCCCTTTCTTCTTTCTTCTTGTTCTTTTCCTTATGATTATTTACATCACATCTTTCCAATTACTTGAGTCAAGTTTCAAGACTTTTTTTTTTTTTCCCTGGCTGCACTTGGGGCATATGGAAGTTTCCAGGCTAGGGGTCGAATTGGAGGTACAGCTGCCGGCCACAGCCACAGCCATGTCTGAGACACGTCTTTGATCTACACCAGGAACACCAGATCCTTAACCCACTGAGTGGGGCCAGGGATCAAACCTGCGTCCTCATGGATCCTAGTCGGGTTCATTACTGCTGAGCCACGATTGGTGCTCCAAGGGGTTCTTTCAAAACGTACTTTTTTCTTAAGTCTTCCTTTTTTTTTTTGTCTTTTGTCATTTTAGGGCCACACCCACAGCATGTGGAGGTTCCCAGACTAGGGGTCAAATCAGAGCTGCAACTGCCCGCCTACACCACAGCCATGGCAATGTGGGATCTGAGCTGCGTCTGCAACCTACACCACAGCTCACGGCAACGCGGGATCCTTAACCCACTGAGCAAGGCCAGGGATCGAACCCGCAACCTCATGGTTTCTAGCTGGATTCGTTTCCACGGCACGACGACGGGAACTCCAAAAAATGTACTTTTTTAATACTAAAAATGTATAGCAGTTGTCTCAATTGGTTCTGTTTGGCTGCACACAATGGAAAAATTCCAGAACAACAGAGAGATCTCTTGCAAACACGCATGAGTTCATGCTCTCACATTAAAGACACCCAAGGTCATCAGTCCAGGACCAGCTTGACACCCCCTACTGTCATCAGCTTGACACAGAGAAGGGCAAAGAGACCCGATAAAGTCACACACCAAATTACTGGCAGAACTTGGACAGCAGGGAAAATAAGACAAACCTTTAACTTGAACAATGGGACTCCAACAGGTTTCTAAATTTGTCTCACCATGAACTTGCTTTTTTTTTTTTCCTCATCTTCTTTTTTTCTCTGATTGCCTCTCGCTGGTTTTATCTTCCCTTGGCAGTATCCTTACGATAAAATACACCGCTTGGTCTTATTCATCAGGAAGACAGTAAGCATCAGACATACAGCAGTCACTGCCTCTGAGGTGCGGAGGCACCTGTAATGGTCCTGGCAGGATCTTTGGGAGGAAAGAAAGAGGCACCTCCCAGAGCTCAGCAACAGAGAATTTACATGATTACAAAATGGGACAGCAAGAGGCCCTCTGACTTAGTCAGTTTTCGGGTGCTTTTGGCTTTTTCCTGTTGGGTTATACTGATATAATAAGAAGGCAGTGGGTGTGGTGAAAAGGATATGGGCTTTGATTTCAGATTTCTGGGCTTATATTCAGATGCTCCCTACCCACCATTTAAGTGTCCTGGGTGGGCTATTTCTATAACCTCAGCTTCCTCATGTGTTCAATAGAGGTAATAGTCTCCATTCCAGAAGGTGGTTGTAAGAATTAAATGAGTAATATACGTAAAAGTTTCACCTTTCTACTTTCAGCAAAGAACCCCAAACTTCACCAAAAACAAGTCATATGGATATTCATGTTTACAGAATGAGGTACATTAGTTGCTGCTAATTTGCATTATTAGTAATAATTTCAATGGATTAAAACATTCCATCCTCCAAGGAAATGCAATGTCTTATTCAATTTTCAGAAAAAGTCAATGTACAAACAATTCAAGGAACGAATCAAGGTCTTTTTTACTTACCTTTGCACCCAGAACCGGAATGGTTTGAGGCCTATAGTGGGTATGCACTAAATACTTGTTGAATGAATAAACACATAAATGAAAGAAACAAGTTATACTCTTCTCTGTATATTTGGTACTGAAATAGTTGCTGGAAATATAAATAAAGTCCAACCTTCACGACTCTCAGAGTCTAAGTTTGGACAAAGCAACAAGATGATTTCAGACAATGCTTAACTATTATGAGGAAAATTAAACAGACTTATGGGATAGAAATTGACTGGGCAAATGTGAGGGGGGCAAAAAGAGCCTGAAATGAGATAGTCAGCAAAGTGCTCAGTGATAAGGAAACCAGTCATGGGATGATCTAGATTTGCTGCTGAAGATTTCTTCAACAAGCACTGTATTGCTTTTTTTTGTGTGTGTGTGATTTTTAGGGCCACACCAACAGCATATGGAAGTTCCCAGGCTAGGGATCTAATCAGAGCTACAGCTGCTGGCCTACACCACAGTCACAGCAATGCTGCATCCTTAACCCACTGAGTGAGGCCAAGCAGCAATTGAACCCAAAAACCTCATAGTTACTAGTTGGATTCGTTTCCACTGTGCCACAACGGGAGCTCCTGTATTGCACTCTTTGGACTTAAATTCAGAGAGCTCTATTTAGTTCATTCTGGAATCATTTTCTTCTATTACAAGTCAGCTGAGGTTTACAATCATAGATGCAGATTTCTTCCTAGATCTTGTAAAACTCAGAAATCCTTAGGCTTTGGGCTCTCCGGCGAACTAACTTTGAAGTTTCTGTACTGAGCAATGTTTTCTAAAGTGTGTCCCAGTAGACATAAGACAGTCATAGATACACCTTCCAAGAAAGAGGTACTGCGGTCAAATATGTTTGAACCAGCTCACGTACACTGATGTATGAAAGTCTTGGAGGCGGAGTTCCCTTTGTGGCACAGAGAAATGAATCTGACTAGCATCCGTGAGGAGGCAGGTTCGATCCCTGGCCTCAGTAGTGGGCTAAGGATCTGGGGTTGCTGTGAGCTGTGGTGTAGGTCGCAGATGCAGTACAGACCCCGCGTTGCTGTGGCTGTGGTGTAGGCTGGCGGCTACAGCTCTGATTCGACCCCTAGCCTGGGAACTTCCATATGTCGCAGGTGCAGCCCTTAAAAAAAAAAGGCCAAAAAAAAAAGTCTTGGAGGCATCTGAAGCAGAGTAACCAGCATGTGTTATATGTCTCCTGATATTCTCAACTTCTCAACTTATTTTAAAATTTCCCTTTCAATGTATTTTCCCCTTTTTCTGTGTACTTTGTAACCTCAAAACACAGTTTGGAAAATACTTTTTTTTTTTTTTTTTTTGCTTTTTAGGGCTGCACCCACGGCATATGGATGTTCCCAGGCTAGGGGTCCAATCGGAGCAATAGCCACCAGCCTACACCACAGCCACAGCAACATGGAAAATACTTTTATAATGTTAAAGGTGAAGCTTTGGCACAAGAGGGAAAGGAGGAAGATAATCCTTTGTCTATAAGCCTTGCAATCCTAAAATGAGATACTTACACTGACTTATTAGAAACTTAAAAGTAAACTCTAGATATCATATTTACGTACATAGTTACCTATGTTCAGTTTTTGTTTGTTTGTTTGTTTGTTTTTTTCAGTTGTTCTGGTGGGAAGCTGGGGGCGGGGATGGGATTCTTTCTATTTTTGCTTCAAGAGAGTTAACAGCATTCAAACCGATCTGCCTTTGTTTTGGTTTGGTTTTGTAGAAGGCGAACAGTAGACTATGTCAGAAACGTCATGAGGTTTTACATGTGGACACCACACCCAGCTCCAAGCCCTTCATCGCTTTCTAGTGGTGCTTTTCAGCAAATCACTCAAACCCTCAAAGCCTCATTTTGTTCTCATCTGAAGATAGGGATGGTCATTGCTACATCCTGCTGTTCGGAGGTGGAGTCAAGCTGATGTAATGGGCCT
This sequence comes from Catagonus wagneri, assembly GCA_004024745.2. Classification (NCBI taxonomy): domain Eukaryota; kingdom Metazoa; phylum Chordata; class Mammalia; order Artiodactyla; family Tayassuidae; genus Catagonus; species Catagonus wagneri. The sequence continues at coordinate 16,876,281 of PVHT021183523.1, forward strand.
GGAAGCCCGTGTCATTCTAGCCTCTTTCTGAAATATTTGCTTGAAGATGGGAATCTTCTCTCCCTAAAGGTCTTTTCAACCCCCCGCTGGAGATTCAATGGGAAAAACAGCCTGTTTGCTCTTTGTTCCCACCGTGATGACTCACAGAGGGCTGATTTATTAAACCAATTGGTGAAGAAGTAAAATGAGTGTCCTGTTTTATAGGTGTGAAATGAGCTAGTCAGCAAGTCATATGTATGATAGGCAACATTCTGGGCCAGGGCTTAGCGAGACACTTCCCTTTGCTATTTCCAACCCAAAGCAAGCTCAGGGGTCCCTGGCCAATGAACATTTTAGGGAGCTAAGGAGAGACCTTTAGCTCCCTAAAATGTTCTACAGAAGTAGAAAAATCGCAGCACGTAATGACTGAATCCATTACATCAGCTGCATAATAATACCCGTGGATGGCCTCCAGCTGTTTTCCCCACCACAGCATTTCAGAGAAGAGTTCTTCAACCCCAGTCTTAGATGGCTGCACTATTTGCAGTGGACCACACACAACGAAATGCAACAATCTGACTTCCATAATAACTGATTGAGTCAAGCACACCATTTTAGAAGACTGTTTAACAAAACATATTTTTAGGGCTTAGAGAACGTCCATGAAGGATTTTTTTTAAGCCCACTCTTACAGAGCACAACCATATCACAGTGTTTTCCGCTCTCAGGAATTGCCTCATGAGTCATGCCTAATATTAACCCAAAGCTGAATTAGTGGTGTGTGCTCTCGGTTTGATTGTTTAGTTTTCATCTTAATGTTGATTTCGGAGCTGTGGAATATAAAAGTGGAATTGGTCTGCTGGCATGAAGAAAGGGAAGCAGTGTCTCTTTCAGGGTAACTAGGGGAGTAGAGACATTTCACTAGGTATCTTCCTTCTCCTAGGATGCATTGCCTCCTGATAGAAAACAGGTACAATTCTTTTCTTTTCTTTTCTTTTTGGCTGTGCCTGTGACACCTAAAAGTTCCTGGACCGGGGACTGAACCAGCATCACAGCTGTAACCAGAGCCACATCAGTGACAATACCGGGTCCTTAACCCACTAAGCCACCAGGGAACTCTCAAATGCATCAGAACACTATCAGAAAAATACATGATAATCAGAGTATGAAGAATCCTGGATATACAAAGCCAGAGACTTGGGGGCCAGTACTGACTCTACCACTTTATGACCGTAGGCGAGTTACTCTCTGAGTTTTACTTTGCTCTTCTGTAAAGTGATAATTTCATCGATTGTTCCTAAGCTGTCTTTCGCTATTCTGATTCTGTTACAGCCCTCAAATCCACAGCCTTTTCACTCTATTCTGATTTTTCAGGGCATTCAGGTATCTTACTGTTAAGCTACTTCTTTACTAGTTTGCTTTCTGCTGAATCTTTAACGAGAAGCTCAAGTTAGCCCAAGCTCCATAGAGCTTCTACTGGATTATCAGAAGAGACCCTAGGTGGTGCTTATGATGGTGGAGACAGAGCCTTCCCTTTCCTGAATCACAAAAATCGTGAGGTTGAACCTGTAATTCTAAGTGTTGGTCTCTTTATGTACCTGCTGCAGGTACCATATTAGATTCCAATTCTTGGCCAAAATAAATGAATCATCAGTTGGTGACTCCTCTTTCATCAGCCAAAAGCTATCTCTTACCACCTTCTGTGACCTAAAGAATATAGCTGGAGTTACCGGAATAGTAAGAAAGTTAAGAACTTTGTCTCTATCGATGAGGTCTTCCTATTCCAGGTAAGGTGAAAAGGCTTTTGTAAAGAAGTAGATGAGGCGAGTTCCCTTCGTGGCTCTGTGGTTAACAAATCCGACTAAGAACCATGAGGTTGCGGGTTCGATCCCTGGCCTTGCTCAGTGGGTTAAGGATCCGGCGTTGCCGTGGGCTGTGGTGTAGGTTGCAGACGCGGCTCGGATCCTGCGTTGCTGTGGCTGTGGTGTAGGCCGGCGGCTACAGCTCCTGTCAGACCCCTAGTCTGGGAACCTCCATGTGCCACAGGTGCGGCCCTAAGAAGATAAATAAATAAATCGAACATCCAGATTGTGAGGGATCCCCTGGGCTGTCCCTGCTTCCTCAAGGTGGACTGTCTCAGATAATGTGTTTTTTTCCTGGGCATGTAGGTGAGGATCAGGACATTCTTTGAATATTAGGATGGAAGGTGGCAAAAGTTTGTATATCAAATCCCAAAGTGCTGAGGAAGGTGCCAGACATGGTCATTTTTTTTTTAAGGACACTTAAGGTGATCCAGCTCTTCATTTTATTTATGAGAGAATAAGGCCCAGAAGTTCAGGTGACTCGACCAAGGTCATCACAACCACTTATATATGAGAGTTGTTGGGTTATAATTTTGCTATAACATTCTCTTTTAATGAAAAATGTTGATATTAGTTTTCTCATCCCACTGCCAAAATTATAAAATTTCATTCCGATTCTCCATAGCCATTTTTCAACAACTCATGTGTAGCAACTTTTTATGTCCTTGGACACTAATTTGAAGAAAACTGCACAAGGAGTACATATTTTTTTTGTGGAAAATTAATACCTACAGATAAATAAAAGGAAAATTAAAGCCATCTGCAATTCTGTTCCTGGACAAAAACCATAGCGATATATGTCATATATCCTCCCTATGCATTATATACATAATTTTAATCGAAAAGTGGGATTTTACTCATTTAATATTATGCTATTTTTTTCATTCATACTTGTAAGCAAGTTTTCATATGAATACTTGCACTCCTAAGCCTCATTCTTGATGGCACACAAAAACAAAAGAAGTTGGAGGGAGTTCCTGCTGTGGCTCAGCAGGTTGAGAACACAACATAGTTTCCATGAAGATGGGGGTTCGATCCCTGGCCTCACTCAGTGGGTTAAAGATCCAACATTGCTGCAAGCTGTGGTGGAGCTCGCAGATGTGGCCTGGATCTGACGTTGCTGTGGCTGTGGTGTAGGCCAAGAACTCTAGCTCTGATTCGACCCCTAGCCTGGGAATTTCCATATGCACAGGTGTGGCCCTTAAAAGTAAAGAAAAGAAAAAAAAGGAAGTTGAAACCATCCCTGGTGAATTGCTTGAACCCATTTCATAAAATGCAAAGTTCCTTCAAAACTACTGACCTTGCTTGAAAAAAATGCACTTGGCTGTAGAGACGCAGAAATGTGAAGCTCTTCCCCTTTTAAAATCAGATGGTATTAGCAACTCCTATTTTAAGTTTGTTTATGGAACTAGAATAATACCGAACACAGATATGTAAAGGTGATTACAGCAGTGGGAGTCTGACCTTTGAAAAATCCTTCTCTGTATAAACAAGTTCTGGAATGTTTTAAAACCTCTAAGCCAGTCAATTTCATTTTTTATTTTTCATCAACCTGAGTCAACATGGAATGTCCATTTTATTTAGAGTCTGAAATGGAAATGCCTTGGTTCTCTAACCATACACAAAGGAGGTGTTTTTGGATATCACGTGCTCCTTGCCTCAAAGCCATGTGACTCTGCTGGACTCTCAGAACCCTGCAAACCTAGCCTCACCCCGCAGCCCTAGCTGACTTCCTGGTATCAGTGGACCTGCTCCTTTGGTTCTGTCATATGTTTCTTCACTGATCACTATACTGATCTCATTTCTACCTCCATACCTTTATACCAGCAAGACTTCCCTGGAATATTCAGCCCTTTCTATCCCAACCCCATTCATGCTTTTAGGTCCAGCTGACCAGCTTCCTCAGGGACACCCTCCTGGTGATTCATGCTGCACATCTCACCTCCACCTGGAACTCACTGGCTCTGAGAGTAAGCCTTGTAGGTATAGCGTGGCCACATTTTCTGTTCCTTACTTAGTACCTCCACTAAGCCTACTGGCTCCTTGTTAGTGGCTGTGTTGTAGCTTCCATTTATATTTTGCACAGCAGTGTGCCTATATTACAAATTAAGCACCAGCGTCCTCAACCTATGATGGCTTGGCTTCCGATTTTTCAGATTTATGATAGTGCCAACGTGATATGCATTCAGTAGAAACTGCACTTCAGATTTTCAATTCTGATCTTCTCCCGGGATGTGTGGTGTGGTCCTCTCTTACGATGCTCTGTCAGCCACACGATCATGAGTGTAAACAACTGATATCTTTACAGCCATCTGTGTCTCTGAGCCTTTATTTTAGATATTTGGTATCCTATGTGTTTCAAGTTCCTTGGCTGAAGCCTCAAGCAAATCCAAAGAAGATAAGCACAATTAATATAATCTGTCATATCAACAGACTCAAAAAGAAAAATCATATAATCATATTGACAGATGTAGGAAAAGCATTTGACAAAATCCAACACTCATTTGTGATAAAAACTCCCAGTAAACTAGGAATAGAAGGGGACTTCCTCAAATTCATAAATAATACCTATTAAAAAAAACCCTTTCACTAACAATGTACTCAATGGTGAGACATTCCAAGCTTTCTCATTTAGATCAGGTACAAGGCCAGGATCTAAACAGTCCTGTCTCATCATTCCTTTTCAACAAGTCCTAGCTAATGCAATAACACAAGAAAAGTAAATAAAAGGTATAAAGATTGGAACGGAATAAATAAAACTGTCTTTGCAGAAAATATTAGAGTCAGCTTTAAAAAACTTTTGGAACTGATAAGGAATTATAGCAAGGTTCAAAGATCCAAAGTTAGTATTCAAAAGTCAATTGATTTCTTATATAACAGTTATAAATAAATGGATTTTGAAACTAAAGACACAATACCGTTTAAATTAACTCCCTGAAAAATGAAGTACTTAGGTATTAATCTAACAAATATATATGAAGAAAAAAAACAAAACTCTGATGAACGAAATCAGATAAATACATATTACATGTTCAAGGATAGAAATATTCAATATTATCAAGATATCAGTCCTTCCCAACTTGATCTATAGACTTAATGCAATCTCAATCAACTTCCAGCAAGTTTTTTTTGTGGGTATTGACAAATTGATTCTGAAGTTTATTTGGAGAAGCGAAAGACCCAGAATAGCCAACACAATACTGAAGAAGAACAAAGTTGGAGAAGTGATGTTACCTGGCTTCAGGGCTTTCTATAAAGCAACAGTAATCAAGATCCTGTAGTACTGGCAGAAGAATAAGCAAACAGATCAGTGGAACAGAACAGAGAGCCCAGAAATAGATCCACCTAAATATGTTCAACTGAAAAAGGAGCAAAGGCAACACAGTGAACATAGATAGTGTCTCCAACAGATCTGCATACTGCTGTTTATAGCAGCTTTATTTTTAATTGGTGAAGCATCTTTACAAATTACAATGCCCCACATGCCAAAAATCTGGTGCTCTGATGGCCTACCGGTGAGTGTTCACTGTCGCACATTTTCAAGGGGAAATATGGCTACATACATTAAAGTCGACAAAAATAAACATAAGTTTGACTTAGGAATTTCATTTCTAGGAATTATTTTAACAAAATCAGAGATGTATAAAAATATTTTTCCTTGAGATAGTTCTTTATAACATTCTTTGTAGTAGCACAACAAGACAAAACAAAAAAACTGAAGCAACTAAATATCCAACAGAACTGGAAACATAATTTGGTTTAAGAGCCAGGTAATAAATACCATTATGCCATTAACATTCCAATTAGGTTGTAAAAAAAAAAAAGTCTGTAAATTATTAAATAAAATAAACATATCACAAAGTCTAACATACTCATTATGAGAGTGTCATGTACTTACAACTTTTTTATAAATTTGAAATTATTTCCAAACAAAATTAAAAAGAAATGAGTTTGATTGGTAGGTAGGTAGATAGATATGACAGAGATAATGGACAGATGGAAAGAGAGATTGACATGTAGATAGAGACATAATCAAATAGGAGAGAGACCGAGAAAGACAGGAGAGAGAGAGAGATGCATGGGTCCTTTCTTCTCAAGGAAACTGTAAGCTAAATATTCAAAATATATGAGTGGACTGCCTGATCGGCACAAAGTTAAGGCTGGTTAAGAGAGAGAGAATGGAAAGTAAACACACTCAAACTGTTGGCAGTGGATATTTTTGAAGAGTAGGTTGCGGCGATCTTTATTTTCTTTGACCGTTCTACTGAAGCATTCAGTGTGAGACTTAGCACTTTCCGCTTTGTGATACCGGTTGTCTTCTTATAACTGAATGTCCTGCTTCTCAGAGATATTGCAAACTAAACACCCAAGAGACAGGATCAGAATGCCTCACCAGCATTAAGTCAAGCTGGTACCAGGTCAAAGGACTTTAAATGAAAAACTGAAAGACAGAGCATAGGGGTTGCCATCTTCTTAAGGTAGGACCATGAAAGGAGACACAGGTGAGTGGAACTCTTGCTGCTTTAGTAAGTCCAGACTCTGAAGTGGTTCAGAGCACAGGTTTGAAACCCAGCTGCCTGGCCCTGTGGAACCACTCTCTGTGTCTATTTCCTCACACGTTAAGTGGAGATGATGATACTATCCACATCAAAGAGCTGATGTGAGAATTAAAACATATTACTGCCTATACAGTTTTCTGACTTGTGGTTGCCAAGAAGGAAGGGATGGATTGGGAGTTTGGGATTAGCAGATGCAAACTATTACGTATAGAATGGATAAACAACAAAGCCCTACTGCGTGGCACAGGGAGCTATATTCAATATCAGTGACAAACCGTCACGGCAAAGAATAGGAAAAAGAATGTGTGTGTGTGTGTGTATATGTATGCATAATATATAAAGAATGTGTATATGTGTAACTGAATCACTTTGCTCTATAGCAGAAACAAACACAAATTGTAAATCAACTGTACTTCAATAAAATAAAAAATTGCTAGTTCTCATTAAACAAAATAGTATGTTTTTTTCTCATAACAGAACTAATACAGAAAACTTAGAAAGTAGATATAGTGAAAAATAAGGAATTAAAAATCTTCCAGATTATCAATGCTGAGATATAAAGTTCTCAGGTATAATCATTGCTATATTTTGAATACGCTTTTCTCAATTTGCTCCCCTCTGTATCTCTGTGTGTGTATATTCATATATATATTTTAACACTCTTTACCAAAAAATGGTGTCATACTATAGAGAACTTTATAAACTATCTTTTTTTTTTTTTTATGGCCATACCCTGGGCCAGGGATCAAATCTGAGCCTCAGCTACGACCTGTGCCACACCTGTAGCAACACTGGATCCTTAACCCACTGGGCCAGGGTAGGGATCGAACCCATGCCACCGTAGAGAAAATGTCAGATCCTTAACCTGCTGTGCCCTGGTGGGAGCTCCCTATAAATTTTCTTTTTGTTCTTACAATTTGGTGAATATTGTTTTATGTAGTGAAATATTTATACGAACATTTTAAGAGGTCCTAGTATTATCTGGAAAAAACTAAACCAGTGAGAGCAGATTTGACAGTTTCGAGTATCAAATGTCTTTCATACGAGTCAATAAAGAGAATGAAAACATGAGAAAGATGTAATTTTCTCCTCTAAATATTCAAACAGCAAAATTAGGAAATGTCAAGAGATTGTGCATAGAGCTTTTAAAGTGCTAAAAATAGTAGTAAGGACATTTAGAAATCTAGCCATGTTCTTTTAGGAGGAATTTGATTACTTAATTTTGTAAAATAAAGTATTAAATTATTTTCCCTCATTTTTTATTTCATGGATATTTATAGAAAAAGAAAAGAAGTAGTTGTACTTTATTCCAAGAACAAAGAGATTTGGAACGAGGGCCTTGAATGCTTTTACCAATTTAGCCGTGATCTGACAAAAGCAAATGCTTCTTCCAGCTCTCTGGGAATCTTACCCCAACCCCAGTGCAGACATGTTCTTTCTAGAGGAGAGAGGATGGCCACCCACCCCCAGAGGAAGTGCTCAGAAGAGGTGTTGGCTGGAGAAGGCAGCCAAGGCGTTCTCTGGTGGGTAGGGAGGAGGAGGTGACAGTGGGACCACCAAGGCATGGATGGGGTCCGATCCTGCCACTTTACCAATCTGCTACTCCCTGCAAGTTATTAACCTCTGGGTGCCTCAGTTTCCCCCTGGCCGTTCCTCCCTCACAGAGCTCTAGAGAGGACAACATGAACGATGCTCAGAATGGGGTCTGGCATCAGAATTCCCTGGTGGCTCGGCGGGTTAAGGACCTGGCATTGTCACTGCTATGGCGAGGGTTCCATCCCTGGCCCTGGAACTTCCGCCTGCGGGATTACCCGCCCCCCCAAAAAGGAAGAAAGAATGGGTCTGGCATACACAGACCATACACTCACTAAGGGTTACTGCCATCATCACCACCATTATCATCATTATCAATTATTATCGTCTTTAGGATCTTCCAAGGTTCAGTAAAGGGCAAGAGATTCAACGCTCTAATTTCCATCGTGAAAAAAAAAAAAAAAGATAGAAATGCGAGAAGTTGATGAAACCAGTTACCTAAATTCTGATCTATAAGTCAAATGAATGTATCTTGTGGCCATGTAAAAACTGCATATTTTGTATGCAGACAATTTCCAAGTCCCCCCCACCCCACCCTTCCTGTATTTCAATGATGCTGCACCCTGTGCCCTTGACCCTGGAGGATGGTTTTCTTTCCCTTCTCCTCTGAACTCTGCCTCGGGGATCAAGCCCTTCTCACTCTCAGCTCCAGCATCGGCTTTGATAACTAGAGTCTTTCCTCTGGTCTCAGGCGTCAGGCTGCCTTGGGAATCCCCCCACTAGGCTATTTGTATTAAACCAGGGGTTTAGACTTTTCGATCCAGAACTCTCCCTTCAAGTCAAACCAATCCGATTCTAAAAATGGTTTCTGCAGGCAAAACCCCTGCCATGAAATTGAAGCTGTGAGTTCACTCCCTTCCTTACTAATGCACGTAGGATCTCTGATTCTTTTTTCACTGATTCTTTTTTCTGATTCTTTTTTCATCCTCTACAGTAGTGCTTGGGAAATGATGGAGAACAAATAAATGCTTGCTGAATGAATGAATGAATGAATGAATGAATGAATGAATGAATGAAGAAAATGACATGAAGCAGAACACCTCACTGCCCTGCCCTTCTCGGGCCCCCATTCCTCTTGGGAATATAAAACAGGCTGCGACAACGCTGTAATTGAAGCACCTCGGAAGTGAACTAGGAGAGCAAGAGAGAGAAGCTGGGTGGAAGGATCAGATGGGTTGGAAGAGAGGAGAGCCTTCAGCTTTGAAGCGCTGGCGAGACCGTTCTCCAATTGTCAAATTGTCAGTGACCCTGCTGAGATGCTGCTGCAAATACCTGGCTGTCTTCAGCACTCTTACCCAGACATCCTAGACACTGAAGAGCACCGGGGCCCATTCCCCCACCGAGCCTATTAATCTTGCCCATAGCATCTTGGTCTAGTGTTTATGGAATCTCAGACCCGATTCCAGTTCACAGTTCCGGATCTGAGATCCCAAATCGAGACCTTCCAGGAGAGAATGATTTTTCTCTCTACCTTAGGGGATACTATTATGCCCTTGCCCTTCAAATCCAGATGATTTCTAAGACTTCCTTTTTTTCTCTTTTTTTCCCAGTATGGGGTGCAGCCAGGGCACAGAGCCAGAAAGAAAGGGCAGGGATGGATGGAGCAGAAATGAGAGAGAATACCCAAGCGCCACAGCTGTGTCAGGTTTTGAACCCAACTCTGATTGATCCAGAAGGTTATATCTACTCCTCCACCCACCTTCCACGTTTCCGCGGAGTGTGCGTGGTCAGAGACCTCTGGATAAGAACCTCTAGGTAAGACGTTGCTCCCCTGCGAACCTGACTGATTGCCCTCCCTTAGCAGTTAAATATCAGGCTCCCAGAGACCTTGAATCTGTAGCTTCAGGTGTTCGTCCATGTATCACCGCCCCCCTCCACCGTACCAGCCATCCCCCGGTGCGGGTATTCAAAACATTTGTATTTTTCAGTTCCTCCTCCAGAAAAACTGCTTAGACTTGAAGGATTATTAGCTGGGACCTCTCCATCTGAAGGAGAATGCATTAATTATCCTTCGGGGAAACTGTGAGATCTGTGCTTGAGCAAGGACAGACTCCTTGGCTAAAGGTCTGAGCATCTTAAAAATACAAGGCTCTAGGGAGTTCCCGTCGTGGCTCAGCGGAAAAAAATCTGACTAGGAACCATGAGGACGCGGGTTCGATCCCTGGCCTCGCTCAGTGGGTTAAGGATCCGGCATTGCCGTGAGCTGTGGTATAGGTCACAGAAGTGGCTCGGATCCCGCGTTGCTGTGGCTGTGGCGAAGGCTGGCGGCTACAGCTCCTGTTAGACCCCTAGCCTGGGAACCTCCATATGCCGTGGGTGCGGCTCTAGAAAAGGCAAACAAACAAACAAACAGAAAACAAGACTCTAGAGTTTAAGGAAATGAAATCACAATGCTGACCACTAAAGCAAATGCCCAGTGCTGTTCAACCTGGGGCCATTGTTTTCCTGGCAACAGTGACGCTGTGACCTCTCATTCCACAGCGTGGATGCTCCGTTCAAACACTTCCCCCATTGACAGCTTGAGGGTATTTCCATGTTTTGACACAGATACGGTGGGTAAGCCTTGTCCTTATTTCACTTTCTGGAACATGCTTTGTGTCTGCCTCACAGAGGACGATTATCTTGGAGCAAGTGAGGCAGATCGGCCAGTGGCAGTCCTGCTTCCTGTCTTCCTGGAGATCGGCCAGCCTCAGCTCCTCTTGTCATCATCCCAGTGGTCTACACTTGGATGGCCGTGACAGTCCTGACCTTGGAGGAGGCGAGGACCCCACACCTGGAGGGCGCCTTGAGGTCATCGGGCCCAAACTCCCCCCTCAAATCGGCTGCCACGTGACCTCTGCCTCACCTTCTTACAAGGTGGAGATCGCCAATTCATAAGGCAGTGTGCTGTTGCATAAATTTCTAAATACCTCGTTTTTTGGTCAAAGTGGAATCCCTTTTCCATCTTTCACTTGGGCTTTCCCTGCCCATTGCATCCGTGTCACTAAGCAGGCACCGTGGGGACCATATTTCATCTTTCTGAACGCGACGATAGCTGTCACGTGTCGCTTTGGTTTTTCTAAAGAAGCCCAGTCTAAAAATGTCCACTTTCCCCTAGCTGTTCATCACATGACTTGACTTCTAGACTTCCTCTGTCTTGATTTCCCAGCAGCAAACACTCTAGTTTATTATTTTTCTCCCATAAAATGCGGCTTACGCTCCATGAAGCCTGACCCATGCGGGGCGCCATGAGGCCATGGTGTCCAATGATAGGTTAGGATTTTGTTTTGTTTTCTAGCTGCTGTGTCATGATCTTGGCTCACGTCAAGCTCAACTTCAATAAAACCCCTGGATCTCTTCACAAGGACTCCTGCCAAGCCACAGCTCCTCCCTCAATATTCATGGAATTGATAGTTATAAAAACAACGTTCCTATTTTTTTAATATAAAAGCAATGTGCAGTAATTGGAAGAAATTTAGAAAAATGCAGTCAGGTAATTTGCTGATTTAAAGAAAAAAAAAGCAACAATCTCCGTTTCCAGAGATATATGCAGCTAATGCTTGAATGGTTATTAAAGGTAGTAAACTAAAAGGCCAGCAGGGTCCAAGCAGGGGTTGTAAATTCCTTTTTTTTTTTTGTCTTTTTAGGGCCACACCTGTGGCATATGGAGGTTCCCAGGCTAGGGGTCTAAAAGAGCTGTAGCTGCCGGCCTACACTATAGCCACAGCAATGCCAGATCCAAGCGGTGTCTGCAACCTTCACCACAGCTCACGGCAACGCCGGATCCTTAACCCACTGAGCGAGGCCAGGGATCGAACCTGCAACCTCATGGTTCCTAGTCGGATTCATTTCCACTGTGCCACGACAGGAACTCCTAAACTTATTCTTTGACTAAAGTTTCCAATTTTTTTTTTAAATTAAGGTATAGCTGATTTAGGAGCTCTTGCTGTGTGGCACAGCGGAAACGAATCCGACTGCTGACCATGACGTTGCGGGTTCAATCTCTGGCCCCGCTCAGTGGGTTAAGGATCTGGCTTTGCCAGGAGCTGTGGTGTAGGTCACAGACATGGCTCGGATCCTGGGTTGCTGTGGCTGTGGTGTAGGCCTGCAGCTGTAGCTCCGATTCGACCCCTAGCCTGAGAACCTCCATGTGCTGCAGGTACAGCCCTAAAAAGCAAAAAATAAAATATAGCTGATTTACAAGGTCCTGCCAATTTCTGCTGTACAACCAAGGGACTCAGTCATATATACATACATCCAAGTACATGTGCCTTCCTTTTCTTACACTATCCTTCATCAGGGTCTGTCCCAAGAGACAGGACACAGTTCCCCATGCTGCACAGTAATACCTCACTGCCCAACCATTCTAAATGCCTAAAGCTTTTCTTTTTTTTACAGACAAAAGGCAGGCAGAGGCCATGGCGGGGGCGGGGTGGGTGGGGGGAATGGCCCATAGGATCCCGCTCTGTCTTACTGCTGGAGTGGCCTCTGGTGTCTGTTATACTACCCTGCTTCCTTCTTCTCCCAAAGTCTCAGAAAAAAAAAATTGTGGGCTCATCCTCTCTCTATAATAACCAGCAACAACTCGGGCTCGCTTCAGTTAACTCTAGGTTATCTTTGCCTTAATGAACCACGACTCGTGAATTGCCTGGTCAAGCACCTTTTCTCCTTTCAGACTCATTTCTATCCTGTCCTCCACGCATCGTTCCCACTGCCCATCTCTCACTCTGGCCCTAGCACTGCCGGCAAGTTTCAGTCCCCCGACCCCATCTCTTGGTGGTACTGACCACATTTGCGCTGGGGCCAAGTTCAGCCTTTGGAGTTTAAATGAGCCAGATTCCAACCCCTATCTTGCACAAGTCTAGCTTTCTGACCCTGTGGAAAATTGCTTTAACCTCTCTGAACTTTGATGTTCTCCTATTTTTGGGAAAAAAAAAAAAAGTTGAAGGGATTCATCATAAAGTCCGCGGGGCACCTCAGGAAAGTGGAGTTCCTGGGACGCGATTACATGGGTTTGCCTCCATCAGCGGTTCTCCCCGACTTGATCAGGAAGTAATGGCTGCTTCAAAATATGCATTGAATAAATGAATAAATTAAAGAAGGGGCAGATGAGTAAGATGAAAAGCTGTAAGCCTGCTGGAAAGCCAGGTTATTGTTATGATTTCTTGGCTTCCACTCAAGGCAGGTGGCGTGTCCCGAGCCAGGGATCGAATCCATGCCATGGCAGCAACTTGAGCCTCTGAGGTGACAGCCCCGGATCCTTAACCCACTACGCCGCAAGAGAAGTCCAGAGTCAAGGTCTTCTTAAAGGTAGAAATCGAGGGAAGAGGAAGGAGGATCAGGGTTCACACTGGGTAACTCTGGCTCTTTCTGCTCTGAACCTGCCTTTTTAGGTTCCCCCAGAAATGCTGACATTAAATCAAGTATCTTGTCAGGCTAGTGTGAGCTTTAATAATTAATCACTCAACAGTTTGTGAATCCTGTGAGTTTTCAGATAGGTGTTAAATACAGTTCTTAACTCGGGTCTCTTAGAAATATTTTATCCTGGAAGTTCCCATTGTGGCTCAGTGGAAACAAGGCTGACTAGTACCCATGAGGATGCAGGTTCGATCCCTGGCCTCTCTCTGTGCATTAAGGATCCGGCACTGCCCTGAGCTGTGGTGCAGGTCACAGACTCGACTTGGATCCCGTGTTGCTGTGAGCTGTGGTGTAGGCTGGCAGCTGCAACTCCAATTCGACCCCTAGCATGGGAACCTCCATATGCTGAAGCTGTAGCCCTAAAAAAAGGCAAAAAAATTAATTAAGTAAAGCTTTAAAAACAACCCAAACTGACAATTTTGTATCTTATCTTAAAAAAAAAAAAAAAAGGAAACTGACTGAAGGTGACTTAAACAATCAGGACATTTATTATTTCAATAACAAGATGTCCAAAGGTAGATGGTTCAAAACTAGCGGTTACCAGAGGGGACAGGAGTGGGGAGGGGCGATATGGGGGAAGTGGATTAAGAGATACAAACTATTAGGTATAAAATAAGCTTGTACCACACTGGGAATACAGCCAGTATTCTATGATAGCTACGAATGAAGTATAACCCTTCAAAGTTTTTGATCACTATATTGTACACCTGTTACTTACATTATTAATGTTGTACCTTAACCATACTTCAATGAAACATTTTTAATGAAAGGCAGTTCCCTTCGGGGATCAATGGCTAACGACCCAACTAGGATCCATGATGATGCGGGTTTGATCCCTGGCCTTGCTCAGTGGGCTAAGGATCCGGTGTTGCCATGAGCTGTGGTGTAGGTCACAGATGCGGCTCGGATCTGGCGTTGCTGTGGCTGTGGCGCAGGCCAGAGGCTACAGCTCCAATTGGACCCCTAGCCTGGGAACTTCCGTATGCTGTGGTGCGGCCCTAAAAAAGCAGAGAAAAAAAATTAAGGGAAAAAGAAACGCTAAGACAGCAACAACAAAAGCAGGCGGTCCAGCAGCTCAGGGATGCCTGGGCTCGGAGTTAGTCTCTCTGTGGGTCTCTGGGCTCCTCCGATGGCCATGTAACGGATGCCAGCACATTCCTCATGCAACGTTCAACACCGGAGGCAAAAAGAATTCCCTAATCCACCAGCAGGTTTCCTTTAGGTGCCACCAGCCAGACTTCAGCCACATACCCATCTCCATACAGGAATAAGAGGAGATCATTGTCGTGGTTCATGCGCTGGGGCTGAAGGAAAGACCCTCTCATCCCCGAGCACCTCCCGTCCCCCATCCCCGAGCATCTCACGTCCCCCATCCGAACACAACGGGGTCCAAACACAATGGGGTATTAAACATCCAGGAAAAAGATGAAGAAGCTGTGGAATAATAATAGGTAACAGCGATAGCTACGATTTACTGAGCGCTAGCTCCATGCCAAGCATGGTTCTGGAGAGTTTACAACATAAATTCCACGTAACACACCTCCTTGAGCTAGCTACTATTACCCACAGTTCACACAGAGGGAAACAAGCACTGAGAGGACAAGTCAGTTAAGAGGTAGCAAGCAGGTAAGTGGACAGGCCAGGATTTAAATTCAGGACGAGAGACACTAAAGACTCTGCCACAAATCCCTTGTGGGTGCCGGCTTCCCCTACTGGAGTGTGCCGCCCTCTCCGACGGGCAAGCGGTCCCAGACCCTCTGAAGCATGGTCTTGGACAAGTCAACCGAGTGCCCGCCGATGGTGTCAGTAACTGAGTGTGGCTGCCAGAGCACATACATAGAGCGCGATTCCCAAGGATCAAAGAATAACACTGATAGTAAACCTGGCCTTTTGAACACCAGGGGTCCTTCTGACCTCATCTCACTTGATCGTTTGATTGTTACAACACCCAGCCAAGTTCAACATTTTTCCCCCACTTTGCAGTGGAAAATGAGGCTTCATTAATTCACCCACACTGGAGAGAAACTAAGTTTGATCTCAGTTTATTTGATTACAAAGCCCATGCTTTCTCCTACGTTCCACAGCCTATTTTAAAAAGTGTTTATTAAATTAAATTTATTCATTTATTTATTGGCTTTTGTCTTTTTAGGGTTGCACTCATGGCATATGGAGGTTCCCAGGTTCGGGGTTGAATCAGAGCTGCAGCTGCCAGCCTACACCACAGCCACAGCAACGGCAGACGCGAGCCACTTCTGTGACCTACACCACAGCACACGGCAACACTGGATCCTTAATCCACTGAGCGAGGCCAGGGATCAAACCCGCAACCTCATGGTTCCTAGACGGATTCATTTCCCCTGAGCCATGATGGGAACTCCTATCTTAAAAAATTTTTTTAAGTTAAGAAAGTTTATAGCTGCCTTAGTCAGGCATCAGAGAGTTCCACCACTGAAATACCAACCAGGCAGAGGAACCACTAGAGGAGGCAGGAAGTATGGAACTGTGTTAATTAATTAACCGGTAGATTGAACCAGAGAGAGCAAGGTCTCTAGGAGGCTGACCCTTCATATTAAGCTGGTAAGAATTTGTTTCCTCTTCTATTAAGATGTTTACTACCTTCTGGCCAATTTAAAGTAAGTTCGTGGCTGTACTATTCTCGGAACGAAACCGTAAGCTCTTTGAAGACCAACTCCTAGTTTCCTGACCTCCCGATTTTCCACGGTACCCAGCTCAGCTTTGGAGTTACCACATACCCAAGAACTATGTGCAGCCTTTTTAAAAATAACCTTTTGATTCTGGAATAATTTTAGATTTACTGAAAAATGGCAGAGAGGGTACAGAAAGTTCCTGGATACTCTTCACTGAGTTTTCTTAGTGTTAACATTTTACATAATCTTGGTACATTTGTCAAGAGTAAGACATTAGCTTTGGTACCAAATTAAATTCAATGAAACTCTTCAGATGTCATTAGTTTTTTCCACCAATGTTCCTTTCTGTTCCAGGATCCAGTCCAGGATATCACATTGCACTTAGCATGGGTAGCATTTTATTTTGAAGATCTCTCATGACTTTAAAGGTCTAAATGTGGTGGAAAAGAAATTATACGTGTATATTACAGTTTCTGGGTGTAATAGTGACCTTAAAACCACCTGGCACTTACTAGGTTCTTATCTTGTGACAGGCACAGTTCTAAGTGGTTTATATGTGCTATCATTTTTTTTCCTCACCAAGACTCTGCGAAGGAGGTACTATTACCTCTACTTCATGGGTAAAAACTCAGGCAGGGGTCATGCATGTCATGAAACTACGGCAGGGGTCATGCATGTTACTAAGAGCCATGATTACAACCCAGACGGTCAGACTCTCAAATGTTATGCACAAATGCAACATATAAGGATCAGCTGTAACAATGGCTGTAACAGTGGGAAAGGACGGTGAGGTGGCCTGTTGTATTACTGTGTTGTAGTGAAAGATAAGCCTGGAAGAACTGCTGTTCCTTCTAGACTTTATTTCTGGGTCTTGGAGTTTTCCATCCTCCTGTTATGAACGAAAGAAGGGCAGCCCGACTGGGCAAAACAGAACTGAAGGTCCTGACACCTAGCCTCAAATTCCCTTTCTGTCGTATATACTAGAGTGCCAGGTACAAACTAGGCTATAAATGATAAATGAATGTCGTTGGTCATCATCTTCCCCCATCGTAAACCTCTGCCCAGGAGCTCGCTCGTGCTGGGAGAGCGGAGGTGTTGAAAGAGAGAATGGAGGTGAGCTGGCAGATACATAGAGAGGCTCAAATGACAGGCTGGCACCTCCTGACAGGGGACGTTCTAAATATGTCTCAGCGACAGCGACGTGAGCTCCATTTAATGTACAATAGGGAGACAAATAAAATATCAGCCATCAACAACAACAACAAATCCCCCAATCCACACACACACACAAAAAATCGTAAATTGTTCTCTTTCCTCTTATTATTCAACACAATGATCTGTAGAACCACTTTTCATTTGAAAATTCCTGTTGAGAGTCTAGAGGTTCATGGGATAGAATTTTAGTCGTGGTTAGTGGTTGATAAATTATTGCATAAACAGGCCCTCGTCTGCTTTTCTTTTAACGATGGCAGTGGGACCAAGGAGATAAGGGGTGGAATAGGGACAGGTTGTGAAAACAGATCATAACAAGATCCACCCATCCGTCCACTATTCATTCAACAAACAATACCAAATCCTTATATGTGCCAGAGGTGGGGCCATGTCCTCTCTATCTAGAAGAGGTGATGTGCATGAAACTAAATCATCAACCTAGTGTTATAGTTCCTCTGAAAGAAATAGCTATGTACCGGATTTTACAAATGGTCAGTTATGACCCAGAGAGCAAGCTAAGACACAAAACAGAACAGTAATGTTGAAGATATCTGAGTTGGTGGCACAGAGTAAGTAAAAGTAGTCTTTCATGAAACTTCCATTTCAGCAACATAGTGGTGTGTGTGCATGTGTGTGTGCGCGTGTGCACATGCGTGTGTTCAGGCATGTCTATAACATCTTTTTCTTACCATGGATTACGGAGGAAGATGAAGAGCATTAGTCTGATCTTCAATCTGGAAACCAAGGTGGACGTGAAGACTTCTCTCCTGGAGTAGGCGGAGGGCAGCAAGGAAGAATCTCCATGATGCCAGAGCTGAGTCTTGAATAAAGGTTCACCAGGTGGACTGTACGATGAAAGAGAGTCTGAACTAAGGCGGGCAGAATGGAAAAGGCATAGAGGCTTGGAGGCGTGGCATTTGTGAACGCTACAGCTTCTGCCTTTCTCCTGAAAATGGAAGGCTTGGAGCCTCTAGGCATGCGCTGTCCAGGACCAGTGAGAATTGCTACTGCATATGCCTGAGAGCAGAGATTCTCCAGTTCAACCTGCACCCAGACCACCTGGGGACCTTATTAAAATGCCCCACCTGATTCGGGAGATCTGGGTCTCGAGAGTCTGCGTTCCTACCCAGTGTCCAGGTGATGCTGCTGGTCCAGAGAAAAGTCAAGATCTGTTCTTAGAGTAAAAATGTTCGTGGCCGTGTTCTGCATTTGTCCTTGGACTATACAGGATCCGTGTGACCTGCGCAGATGTAGGCGGGCTCCCCGTGTGTAGGAACCCAGGGAGGTGCTGGGCCAGGTAAGAATACTAAGTCATGGAATGTTATCCTCTGGCAGGTGCTAATCTAAGTCCCTTACATGTAGGCTCACCTTGGAAACCTCTAACGTCTGAGAGGGAGGCGCCGCTGTTAGTCCCATTTTATACGTGAGGGAACTGAGCAACTTCCTCGAAGTCACAGGGCGTGGTAGAGTGGGAATTCAAATCTCAGGCTGTTACCTGGGCTGTCTGAAGGGTTGGGATGGAAGATCCATGCGGTCCTGTCTCTTTACTGGGCTATCTGCCCATCCTCTTAACTTTTTCTTCCACGAGTGGGACTATAAGTGTTTCCTAAACAAAGTGGAAATAACACATACTTCATTAGGTGTGTTTAAGGGTTGATTTAGATAATGCATGTAAAACAGTCAACATACTGTCTGACAAAGGAGGAGGTCTAGAAAACTAGTATTTTTTTAAAAAATTGTTTCTGAAACCAGAGGTTCTAGAACCAGGCTTGCCTTTTCTCCCTACCCCCCAACAGTCCCCCAATATTCTTACAGCCGGATAGGAAGAATTTTTTGTTGCGTATTATTTGGGATAATTTCTGCTTTCGTTTTGTTTGTTTTCCTCTTCTTCTTTTTTTCCTTTTCTTTTTACAGCCACACTAGCAGCATATGAAGTTCCCGGGATAGGGGTCAAATTGGAGCTACAGCTGCAGGTCTACGCCACAGCCACAGCAACACTGAATCCCAGCCACATCTGTGACCGATGCCGCGACTTATGGCAACACTGGATCCTTAACCCATTGAGCGAGGACTGGGATCAAACCTGCATCCCTCACAGAGACAATGTTGGGTCCTTCAGCCACTGAGCCGCAATGGGAACTCCCTGGTTTTATTTGCTTTGGTTTGACTTTGTTTTTACTGAGTGAGTGGAAGTGAAAGTTTCTGTTCTTATCCTGGTCAGATAGCTGAATCTCATTAAAGATATAGGGCTGTGGAAACCAATTAGATCTTGAAGTTCTTAAAAGCAAATCCAGGTGACCCCCCCAGCATCTTACAGGGACAGGCTATCTGAACAGCTAAAAGCGTGTACCTGGCTCACATGCTACCCAACATCAACAATCCCAAACCAAACTGGCTGATAAAGAACCCCATTTCTTCACTTCTTTTCTTCTAGATAATATTAGTTTTGGGAGAAGGGGGGGTTCTGTTAGAGAAACAAGATATTTTGCTCTGAGAAAACTTAAAGCCAATGAGGATACATGTTAAGATTAAATGCACTGAGAAGTTTCCATCATGGCTCAGCAGTAACAAATCCGACTAGTATCCATGAGCACGCGGGTTCGATCCCTGGCCTTGATCAGTGGGTTAAGGATCTGGCATTGCCATGAACTGTGGTGTAGGTTGCAGACACGGCTCAGATCTGGCATTGCTGTGTCTGCGGCGTAGGCCAGCAGCTACAGTTCCAGTTTGACCCCCGAGCCTGGAAACTTCCATATGCCTTAGGAGTGGCCCTAAAAAGACCAAAACAAAAAATAAAAGGATTAACTGTATTGACAAATGAATCTATAAACAAAACAGAAATAGAATCATAGACAGAAAAAATAAACCACTGATTACCATGGGGGGGGGGACAAATTAGGGGATAAACAAGCTACCATACATAAAATAGATAAGCAACAAGGATTTCCTATACAGCACAGGGAGTTATATGCAGTATCTTGTAATGGCCAAAAATGGAATATATTCTGGAAAAAAAAAAAAACTGGATCACTATGCTGTATACTTGAAACTAACACAATCATATCAACTATACTTCAAATTTAAAAATTTGTATATTGATTCCTTTTAAAGGCTTCTTCTGAAATAACTTCAAATCCTATTAAATAGTCTTAATATTTTCCTCTTTTTTGCTTTCTATGTCAAAATTCTAATTGATAAGAATATCAATAAATATAAATAATAAATAATATTATTATAATTATTACTACTTTAGCACTTTGATCCTTAATTTGCTGTGTGCTGAGAAACTTGTCATGGGGCCCAGGACTTAAACTCAAGAGCTATTGCCCAAGTGAAGTTGGATGGGGGGGGCAAGTAAGAATTAAGTGAAATAAGTTTAACTTAATAAGAATGAAATGAAACTGTAACTTTTCAGCCTTGGCTCTGCTTGGTGCATCTCTGGGCCTGGGATGAAACAGTTTTCAGTGTTTCACTGCCAAGTGTGGAGAAGGTGGAGTTACTGGCAAATCTTTTCACAAGGAAGTATAGGGAACTATTGGAATTGAACTCTAGAATATTAGATCTAGAAGGAACTTAAAGATTTTTTAAGCTACTCCCCTTCTCTAACATTGTAAGCATGAGGAAACAAGGAAAACTGAGGCCCAGAGAACTCAGTCTTAGGTCACGTGGCTAATTAATTAACGGTCAAGGAGAAACCAAAAATTCCCTCTTTTCCACTTGTTAGCAACAATTTTGTTTATGGCCCTCATTCTATAACTGTCCTCAGTTATTATTGTAGGTATTTTAAGGAAGGTGGCTGCAGATGCCCTGCACTTGAAACCACAGATGGTGGTAATTGTATTTCCAGAATCCAGGTAAAGCGATATCAGAGGGAAGGGTGCAAGTATTGCTGGTTGTTTCTACATGATATGGAAGTTCTCAGCTAAGGTCTGGGCCAGCTGCTGACTGCACAGGTGAAGGAGTAAAGATTTCATTGGAAGAATCTGTGAAAGAACAGATATGTGCGTATGTATGTCTGGATCGCTTTGCCATACAACAGAAATTACCTCAACCTTGTAAATCAACTATCCTTCAATAAAACATAAAAAAAAGATTTTATTGGATCCTGAGTTGTCTTTCTTCAATGACAGCTTTGTTTTTCTACCATGTGACCAGTAGCCATCAGACCGTGTGTGTGTGTGTGTGTGTGTGTGTGTGTGTGTGTGTGTGTATGTGTATGGAGCAGAACCAAAGCATGTCTCTGATGCTGTCACAGCCCAGTTTCGCCCAGAAGTCACTGTGCTCCCATAATCCCCATTCCCAAGCTGGGTGCATCCCAGTCCCATTTCCCAGGGACGTCCGTGTGGAGCATCGGAACTGCTATTTCAGAGCCAGAATGTTCTAAATCAGGTTTTGTGTTTTGGCAGAGGAATGGAACCCTTTTTTCTAATATTACTTCTGTGGGAAAGTGTTTTCTGAGTCCCAAACAACTCAACTTACAAATACATTTTGGAATATGACCCATTTATATATGTAGTTTCATCTTTAAAAATACGTATTTCCAGGAAGTTCCTCTTGTGGCTCAGCAGGAATGAACCCAGCTCGTACCCATGAGGATGTGCGTTCTCCTCAGCCAGGTCACCCTCGGCCACCAGCTTCAGTGCAGGTCGCAGACACAGCTCGGATCTGGCATTGCTGTGGCTGTGGCGTAGGTCAGCAGCTGCAGCTCTGATTTGACCCCTAACCTGTAAAATTCCATATGCTGTGAGTGTGGCCCTCAAAGAAATAAATACATAAAAGACAAAAAATACACATCCTGAGGCCCCATCCTGGAGACTCTGATTCAGTCAGTGAGGGACTGCATCCTAAAAAAAAATTTTTTTAAAGCTCTCTGGAAAATTCTAGTCAAGTTACTTTGGAGTCAAGACATGGACTGACTCACTGATGATAATTTAATTATTCATCCTTTCGTCATATACCAGTGTTTGCTCATGCCATACGGGGATGGGGTGCTGGAGACAGACGGACAAGGAAAACACAAGCATCATAAAGCAGGAAAGGTATACGGGAGCTGCTGAGATTGTTTGGTGGAATTTGGGAGAATGGAGTTGCAAAAGGCTTTGCAGGTACAATGATTCAACAGGCAGCATAGCCGAGTGGTAAAGCACCCACATTCTTGAGCCAGACTGGAGCCAAACCCAGCTCTACCATTTATCAACTAACGACCTCTGCCAAGTTGCTTAAACTTTCTGAGCCTCAGTTTTCCCATCTGTCAAATGGAGACAATCTTAGGCTTTACCCCAGAGAATTGTTGAAAATTCAATGAGCTGATGGAACAGTTAAAGTGCTTAGAATAGGGGTCGTGAGCTGCAGCCGGCATCAGAATCCCGTGGAAGTTTTGCTAAAATACCAGTTTCTGGGTCCCACTCCAAGTGTCTAGGTCAAGAGCTTGGGGGGATGGGCTTAAAAACGTACATGTCCAACAGTTTCCCAGGGGACGCCAATACCGCTGGTCCCAGGACTACTCTTGGAGAATACTTAGAATTACAGTGAGCAGCGTTTGTTGCTATTATTTTCATCTGATCTTTGGTGGAAGAAGTGGGTGGAAGAATTTGTCATGCACAGGGAACTGCCAGTGCATAGCCGGGAAAGCTGAAAGCAGAGGGCATGCACCAGGAACAGGGAGAGACAGGCTGGCAGAGGGACAGGACGCACTGCGGGCGCCAGAGTCTGAAGAACCTGGCCCCATGTAAGGACAGATATTATCTGAGAGTAACCAGAGAACCTATTATCAGCCATTAGCGCCTTCGCACAAATTAATTTATCAGGGGAGTCTGTCATTTTGTCAAACCCTGGAGGAATCTGACTCATACCTGGCAAATTTGGGTGGCCCTGATAGATTGGTCCTTCTTTGGAAAGTCAACCTAAACCAGAGTCCCCGGCATCCTTTAGGGCGCTCAGTTGTCCAGACCCCTATCGTGTGTGGGGGGACCTTCATCCCCAGGGGACTTGTGGGTTTGTGATCGCATCTGGAACCAACCTATTGGCATCTGCACACTCATACTCCCGATCCCCAAAAGCATCTTGCTTAGATTCGCAGATTTAAAACAAAAAATACAATAACCTTGGAAGGCTTGTAAAATCCTATGTATTTATCAGTGAATATCTTCCACACCAGGAACCACAAAAGGCTTATCTATACACACATATTCCACTCCATGGACTGTCAAAAGAGCATCAAAAACAAAACACAACTCATCCAATCTTTTTGTGTTTGTGGGTTTTTTTTCCCCCTCTTTTGGGCAAACCTAGGTGTCCGTGAGTTTTAGTTACACAGCCCGTTTCTGTACGGCAGCCCCTTACACTTCTTTTCTATGAAGGAAACACAGGTCAGCTTAGCTGCCAGGGCTGTTCCCAGGCTTGTCTCTCTACCCAGCATTTTAATCTGTACAACTTTACACACTCCAGACACTCTGAAGCCAAGACAGAGCCAACATGGGCAATGGTGGCTTTCATCCTGGCCCGGTGAGCCCGGGGCCACTGCGAAGGCAGACTAGACTATTTTGGGCATGGCATGCTGTAACGAATGGAAAAAGAGAAATCAGAGACAGGCAGTTTTCCTCTGCCATCTGAACAATAAGACCGATGTGTCACGTTGAAATGAAGAGAGGGAGAGAGAGAGATGGAGGGGCTGCTTGCGCTGCTGCATCCAAATGGAACGAGGAGGAGGTCGTGGCGTAGAGAAATCGTTTATAGGAGAAAAGGCTCGGTAGGTAGAGACAGAAAACCCGAGTCTAGGGTCGCAGTTGACAAACTAGATTGCTCTTCAATTCTAGAATACTCTTGTGAGCATAGAGTGTGTGTGTGTGTGTGTGTGTGTGTGATGCGAGACAGAAAAAGAGTCAGCACCACACAACCTGGGCAGAAGGGCCCTAGGCTTGGTTTAAAACTCTGCTGGCATTATCCTGAAATTCTCAATACTTTTCCATCCTGGGACCCTGTCTTTTCATTTTACATGGGGTCCCCAAATTACATAGCTGGTACGGAAGAGAGGGTTAGGTCTATGGATTTTTAAGATGGTGGAAACAGAGCATAATTATTTTTCATATTCTTAATTTTTAAGACTGCTCTATTGCAAACATGTGCCTCGACTCACCTGGTCCGTCTTTCCTTTCTCCTTATGCTACCCCCGCGCTTTGTCACACGAAGCTCTCGTAGCTTCCAGCACAGCCATGGCCATTTGACGTCTCTTGCTTTAGAGCAGAACCCAGCAGACTTTCTCCAAAGGGCCAGATAGTAAGTTTTTCAGCTTGATGGATCTTGAGGTCTCCGTCGCGGCTACAGCTGCTGCTGTGGAGAAAGCTGACATAGAAAATACATAAATGAATGAGTGTGGCTGAGTTCCAATAAAACTTGATTTGCAAAAACGTGTGGGGGCTGGATTTTTCCTGGGAGTCATAATCTGATGACTTCTACTTCAGTGCACTCTCTTCTTTTTGATGATGATGAAGATGATGACAGCTAAAATTTACTGAGGTCAGACCCTGGGTCAAATGCTTTCTAAGCACTGTGGTATTTACTTTTTATAACAACAACAGGCAGGATGACCGTGATCTTGACTTTACAGGTGAGAAAACTGACATTAGAGGAGTAAAGTGATTTATTCATTCAAGGACACCCAGACAGTAAAAAAAAAAAAAGGAGGTTAGGTTCAAACTTGAAACCTGTACTAAGCCCCATTGTTTCCGGCTTCACTTCTCATGCCTGGGGCCTTGACCTTGGCCTGAAATTCAGCCCCATCCTGGTCTCTAGAATTGATCCAGAGAAGCATGAGGGATGTTTTAAGGAGCTCCAGCCTCATTGGTACAATCCACTACCAGGCTGCCCTTCGTCTCACGAGTCTCTTGATTTCTAAGTCCCCACCCTAGGACTCTAACGATGGGTCGCTGTCTTGTCTTGGATTCCATTTCTTCAAGCTTTCTGTTTGCTAAGATAAGCCAGCTTCTCTACCTGAGGCTTCTTCATGACAGTGATATGCTTAGTTATTTTTGTTGGCTGGGGTGTCATTTTGGACTGGATTTGACTCAGTGCTAAAGTCCATCTCCGTCTTCCTCTGCCCCCATCTCTTCTCCCGTCTCGGCGCCCGGTCAGCCTGCTGCCCCTCTGTCTGCCCAGTGAGAATCTCCAGCAGGGCCAAGGCTGGCTTCCCAGAGGCGGTGTGATCCCCCCGCCTTCCTACTTCTCTCCCCGCGTTCACCTCACTGTTAAAGCCCAGCCCAAGGCCCACGCTCCCCCTGCCCCTTCCCACTCCACTCCAGTGTCCACACAACTTTTCATTATGTCCACGCCCACTCATCACGCAGCCCCATCTTTTCTTATTCTCTAGTTGTCGAGAGCTTTACACTGATTCCATTTTTTTTTCTTTCAAAAGCCCTTTGAAAGTACTTCTGCTTATTTTCCACTTGTGGAAGAGGTAGTAAGCATTCTTAGGTACAGGGTATTATTGATTATTATTGGAGCTTGTCAATGGGCTGGTTGCTAGGTTACCGGGCATAATATCTCCCCAGTGAGAAAGGGAGAAACAGCCCTGACAGCAGTGATCTTCCAGGCATGATCAACTTGACCTTGACACTCTCCGGTTGGATGTACATGGTCTCACAGCACATCCTAGGGCCCTGCAGGATCCTCTGCATCCACATCTCAGCAGAGACAGAAAGAAAAGACTGATGTGGCATGAAATTGCCTTCCTATCGGAAGCAGGATCAAGCAACCCAGTGCAGCTAACAAAAAGAAAAGAAAAGAAAAGAAAAATAAAGTAAAACTCACGGAGTTCCTGTCGTGACTCAGTGGAAACAAATCTGACTAGAATCCATGAGGTTGTGTGTTCGATCCCTGGCCTCGCTCAGTGGGTTAAGGATCCAGCGTTGCCGTGAGCTGTGGTGTAGGTCACAGACGAGGGTCAGATCCCCCGTTGCCGTGGTTGTGGCGTAGGCCAGTGGCTACAGCTCCAATTCAACCCCTAGCCTGGGAACCTCCATATGCCATGGGTGAGACCCTAAAAATAAAATAAAATAATGTAAAATAAAATTCAAAAAAGTGTACGCCTACTTTCTAAGAGCATCCGCTCTAGAGCCAAGCACTTCTTCCTTAAACCTCTCCCTCACATCACTTAAGACAAGTCCGAATCCTGTGAGGTCTTTTCTAATATTCTCTACTTCCATGCCCCAGCATCTCCATGGTGTACATTCTCCATCATTGCAAAGAGAAGTAAACCCAACTTGTTTAACTGCAGCTATGTTCTTGGTGGTCTTAGGCCGGAGGAACTTGACACCAGAGGTCCCTAGAGCTAGTAGAAACACACTTGATCATCCTGACTTTATTTTTTCCCAGGAGTATGGTGTTCCTTTTTTTCCCCCCAAGGAAAAGCTGTCTAGCCTTTGAGAGCAACCAATCACTTTGCCATGAGATCACCCTCTCTGTTCCCTGCTTTAACAAGCCCTGTCTACTCCACTCTAAATGCTGCCAAGAAAAAATGAAAACAAATTAACTTAGAATACTTTGAAAAGTGCTTCTTCCCTTGTTTCCACTTTCGTTTCCATGACATGACATAGTGTAAACCCAGAATTGATATACGCGACAGCCTCCCCTTTCAGACCAGAATCTGTCCTGCTCCGGTTTATTTTAATTTAAAATTCAGCCCCCATTTTGCTGTTTGCCACTGTAAAGCATGGACTGCTATATAAAGGAACATGCATCTTGCTCACAAGGCATTACAACTACTCTAAATCTATAAGGCATAGTCTGACGCTTAGATAGGCTACAAGGTACTTCTCTAGCAATCAACGTGGCACAAGATGAGCCGGCTTGATGCAGGAGAAAGAATAGTTACTTGATTGAGACTGAGAAGACTGCAATTTTCTTAAGTCTGAGTTTTCCACAGATCATCACTTTGACCTCAAAAAAAGCCATATTCTGTAACCTAAATTCCTTATCAACAATTAAACACATATTGAAAGCATACTCCATGCCAGGTAGTAGAATAAGTTGATTGGGCCATCCATCAAGTTATTTGCAAATAATATAATGTGACAGGGATGTGTGAAATAGAGCTATAGGAGCCCTGAGGAAGAAGGCTGGACTCAACCTCCCTCCAAGGACTCTTACAGTTACTCACAAGCGCGTGCAGACACACACACACACACACACACACACACACACAGACACACACACACACAGAGATAAAAACAATCCAATTAAAACATAGGCAGGAAGTTCCCATCATGGCTCAGTGGAAATGAATCCGACTAGCAACCATGAGGTTGAGGGTTCTATCCCTGGCCTCACTCAGTGAGGTTAAGGATCCGTCGTTGCTGTGAGCTGTGGTGTAGGTCACAGAGGCGGCTTGGATACTGCATTGCCGTGGCTGTGGCTGTGGTGTAGGCCAGCGGCTACAGCTCTTGTTAGACCCCTAGCCTGGGAACCTCCATATGCTGTGGCTGTGGCCCTAAAAAGACACACACACAAAAAAAAAAAAAAAAAAAAAAAAAAAAAAAAAAAACAAAACCCCCCCACAAAAAAAAAAAAAAAAAAAAAAAAAAAAAAAAAAAGAAAAGAAAAAAAAAAAGCTAAGCCCCCCCCCAAATACTTTGGCAGAAATTTAATAATATATGTGCATAATCCATATGAGGAAAGCTAGAAAACTCCAGTGAAGAAAGCAAAGCAAAGCTAGATAAACGGATAAATAGTCTCTGTATAAGAAGACTAAATATGGAAAGATGTCATTTCTTCCCAACTTGATTGTTAAATTCAATGCACTCTCAGTCAAAATCCCAGCAAGTTATTTTGTAGATATTGACAAACAGATTCTTAAGTTTATATGAAGTGGCAGAAAGACAGAACAGTCAATAAAATTTAGAACAACAACACCAGAGAACTCACACTACCTGATTTTAAGACTTACTACATACAGGTCACCCCTTTTTAAAGCAAAAAAAAAGGGGGGGGAGTTCCCATTGTGGCACAGTGAAAATGATTCTGACTAGTATCCATGAGGACTCGGGTTTAATCCCTGGCCTCACTCAGTAGGTTAAGGACCTGGCGTTGCACTGAGTGGCGGTGTAGGTGACAGATGTGGTTCCAGTCCTGCGATGCTGTGGCTGTGGTATAGGCCGGCAGCTGTGACTCCAATTTGGCCCCTAGCCTGGGAACTTCCATAGGCTGTAAAAAGCAACAACAACAACAAAAACAGACTTACTATAAAGCAACAGTCATCAAAACAGTGTGATATTGGTAAAAGAACAGATGAATAGTTCAATGAAACAGAATTGAAAGCCCAGAAATAGATCCACATAAATATATACCATCAATTTTTGGGAGGCCACACCTTTGGTATGTGGAGGTTCTTGGGCCAGGGATTGACCCTGTGCCACAGCAGTGACCAAAGCTGTAGCAGTGACGATGTTAGATCCTTAAACTGCTGAGCCACACACTAACTCCCTTTCGTCAACTTTTTGACACAGAAGCAAAGGCAACACAATAAAGAAAAGATTGTCTTTTCAACAAATGGTGTGGGAACAACTGAACACCCATATGCAAAATTATCATCATTATCATCATCTAGATACAGAACTTATATCCTTCACAAAAATTAACTCAAAATGGATCATAAACCTAAATGTAAAATGCAAAACTATAAAGTTGCTAAGAGAGGGAGTTCCCTTCGTGGCTCAGTGGTTAATGAATCCGACTAAGAACCATGAGGATTGCAGGTTCGATCCCCGGCCTTGCTCAGTAGGTTAAGGATCCGGCATTGCCGTGAGCTGTGGTGTAGGTTGCAGACGCGGCTCGGATCCCACGTTGCTGTGGCTGTGGCGAAGGCCGGTGGCTATAGCTCCTGTTAGACCCCTAGCCTGGGAACCTCCATATGCCGCGGGTGCAGCTCTACATAAAGGCAAAAAGGCAATAAATAAATAAATAAATAAAGTTGCTAAGAGATAATATAGAAGAAAACCTAGACGACTTTTGGTATGATGAAGATTCTTTGGACAAAACGCCAAAGGCACAATCCATGAAATAAATTGCTAAGCTGGACTTCATTAAAATTGAAAACTTTTGCTGCATCAAGAGGATAAGATAAGCCAAAATGTTTGAGAAATTATTTACAAAATACATATCTGATACAGGACTGTTGTTCAAAATATAAATGAACTCTTAAAACAAAAAGAAACAATAACAATAAGAAAACAAACAACCCACTTAAGAAACAGGCAAAAAATCTGAACAGACATCTCACCAAAGAAGATCTATGGATGGCGGACAAACATGAAAAAATGTTCAACATCATATGTCACTAGGAAAGTGTCTTTTTTTTTCATCTTTTAGGGCTGCATCCGTGGCATATGGAGGTTCCCAGCCTAGGGGTCCAATTGGAGCGGCAGCTGCCGGCCTACGCCACAGCCACAGCAATGCCAGAGCCAAGTTGTCTTCGACCTACACCACAGCTCATGGCAACGCCGAATCCTTAACGCACTGAACGAGGCCAGGGATGACACTGCGTCCTCATGGATACTAGTCAGATTCATTTCTACTGAGTCACAACGGGAACTTCAGGAAACTGTAAATTAAAGCAGTAGTCAGATACCACCACACGCCTCTTAGAATGGTAAAATTCCATAATACTCACGATACCAAATCCTGGTGGGGATGTGGAACGATGGGATATCTCATTCCTTGCTGGCAGGCAGGTAAACTCATATACCCACTTGGGAAGACAGTTGGGTGGTTTCTGACAAAACATACTCTTACGATACAGTCTAGCAATTGTGCTCCCCAGCATTCACTCAAGTGAGCTGAAACTATGTTCACTCAAAACCCGAACACAGACCTTTATAGCAGCTTGACAGGTACCTGGTGACACTTGGAGGCAGCCAAGATGCCCTTCAAGTAGGTGAAGGGATAAAGAGACCATGGTACATTCAGACCGTGGAATATTATTTAATGCTAAACAAAAATGAAGTTTCAAACCATAAAAACACATGGAGGAATCTTAAATGCGTATTACTAAATGAAAGAAGCCCATCTGAAAAGTCTATACAGGAAGCTGCATAATTCTTACTATATGACATTGTGGAAAGGGCAAAACTATGGAGACAGTTAAAATGACAGTGGTTGCCAAGGGTCAGTGGCGAAGACAAAGATGAACAGGAGGAGCACAGGTCGTTTTTAGGGCAGTGAAACTGAGCTGTAAGAGACTATAACAGTGGACACGTCATTATTTATTTGCTAAAACTCAAATAATATACAACACCTGAAAGAGCCCTAGTTTAAACTATGCACTTTAGTTGACAACAAAGTGTCAAAATCAGTTCATCTTTTGTAACAAATGAACCACTCTGTGGGGGACATTGATAGTGGAAGAGGCTGTGCATTGTGTGGGGACAGGAAGTAAAGCAGAAATCTCTGCACTTTCCACTCAATTTGGCATGTACCTTAAACTTAAAAAAAGAAAGTCTACTAAGAAAAAAAAAAGGACATCTGCATCTGAATGGTAAGAAAATGACCGTGTTCATTTTTTAACAGCTAAAAGGTATGGAGCGCTACTGTGTGCCAGGCATTGTGCTAAGTGCTTTACATGTATCACTTCATTTAATTCTTTCATTAAATCTTGTGCTTTTCCAATGTTGCAAAATTTCTATAAAAAATATATTACTTCTATAACCAGAAAAATTTATTTGTAACATATATGTACATAATAGAGCCTATTTGCAGGTTGATGAAGATTCTAGGAACTACTTACTGTGAGATTTTGTTGAAAAGACTAATGATATTTTACACAGAAAGAAGGGCTTAGATTGAGTGATCACGGCTATCTTCACATATATGAAAAATAGTCAGGTGGAAAAGGAACTGGACTCTGTCTTCGTGGCTTCAAAAAGTGAACTAGAACCAATGAGCAAAAATCCTAGGGAATCAATTTTGGGCTTAATATAAGGATGCTCTTCCAGACAATTCTGCCCCCAAAAGTAATGCATCTAATTAGAGTTTATTTGTGCATCTAGAAGAAGTTTGGAAGAGGAGGAGTCTGAGGTCATTTTCAACTCTGAAATCCCGTCTTTATTTCTATTAATGCAGATTAATCAGAGAGAAGAGCCAAGATCTCCCTTTTTTTCTGGTCATTTGTTTGTTTTTAAAAAGGATGCAATTCTGTGCCAACCTTGAAAAAAACAATGTGGTGTCTGGGTGAACAAAGCATAATTGTGAAACTTACAGGTTGCTTCCATGCAATTTTAATATTGTTTATCAGCAAGCAAAAAAGGCATAAAAACCATAAGGAAAAAGGCCTATTTATGTAGCGTTTAGAAAAATGACAGAACAGAAAACTGATTTACATCTTATTCATGCCCTCCCTCAGCTTGATCTGTACACCCCTGCCTGTCCCCCCACAGCCCTTCTTCCTTCAGTTTTCCCACCTGGCTTATTATAATCTTTTACATTATTGGCATTCTTTTGTCATGAGATTTAACGCCACCCCTAAGCCACCGCTCTGAACTGCTTTATTTTGTAAAGCAGAGACTTCCTACCCGGGTTAAGTTTGTTGAGCAACAGATCTACCCAACATTCCGTTTCACATTCAACCGTTTACTGTATGATACCAGCCTCCCACTCCAGTGTCACAGGCTCTCAGCACAATAGCAGTCCTTGCAGCCCTCCGTCCCCAGGTCTGGTGGCTGCGAATCCTGGCAAAGCCACGGCCCGCGCAGTGCACCTTCAGCCCCGAGGGCAGGGCCGGGCCCGGGAGCCAGCTGGCGGGCGCCGGCGCACACCCAGCGCAACGCCCCAGGACCCTTTAGGGGCTTCTGGACTTTTCCTCAGCCCAGGTCAGAGGGCGCCATCAGCTTGTAGGAAGAGCCACTCCTCCAGTATTCCACCCCCCCCCCCAGCCACCCCCCACAGTTTGCCTCTCTGACACTTTCTTCTTGGCTGTCGCTGCTCAGTTACTCTTAGCTTCAGCATCAGCCCCCAGCCCAATCCAAGGCCCCAGGTGGCCCCCTACCCAGGCCATGACCCCGAGGATCCCTTCCTCGCTGGAACTCTTGCGGACAGGCTCTTAGCTCGGTCCCCAGAGGGTCTTCATCCCCTCCTGGGCACCCTGGCTGGAAAGGAGGGGGTGTGGGGTTGCGGGCGGACGGGGAGCCCGGGAAGTGAAGAGGGTGGGGGACCGGGAAGGGCGCGGGGTCAGGCGGGAGGAGAGCAGAGGAGGCCAGACGGGGGCTCTCGGCTTCCCGGGGTCTGATTGGAGGTTGGCCCGATGAGTCGGAGCTGGGGGCGCGCCCATCTCCGCTGGCTCCTGCGAGAGCCGCCGGCTCGGCCCCTCCCCGGAGCCGCTTTGTCCCGGGTGACGGCGGCGGAGGTTGCGGCGAGGAGCGGGCAGGAGGCAGAGACCCGCGGACCCACGGAGCCCAAGCCGGAACCCGGGAGGCAGGGCGCGCCGCGCACGGCCCCACGCCCAGGCCAGCGGGCACCGCGCCCGTCCCCGCGCGCGCTCGCCCGGCAGCCAGGTGAGCCGCCGCGCCGCGCCCGCAGTCGCCGGCCCCGCCGACCCACCGCCCGAGCCGCTGCCTCCTCCTCCGCCGGCGCATCGCGGACTCCCAGCAGGTCGGTTATGTAACAGCGCTGGCCCGCTCGCCCCGGCACCTTGTCCTGTCCTGTCCTGCCGGAGCTGCGCGCAGTACCGGGCTGGGCCGTGGGACCGCGGCGGTGGG
Source organism: Catagonus wagneri (assembly GCA_004024745.2). Taxonomy (NCBI): domain Eukaryota; kingdom Metazoa; phylum Chordata; class Mammalia; order Artiodactyla; family Tayassuidae; genus Catagonus; species Catagonus wagneri. The sequence goes on from PVHT021183523.1 coordinate 16,909,271, forward strand.
CTGTCGGGGGAGGGGGCTGGGCCAGGGCCGGGGGGCGGCGGCGTGGGGGGTGGTCTGCGGATTCAGTTCTCAGCCGCCGCGGCTGCTGTGGGGACCGAGGTCCCGTGACCCCCCTCTAGAGGGCGCGGGTCTCAAGGAGCCCCTTCCCCATTCTTGTGGCCCACGCGTTCTCCTTTCCCGTAGCAGCGGCAGCAGGTGCGTAAGTGGAGGAGCGAGAATAACACCTGTGGTCCCGGGGCCTGAGATTTGGAGAGGGGATTAGGGGAGGTGGTCTGGGCGCAGAGAGCAAACGGGAAGTAGAAGGCTCCTTTCCCAGTGCTTAAAGGAAAGTGCTGGGGAGGGGAAGGTGCTCTGAGGCGCAGCGGGCTGGGAATTGTCCTGCCTGGGATTAGCGGGCTTGGGTCATCTAAAAATAACTTCAAGTTTGAAAAGTGAAATAGAAGGGAGCGCAGCGTGCCGAGTTCGTCCTGCCTGTAGGATGCTTCACTCCAGAAGTCACCGGAGGGAACAGGCAAATCCCAGACGCCTGATCCCACTGCTGCCTCCTGGTCTCACTGGTTTCCAGGGTGTCTCGGTTTGACTTTTAGTTAATGATTTATTCTCCAAGGCACAGCTGTCTTTCTCTTATCCCAAAATGAACTCTAGCAGAGTGCATGTTTTGAATCTTTCCTAATTCCCTACCTGAGGATAGAAGTGTTCAATGGACACCTAATAAGTCCACTGCCAAAGCTTTTTTTTTAAGTATCCTTTTAGTAAAAATAGAAGTTTCTGGGCTCCCTTTAGCATATGTCCCACGATTGAAGCTAAAAATGACAGAGTGTCCCAGTCACTTGTCTCTCTTCCCTAAACCAGAAACCCACTTGTCATATGGAGGGGCGGCTTTAGGAAAAGTAGGACATTTTTAATAACGCAGCTCAACTTTCACACATATTACATCAACACGGAACACAGGGCAGATGTATTGCAGGCACAGGGCAACACTTGCTAACGGGCCCCCTCCATTCTGTGAACACAGCGAAGCTGGAAAAAGCCTAGAAGCTGGAAAGGATCAAGAAGCAGGTCAGCACTAACTGTGCTACAAGGCAGGGGAGTGAACATTTGGCTGCTTTTCAGTATATGCATTGATTTTCTTTAGCCTTAGAGCTATTATCTTAAGTACAACCAGTCATTGTTCAGAATTAGTATAAAATGTGAGTTGCACTTTGCGTTCAGATCCACTGCATATCAAATCAACATTTATTTATTTTTTTAATGTTTTTATTTTTTCCACCATAGCTGGTTTATAGTGTTCTGTCAACTTTCTGCTATACAGCAGGGTGACCCAGTCACACATACACATATATGTTCCTTTTTCTCACATTATCATGCTCCACCGTAAGTGACTAGACATAGCTCCCAGTGCTATACGGCAGGATCTCATTGCTTATCCATTCCAAAGGCAATAGTTTGCATCTACTAACCCCAAATTCCCAGTCCATCCCACTCCCTCCCCCCCCCCTTGGCAACCACAAGTCTGTTCTCCAAGTCCATGAGTTTCTTTTCTGTAGAAAGGTTCATTTGTGATGTATATTAGATTCCAGATATAAGTGATATCATATGGTATTTGTCTTTTGTTTTTCTGACTTACCTCACTTAATATGAGAGTCTCTAGTTCCATTCATGTTGCTGCAAATGGCATTGTTTTGTTCTTTTTTTTGGCTGAGTAGTAGTCCATTGTGTATATATACCACATCTTCTTAATCCATTCATCTGTCGATGGATATTTAGGTTTTTTCCATGTCTTGGCTATTGGCCTGCTGCAGTGAACAGGCGGGTGTATGTGTCTTTTTCAAGGAAAGTTTTGTCCGGATATGTGCCCAAGAGTGGGATTGCTGGGTCATATGGTAGTTCTATGTATAGTTTTCTAAGGTACCTCCATGCTGTCTTCCATAGTGTTTGTACCAATCAAATCAGCGTACCAATCAAATAAGAGCACCTACTGCTTGCATCCAGTCTGTAGAATTTTAGGAGAGAAAATGTCCTCAACCCAAACTGCAGGATTCCAAGAGCTTCAAAATGGCTTTTGTGTTCAGGTCTTGCAGAATCCAATGAAATCTGGAGCCCATGGCACTCTCTCCAGTGATGAACAGTTAACAGGTTTAAGTGGGAACTTGAGAGCTTTGTTGTTTGCAAGTACACATCACACTCTTTAAAAACTCCTTGCATAATCATTTGCAGTTAGTCATGCATATTATAGAAACTAGCTTTCTTGAGATCAGCTTTGATAGTTGCTGAGGTCTCATTGTCCTCCTGTTCCTTTTATTTCCTGTACCACTTGGTTTGTTCAGCAGTTATTTGTTAAGTATCCAGCGCATGCTACGTAGTCCCTGTGCCAGAGGCTAAAAGAGCGAGGCCCATGTCTTTCAGAAATCAGTCTGGCAGAAAAAGATAAGAAAATAAGTGGTAATGATGAGCCTGGTGAGTTTTTAGGGGAGATAGGAACAAGCTCAGTCAGAAGCCGGGGAAGGAAGGGTGCAGGGGATCTGGAAGAGCTCGCAGAGAAGTTCGTGTCTGGGCTAGATCTCAGTAGCCAGCAGGAGTTCTCTAGGGAGGGGCTAGGTGTTCAGTGTTGAAGGAAAGGTCATGTTCGAAGAACTTGTAGGTGTTCTGCAGTGAGGCGGGGGACAGGAGAGTTTGGGAGGAGGTGTTTCAGTGAGTCTGGGTTATGAATATACCCTGCCAAGGAGGAGAAGCCATGCAGCCTTTATGGGAGACGTGATTTGATCTAATTTGTCTTGCAGAAGTGCCTTTGGAGGTGGTGAGTAGGTGGATTGCAAAGAAGAGTGATTTTAGACCACTGCAGTGGTCTAGATAAAAATAAAGAAATCAAGTTAATTGTGCCTGAGCCAGGTAGAATGAGGAAAGAGAAGAGAGATCTATAGAAAGCTATGTCATAGGGAGAATAAATATCTCCAAGTCACCAAATGGCTGGTGGTGTGGAAGGAGAAGCTTAGGTGTTTAGATGGATGGTCAGACTTTTACCTGAGATTGCAAGTAAATGAGAAAGATTAGGTTTGAGAAAGATGGGGAAATTTAATTGAAGCTTTTCCTCTAAGATCAGGAACAAGGCAAGGATGTCCGTTCTTGGGACTTTTGCTTGGTATAGTACTGGAAGTTTTAGCCAGAGCATTCAGGCAAGAAAAAAAAGGCATTCAAATCAGAAAGGAAGAAGTAAAACTGCCTCTGTTTGCAGATGACCTGATATTATATACAGAAAACCTTAAAGACTCTGCTTTAAAAAAAAAACACATTAGCACTAAATCAACAAATTCAGTAAAGTTGCAGGATACAAAATTAATTTACAAAATCAGTTGCATTTCTATGAAATAATGATCTATCAGAAAGAGAAATTAAGAAAATAATCCCATTTATACTTGCATCCAAAAGAATATAATACCTATAGGAATAAATTTAATCAAGGTGGGGGGAAGACTTGTTCTTTGAAAACTATAAGACAATAATGAAAGAAATTGAAGAAGCTACAAATAAATGGAGAGATAGTCCATGCTCATGGACTGGAAGAAGTAAGATTGTGAAAATGTCCATACTACCCAAAGCAATCTCCAGATTCAATGCAATCCATATCAAAATTCTAATGGCAGTTTTCACAGAAATAGAACAAACAATCCTAAAATTTGTATGGAAGCACAAAAGACCCCAAAGAGCCAAAGCAATATGAAAAAAGAATGACATAAGAGGCACTACATGGCCTGACTTCAAACCATATTTCAAAGCTGTAATAATCAAAACAGTATGGTATTGGCACAAAAGTAGACATAGGTCAATGCAACAGAATAGAAAACCCAGAAATAAACCCACACACATAGAGTCAATTAATTTATTAAGAAAGAGTCAAAAGTATATATAAAGGGCAAAAGATAGTCACTTCAGTAAATTGTGTTGGGGAAAACTGGAGAGCCACAAGCAAGAAAAAAAGTCACTCAACTACTTTTTAAAAATATACACAAAATTAACTCAAAAAGGGTTAAAAACTTGAATATAAGACCTGAAACTATATAACTTCTGGAAGAAAACATAGAGGTAAGCTGCTTGACATTGTTCTTGGCAATGATCTTTTGGATTTGTGAGCAAAAGCAACAAAAGCAAAATAAATGAGTGGGACTGCATCAAACTGAAAACCTCCTTCACAGCATCAACAAAATGAAAAGACAACCCATGGCATGGGAGGAAATATTTCCAAACTGGAGGTCAATATCCAAAATATATTGAAATCTTATACAACTCTCATAGGAAAAGAAACAATCCAGTTAAAAAATTGTGGAGGAACTGAATAGACATTTTTCCAAAGAAGACGTGTAAATGGCCAATAGGTAATGGCCAAGATGAAATGATGCTCTACACCACTAATCGTCTGGAAAATGCAAATCAAAACCACCATGAGATGGCCCCTCACATCTGTTAGAATGGTTATTATCAAAAAACAAGAGATAAGTGTTGGCCAGGTAGGGAAAAGGGAACCCTGGTGCACTGTGGGTGGGAATGTAAACTGATGAAGCCACTATGGAAAACTGTATAGAGGTTCCTAAAAAAAATCAAAAGTAGAGCTACTCTATGATCCAGCAATCCCATTGCTCTGTATTTATCCAAAGAAAAAAAAATTGACTCAGAAAGATATCTGTACCTCCATATTCGTTGCTGCATTTTTTATGAGAGCAATTGATGCATAAGTGGATAAAGAAAACGTGTGTGTGTGTATGTGTGTGTGGTATAGACACACGCACACATACATAACACACAGTGGAATATAATTCAACCATAAAAAAGAAGATCCTGCCCCTTACAACAACATAGGTGGACCTTGAGGTTATTGTGCCAAGTGAATAAGTCAGAGAAAGTTATGTGCCATATGATCTCACTTACATGTAGAGTCTGAAAAATCGAACTCATAGATACAGAGAACAGACTGATAGTTATCTGAGGTGGGGGTAGAGGATGGGCAAAATGGGTGAAGGTGGTCCAGAGCTACCAATGTCCAGTTAGAAGATCACGTACATCCTGGGGATGTAATATGTAGCATGATACTGTGTTAGATAATTGAAAGTAGTCAGGAGAGTAGACCTTAAAATTCTCATAAGGAAAAAAAATGTGTAACTAGGTGAAGGGATAGGTGTCAACTAAACTTAACGTGGTGATGTTTCACAGTATGTACGTATACCACACTGTTACGTTGTCTACCTAAAATTAATGCAATGTTCTCTGTTAAAACTGTGTGTGGGGTAGGGAAGGAAGTATGGTTGATCCTTGAATAGCACAAATTTGAACTGTGATTAGAGATCCCATTAATTGGAATCAAAAGACGTGGGGTTTGATGGGAGTTTCCTTGTGGTGCAGCAGGTTAAGAATGTGGCGATGTCACTGCTTTGGCTTGGGTTCGAATTCTGATCCTGGAACTTCTATGTGCCTCAGCTTCGGGGGGAAAAAAAAAGACTTGGGGTTTGAGTCCTGATTCAGTCCAAACCCTTTCAGCTTCGTGCCCTTAGGTGAGGCATTTATCAATGCCTTTATTTTTTGAGGCAGAGAGAGCAGGGCTTAGGTTTTTCGCTTGGAGGCCGGTGTGTGAGGCACCTTTCTCCCCCGAGTTGTATGAAGGTCGACTGTACAAGAGAAAGAGTAGTTTTGAGAAGAGTGGGGAATTTTGACTTTGAACATTCACAGAAAAATACCCTGTAGGCACTTGTATTTTCCAAGACAGTTTCTTCATTCCTGGTGCTAACTTCTCACTTTACCTTCATTTCTGAGACGGTCAGGTGCTGCCTTTGGAAGAGAGGAAGATGAATTTGATAACAGGCAGTGGTTTCTACCTTCTTCCCCCAAAGTGGGAGTATTAAGTGTCAATTATCTGACCGAATCATAGTAATAAGAGTAATAATTTGAACGACAATAATATGTAACATTTGGAGCTCCCATTGTGGCTCAGTGGTAACAAACCCAACTAGTGACCATGAGGATGCTGATTCAATTCCTGGCCTCGCTCAGTGGGTTGAGGATCCAGTCTTGCCGTGAGCTGTGGGGTGGGTCGCAGATGCGGCTCAGATCCCACGTTGCAGTGGCTGGGGCGTAGGCTGGCAGCTGCAGCTCTGATTCTACACCTAGCCTGGGAACTTCCATATGCCTTGGGTGTGGCCCTAAAAAGACAGAAAAAAAAGTGTAACATTTATTCAGGGCTTACACCATCTGATGAGCACAGAGAAAGTGGAGCTGTACACGGATTATCACATTTGAACCTCACGATAACCTTGTAAAGCAGACACTGTTGTTATGCTCCTGAGACTGGGAAAGAACCCAAGGCAAAGAGAGGGTTCCTCGTTTGGGTCACACAGTCAGCAAGAAGGGCACCCAGGGTTCAAGCTCAAGTGGTCTGGCCAGCACTCTGAGTAGCCAGGGTGAATTAATAACGTTGAAATCATTCCTATTTAGCCTGGAATGTATATTTTTACCCTATGTTGGCACGTTTGTGGCTGCTGCCATAAAAGAGAACGGGGCTGAGTGAGAAACGCTGGCTCTCATCCGGGCCCTGCACCTGGCTGGTTGTGTGACCTCTGCAAAGTGACATCCCCTTTCCGGCTTTAGTTATTTTAAATCTGTGTATTCCTGGGGGAAGAGGCTGACTAAGATCATCTCTGAAGTCCTGCCATCCTGTCTCGAATTTTACTGCCAAAGGCATAGATTTGGGTTAAAATCATGCCTGCCTGGTCCCTTTCAGGGCAGGGGTGCTTCTAAGAGGACTTACTCAAACGGTGGCCTGACCTTAGCAGTCTGATGGTAGCTAGCCCATAGTATCAATGCTGCTGGGGGTGCCTGAGGTCGGGGGAGACTGGTTCAGGCGGGGAAGCCCAGACAGGCACTTAAGTGGAGGAATCTCCGTAGTCATTGGCCAGTTTATTATTTTATTTTATTTTTATGTATTTATTTTATTTTTTTTAGGGCTGCACTCAGCATATGTGAAATTCCCAGGCTAAGGGTCGAATCGGAGGTGTAGCCGCTGGCCTATGGCACAGCCACAGCGACGCCAGATCGGAGCCTCATCTGAGACCTATGCACCACAGCTCACGGCAGCGCCGGATCCTTAACCCACTGAGTGAGGCCAGGGATCGAACCTGCATCCTCGTGGGTACCAGTCAGGTTGGTTACTGCTGAGCCACGATGGAAACTCCCAGTTTCTTTATTTTCGATGCGTCACTTAAATTCTGTGAGACTTCGTTTCTCATCTGTGAATAATTGTGGTGAGGAATACATTGTCGTGAGACGGTTTGTTGTGAGAGGAGAGACCGGTACACGTGGCAGGCACCGCACACAAGCCAGCCCCACTGAAGGTGTTCAGTGAGTGGGAGGGTCCTGACCCCTCACCTCCAGGATAAGGGACATGCAGAAAAGGGAGTAGAGTGTTTCTGAGGATAAACTCCTCCTACTTCACAGTTTTGCTAAGGGCCACCCGTTAGGAACCCTCGTTTCTCACTCTTACAAAGTAGTAAATATTGGAATACGAAAACACACGGTGCTTTAAATACCTTTCAAAATGTGAATTTTAGTGTTTGTGGCACAGGGAAATGAATCCGACTAGTATCCGTGAGGATGCTGGTTCGATCCCTGGCCTCGCTCAGTGGGTTAAGGATCTGGCGTTGCCGTGAGCTGCGGTGTCAGTCACAGACCAAGCTTGGATCCTGCGTTGCTGTGGCTGTGGTGCAGGCCGACAGCTGTAGCTCCAATTTGACCCCTAGACTGGGAACTAACATATTCTGCAGGCGCAGCCCTAAAAAAGCAAAAGCCAAAAAAAAAAAAGGTGAATCTCAAGTATTTATTCATAAATGACCCACTTAGATATAAAGAAGCGTTAATATTCTGCAACACAAAGTTTTAACCTCTTCTTTTGCCAGATAAATAGGCCAAGATTGCTGTAAAGAAAGTCTGGCCGAGGGTGGGTGATCGCGGATTCTGTGATGATGGCACCAAATATCCAGGAGACCCAGTAGCATCCTGTTCTGTGTCTGTGTGTGGGCTGTGCTTTGGACTTCATGAAGAATGTTCCGCGTCGTTGCCTATAAAATGTTCATTACCCCATGTCTTTTCGCTCTTTTTTATCTTATGATGATGATGTTGGTTTCTTTTTTCCCCTTCTGTTACTAACTGCCAGGTGTCATATTGTAGGTTCAATTAATTAATTGAGTTGAGCATATTTTTAAAAGATGGAAGCAGCCTTAAAATCCACTGAAGCTATTTTGAAGTCCTTTAAAAAATACATGGGTATGGAGTTCCCGTCGTGGCTCATCGGAAACGAATCTGACTAGCATCCATGAGGACACAGGTTTGATCCCTGGTCTCACTCAGTGGGGTAAGGATCCGGCATTGCCGTGAGCTGTGGTGTAGGTTGCAGATATGACTCAGATCTGGCATTGCCGTGGCTGTGGTGTAGGCCGACAGCTACAGCTCTGGTTGGACCCCTAACCTGGGAACCTCCATATGCCTTGATCGTGGCCCTAAAAAGACAAAAAAAAAAAAAAAAGGTAGTTTTAATACTTTCTAGAAGTTAAAGACAAGTTTCCAAAAATAGCTTGAACTTCCTGCATTTCAGTATGTCCACAGGAAATATTTCCTATGGTCAGGATGGGAAGGGGCTCATTTTCAGATCTGATTTCTCCATATCAGCTCTCTTTGAAACAGGGATGAAATGGGGGGTTTTGAGCTTTGGGATCTGCGCGTAAGAAGATGCCGTAGTGGCAGCCATCGGAAAAAAAGAATCGTGTAACTTGAGGTCTACATCCTAGTTTTAATTACTGTTGCCTTAGTTCTTTGCGGGAATAACTGCTTTATTACCTTATGTGATTGAGATCAGCCTGCTACAAAATATTTTAAGTTCTATAAGGGCACGGGCCCTGCCTTAATACTCCTTACAGTGCTGGGAATAAAGTCTAAAAAAGGGTGGCCTTGGCATGAACCAGCCTGGCTTCCCATCTTGGCACTGCCACTTCCCAGCTATGTCACCTTGAGCTTCCTTTGACCTAACAGTCACAGAAGCTGGCACTGGCTGAACGCTGCCCTTGCTCCAGACACGGTGCTGAGCAGGCTGCATACATTATCTCATTTAATCCCGAGGACAGCTCACCCACGTGCATACGATCATCACTATTTACAGAGGAGCATGCCTCGGGGATCAGGGGGCATAATCCACTCAGTGCCCAGTCTCTGAGCTGCAGTTTTTTTTTTTTTTTGTTTTTTCTCTTTTTATGGCCGCACTTGCGGCACATGGAAGTTCCTGGTTTAGGAGTCTAATTGGAGCCGCAGCTGCCGGCCTACACCACAGCCACGGCAACACGGGATCCGACCTATGCAGCAGCTTGTGGCAAAACAGATCCTTAAACCACTGAGCCAGGCCTGGGATCAAATCCACATCCTTGGGAAGACAGTGTTGGGTCCTTAACCCGCTGAGCCACAACGGGAACTCCTGAGTTGCAGTGTTCTCATTGGTACAATTTGGAAAATAATACTTGATCTTTCCACTTTACGGAATCGTGAGGGTGAAATGCTATGAGTCTTTGACGGTGCCCTGAAACATGGAAGGCTCTGCACAGACCTTTGGGTTGCTTGTCACAGTAGGGACCGTCCAAGAGATCAGTTCCAGCCGGAGCTTGGTAGAGCATCAGACCTGCGAGGGGAAGTCCACTGTATATAATGCGCTCTTCTTGAGTGCATCACGAAAGCTGTATTGCCTTGTCCTGTTCTTTGGTAACTGGTGTTATGGAGCCTCTTCCTTTCAAGGGTAACTTGCTTGTTGTTGGTACCAAGACTCAACCGGGCTGGACCAGAAGGAAACAGACCAGGCCATGGAACTAGGTCCTGCTGGCGAGGAGGGGGTGGAGAACATGGTTGATGGAGAAGAAATAAGTGCCAGAAGGGTGTTTTGGTATAAACAGGGAAGGCTGAAAGTCAAAGACAAGGTCAAGGGAGGCACAGGCATGCTGCGGAGGGCATGGCCAGGGTTTCCATCAAGTGTGAGCAACAGCTGGGACGTGGAATCTTCTCCAGAAGGGTAGAAATAGTTCTACTCAGCAGGCAAACAGGCACCCTCTGCCCTGATTTTTTTTTAATGTTTTCTTTTTTTTTTTAGACACGTGCTTTCTGTAAAGTTTTCAAAAACAGGCTAGTATAACAAGAGAAAAGGAAAATCACACGTCATGAGCACATGATAATTACTGTTCACGTTTTTGTGTATTTCCTTGCAGTCTGTTTGATACGCCTATTTTTGTGAGATTGTACTTTGTGTAGTGTTCTGGATCCATGCGTGTCATCAGACGTTTTAAGTAACTTTTCAAGGTCACATCAACAACGTCTCCCAGCATGGTTTTCAGTAGCCGTGCGGCGTTTCCATGTGTGATGTTACCAGATTCATTTACCTTCTCCCCTCTAACATTTAGATGGGTGCAAATTACCCAAAATACCGTAAGATACTTTGATGACCATCTTTGGCCATAATTTCCCCCTGTATTTTGGATCACTTTCTCATACTAGATTGCTAGCAGTGGAATTACTGGCTCAAACAGAGGGACCTTCTCAAGACTTTGTCTTCTGCCATCGCTATTAATTGTTTTTCCAGAAGGTTGTACTTTGTTACTTTCCCACAGGCAACGCAGGAGAATTCATTCTTACCTCTGCCCTGAGTGTAAGGAAATTTTTTTTTGCTTTTTTTTAGGGCCACATTCAAGGCATATGAAAGTTCCTGGGCTAGGGGTCGAATTGAAGCTACAACTGCCGCAGCCACAGCAACAAGGGATCCAAGCCGCGTCTGCAACCTACACCACAGCTCATGGCAACGCCAATTCTTAATGCGCTGAGGGAGGCCAAGGATCGAACCTGAATCCTCGTGGATCCTAGTCGGGTTTGTTAACCGCTGAGCCACGAAGGGAACTCCCAAGCACACTTTCTGGTGAAGATAAGGGATGGTGGTTACCTTGCTTCCCAAAGATGAGCCTCCCACCGCCCTCTGAACCAGTGCTTCAGGGATATTGGGCTTTTTTGGTGGAAACTGAGGATGGGTGGGTCTGGGGCTGGTAGATTTCACATGCTCCAGTGTTTGTAGGAGAGATGACTTCGGAGGATTGGCTTCTTTCCTGATGGTTCTGTGATCAGGGGCCTGGCATGTGGATGTGTGTAGCTTATTGAGCTACTGAAGCTGACTTAAAACTAAAGCAAGAAACAACCTCTGCTTAAGTGAGGACCAGTTCAGTCTGCCTTTCAGGTTCTGAAAAATTAACGACCAATATGCATGCCTCTTTGCATTGGTTCTGTGGTTGCTTTCCTTGGTTTTGGCTGGTTCCCCTTCCACTGGTGGCAGGGCCTTTGAGGCCAGCTCCAGACAGGTATGACTTTTTTTCACCTCCCATGAGATTAAGATACAATGCAGAGTAGACCATTCTGAAGAAATAGCTAGAACGATCAGTTGGAATCTTCTTGAAAGTCACTTAAATGGTTGTTATCCTGGGATTTTAATTTGATAGCTAATCAAATTAGTCACTCCCAAAAAAGCTTTTGCCTTCACTGTTAGTCTGCCATCAACTACGTTGTTTGTATGGACCACTTTATTGAAGCAAACAGCTAATTTAAATTATTTTCCCCCATAAAATTATCTGAAAGACAGGCTAAACTAATATAGTTTATTTTTTATTTTGACTTCTGTAGCTATTAAAGATAATAGCCTAGGGGTCTGGCCAGGACAAATCCAAGTCCATTTTATACTTCACTTTTGAGGTTTAATCATTTGTCTGGAAAGAAGTTATTTATTTGATTAGAGGCATCATCATATGAATTTTGAAGTAGAAGATGGTAAATTCAGACAAATTAATGATACTTCAACAAAATTTTACTTGTTCAAGAGCAAAGTCAGCCTTGACAAGTGAAAGCAAAGTACTAATTCATGAATATGTTAATTTTTTCCTTCTGTGGGCATTGATGATATTCTTTTTTTTTTTTTATGATGTACAAACAACCATTTATAAGAAGGGTAGGTTTTGGTTAAGGAGGGTATTCAGCTACTGACATATCATAAATGGGTTTTCTTGGTATCTTTTTTTCCCTTATTTTTCTGTCTCTTGGTGATTTCTGTTTCACCCAGACACGGCTGTTGTCTAGCATTAAATTTCAGAATTTGACAAGGTGACATTTAGGTGAAGCTCTGGATTGAAATATTTGCTTGGTCAGATTTTCAAGGCAAACCTGAAAGCAAACCTTCTGACCTTGTATGTTAGTACCACAGCTCTCAGAGACTCTGTAGGATTTTTTTTTTTTAATTGAGATATCATTGATTTACAATGTCGTGTTAGTTTCAGGTACAGGGTGATTCAGTTACACACACACAAACACACATATATATTCTTTTTTGTATTCTTTTTCATTATAGGTATGAGTGTGTTTTAGATATATATTATAGATATTGAATGTATTTCCCCATGCCATATAGTAGGTCCTTATTGTTTATCTATTTTTTTATATAGTAATGTGTATCCTTGGGGATTCTTGGCTTTCAGCCTGGACCTTGCTTTGGTTTCAGCCTCCGGAGCTGTCCGGGATGGGGAGAGAGGATATCCTTCCTGTTCTGGTTTACAACCACCCTGAGAGGTCGGCTGTCATTCTGGAAGGTCAGGGAAATTTTCACAGCCTGATTTAGAAAGGTTGTGCCAGGTGGAGGCGAGATAAATGCTAAACCTGAGAAGCTCCCCTACATCCAAATTGCTTTGATTCAAACCCACAACCACTTCTCTGAGGCTTTCCAGGAAGCTGGAAACCAAGGACATGACGACATATAGGACGGCTCTAGGTAGGCTCAGTTATGTGCTAGTGGAATCATGAACAGCTCCCAAGGGACAGAGGACAGGCCGCAGCAGCCCTGGAGTAGAAGCCAGATGCATGGATTGCCTGCGGAGCTCTGCTCCTTCAAACTCTTTTGTATGAAACTAAACAACTCCCTGGAGGCCACAGGCAAGAGCACCCGCCCATAGGAGGTATTGTCTCTCGCATGTGTTGTTTGTATTGTTCCTGAAACGGCCTGTGAGGTCTCCAGCTGTGGGAATCGCCACATGTTGCAGTGTCTCTTGAGTCTTATAGTTTTATTCCTTAAAATGGATTTTAAAGTCTCACCTTTAAGAACTCCCATTGTGGCTCAGGGGAAACGAATCTGACCTGCATCCAAGAGGATGCAGGTTTGATCCCTGGCCTCGCTCAGTGGGTTAAGGATCCGCTCACCACCGTGAGCGGTGGTGTAGGTCCCAGACATGGCTCAGATCCTGTGCTGCTGTGGCCGTGGTGTAGGTCAGCAGCCGCAGCTCTGATTGGACCCCTAGCCTTGGAACCTCCATAGGCCACAGGTGTGGCCCTAAAAAGCAAAAAAGAAAAAAGAATCTCACCTTTAACTCTACTTATCAGAAAGTCTTTGCCTTGGGTGAGAAGGGCCAAACATATACCACATTTTCAGTGCTTCCCACCTTTCATTGAACCTCATCCAAATCAACCTTTATGATATGCTCACAACCATACCTGGCTGTTGTCTTACAATTCAAGGTGAGCTGTGATACTCTGAGAGGCTTATTTTGCTGGGACAAAAATAGAAATGCCCTAATGGATATTCATAGGGGGTATATCTTAAAGGAGTATATCTTAAAGGAAAGAAGATTGGATGGATAGGAAAGGTTAGAGATGTTTACCTAAGTGGTGTGTGGGGCTGTTTTCACTGTATTTGGGGGCCTGATGGGGTGGATTTCCCAAATGACCATGACAGCAGCCTTCCTGCCTCACCCTCCATCACCCAGGTGCTCTCTTTCAATTATTCCCTTTCCAGATCAGGGCGGAGCCCCCACTCTGACTCTGTTCAGGGACTTTCCCCTCTAGGATCTGTCCTCATTCTTCTTCTCAGACACCTTCATTTCATTGACCCCCGAGCCTTTGAAAACCTAAAACAGTCCTTCTTGCTTCCAAAAAAAAAAAAAAGGAAAGACATAGTTGAAGATATAATCATCCTCCTGCCAAAAAGAGGGGTGCGGTTCAGATGATATAGAATATAAACACTTAGCTGAAGGGTAATATTTTTAATATTAAAAAAAGAACCCAGATTTACGAACATCCAGTATAAAAAGTTCATTATCTGGTTTGGTGAGTGAACATCTCTGAGGTAATGGTTTTCTTTGCCAGATGTTTTGTTATTCAGTTTTAATTACTCCCCATCCCCCAGCCCTTTTTTTCTTTTCTGGCCACCCCACAGCAAATGGAGTTCCCAGGCCAGGGATCAGACCCGAGCCGCAGCTGTGACCTATGCCAGTCGCTTTAACCCACTGTGCCCGGTCGGGAATCGATCATGCATCCCGGTGCTGTCCCATTGCACCGCAGCAGGAACTCCCAATTATTCCTCTTTTGATAAGGTCAGTCCTTTTAGTGATGGTCCAAAGTATCAATGAAACGCTACTCCTGGTTGCTCTGGGGGTTTCTACTGTTGGGACATTTGTATGCAGCCTTCATAGCATCCCAGTCTTTGCGGAAGCCAATCATTCGATACTCCTTTCTCATCCTAGGACTGGTGGCAGTTTTTTTGTTTTTCTTTTAAGACAATATGCTGTTGCCATGATAAGCTTATTCTTCTTGCGTTGTAGAGTTTCTGTCAGGCCTGTCTGTTGTCAATCATATCAATGTAGATGCGGCCAAATATACACACTTCTTTTCCTAATTGCAAATTGACTTTTTTATGGCTACTTATTACAGAATCCCAGGAGACCAATAATAATAATTGAGCCACGATTGCCCGAGACCAGATAGTATTTCTTCAGCTTCCTATTCTAATAAATGATGAACTGCCAAGTTGTTTATCAATAAATAAAAGGTCCCTATACTAAATACCAAACTAAAAGGCAGTTGCATGCAATTTACAGGTACCAGCTGTTATACAAATGCTAGACGGAAACGAATCCAACTAGTAACCATGAGGTTGCAGGTTCGATCCCTGGCCTCGCTCAGTGGGTTAAGGATCCGGCGTTGCCGTGAGCTGTGGTGTAGGTTGCAGACACGCTTCGGTCCTGTGTGGCTGTGACTGTGGCCTAGGCCAGCAGCTGTAGCTCCGATCCCTAGCCTGGGAACTTCCATGTGGCGCAGGTGCGGTCCTAAAAAGCCAAAAAAAAAGGAAAGAAAGAAAGAAATGCTAGAAATAATCATCAGAATGAGAGCGCACTGCAACTCTATGTAATGTAATTGGGCCTTCTCCCATCTCTGCTTCTTAAAGTTCTGTCTTTCTTCGGCCAGGCAGGAAGAAGTTTTCCTCTACCCCCTAGTTTTTTTGGACTGGTCTTAGAATTAAATGGACGTGATACAGATTAACAGGAGAAAACCAAGCAAAGGTTTAACAACATGTGTACCTGAGAGAGAGTCAGGAAACTCAATCACTTGCCAAGATGCCTGAAACCCTCACCTTAAAGTGAGGCTAAGAGAAAAGGAGGGAAGAAAGCAACACCCATAAAGATGGAGAGCAAACGTTCAGTAAACAGATGTGTCTCAGGCCATGTGACCACCATACGATGAATAGTATTGCCACCTGATCTGGGTGCCTGAATTTGTGCTTTTTATTTACAGTTCAGCTGGGGCCATACTGCTTCAGTTGCCGTGGGCTCGTGGCAATGACTCTTGGACTTGTTATGTCATTTGCCTTAAGTGAAGGCCACCGATGGCCCAGTAATGCTTAATTCATTCATCTATTGATGGACATTTAGATTGTTTCCAGACAGATGGCTCTCATCTCCTTTCAAAAACACTCCCGGAAAGTTTCCACTGTGGTTCAGCAGTAACGAGCCCAACTAGTATCCATGAGGATGCTGGTTCGATCCCTGGCCTCACTCAGTGGGTTAAGGATCCGGTGTTGCCATGAGCCGTGTGTAGGTTGCCGACATGGCTCAGATCCTGCTTTGCCGTGGCTGTGACTGTGACTGTGGTTGGCAGCTACAGCTCCAATTCAGCCCTTAGCCTGGGAGCTTCCATGTGCCGTGGGTACGGCCTTAGGGAAAAAAAAGCACTCCCAGCCCACCCCACCCAACCCTACGCCCCACATCAACGAATTTAACAATCCACTGCCTGCTTGAAGTTTTAAAAAAAGCTGCTAATCTTGGTTGTCAAGCAACTGATCATCCTAGACAGAACATGACTCTTAAACAACAGAAGCGCGGTCCAGTGAGTGTTTTTTGAAATGGGCACAGAGGTGCATCGATGGCGTCCTGTCTGTGCTTAACCTTGACCTCTGCTGTACGAGTTGCAAGTGTTGTAGGGTTTCTCCCCTCCTCAGCTGATGGAGTCCTGAGAAAACATCCTCGGTCATGTGCCGAATGACCTCCCCTCCAGCCTGGTTTCCAGGCGGCCAGGTGCGAACAGCGGGTTCCTGAGCTCCCTCAGATGTGTGCCAGGTGCTAGGGATGAAATGTGGGTCCAAACCTGTGTTCACTCTGTGGTCAGTCCTGTTGGAACATGGACGGAAGCAGAGGTAAAAGGGGTATTTACAGCGAACCTGCTTGGGGGTTGATGGTGCTCGGTGCTGAAGTCAAGGGCACAGTGGTATTCCCGGGCACCCTTTGAGGTTACTCAGCTTCCAAGGATGACGGCTGGCAGGGCTCTCTGAGGATTTCCTGGAAATTGCTGTAATATCCACTGTGATGAATTAAAAGGTTTTCAGATATTTACCTGGAATGAGAGGAAACATCCTAAGCTTCTGGGAGACCCTTTGGCAGAGAAACAGCAACATCCTTTTAATCTAGTCTTTGTCAGAAAATGGAACAGTGTCACAAAACACTTCAGCATATCCTTAAAAATCCCCAATGGTGCCTAAAAGAATCCCCTGCTTTACAAAAAAAAAAAAAAAAAAGAAAAAAGAAAAAAAGTGAGTACTGAAACCATGAGACAGGTATGTTTACCTAGAGAAAAATAAATCTTAACTTTCCCCTAAGAATGCGATCAGGATTTGCATATAAGTTCTTAACAGAAGGTTTACACCTGCTGACCTGCTGCTGCCTGTGTTCCTCACAGCATTGCACTCCTTAATCCTGTTCAGTCCCTTTTTTTTTTTTTGTCTTTTTTAGTACCCACCCAGCATATGGAGGTTCCCAGTCTAGGGGTCTAGTTGGAGCTACAGCCACCGGCCTACACCACAGCCACAGCCACGCGGGATCCAAGCCTTGTCTGCAACCTACACCACAGCTCCCGGCAACGCCAGATCCTTAACCCACTGAGTGAGACCAGGGATTGAACCTGCGTCCTCATGGATTCTAGTCAGATTCGTTTCCACTGAGCCACGACAGGAGCTCCCGTAACTGCTCTTTTGAAGGAATCCCCCAATGTGGAAACCAAAGTAATTTCTTAACCGTCAGCTTCTCCAGACTTTCACGTGGCACAGGTGCCAGTGACTGCCCTTCCTTGCTGAAAACCCACCCCCAACCCCGCCTCTGAGGAGATTTTTCTCCTGCTGCTCCTCCTTATCCATCTCCATCACTTTCTCACTTTTCAAACCTGCCATCCCTGACTCTGATTCAGCTCGGGCAGCCGTAACCAAGTACCAGCGATAGTGGCTGGAACAACAGAACTTTTTTTCTCAAAGTTCTGAAGGCTGACAAGTCCAAGGTGCAGGTGCCAGCTGATTCATTCCTGGCGAGGACGCTCTTCGTGCCTTGTGGACAAGTGTGTGCTCGCTGTGTCCTCCCGTGACCTCTGTGCACCTGTATGTGGAGAGAGAGAGCGAGACGGGGACGCAGAGACACAGACAGAGAGAGGTTTCAGGATCTTTTCCTTTTCTCACGAGCGCAACAGTCCTACAGCACTCGGGCACACACTTCTAGCCTCATTACCCTTCTTTTCCTTCAAGTTCTCTTTTTCCCTTTTTTTCCTTTTGGCCACACCTGCAGCGTGACCTGAACCGCAGCAGTGACAACACCAGATCCTTAACCGCTGAGCCACCTGGGAACTCCCCTCAGTTACCTTACTTACCCCTTAAAGGCTCTATGTCCAAATGCACAGTGGGGTTTGGGGCGTCAACGTATGAATTTGGGGAGGGGTGGGACACGGTTCAGTCTGTAGTACTTATTTCTTGCAGAACCCAGTTGATGGGGAATCTTGTTAGAATCAATTTCTGACGATCGTGGGCTGCTGCTTCGATAGCACGCCTCATCCTTGGCTCTCACTCCTCCTTGAAGCAGAATGACATCTTGGAAAGGTGCCTGATGACAGTATGGCCCTGCCCTGCCTCTCCCCATGTGTCACGCTGCACACTTGCAGTTTTCTAAACACTGTCCCCAGAGCATTCCCTCGTCCGTGCCCTCCATGCCTTTGCTTATTAACATTTTTCTTCAGCCTGGAATGCATCCCTACGCCCCTAGGTCCCCCGCCCCACTGCCCTCCCTCTAAACGCCTCTTCTCCAGCACTGCCTGCGCCCGCATCTTTTCCCAGCTCCTCCCTCCATCCGGAGCCCTTCCTCCTCTGAGTCCCCAGCACCAGCTGTCCACCTTTTCTACCGCTCACCTCACTGCTCCCTCCGTTCCTGACCTGGGCGTCCCTGCGAAAGTGTAATTTTATGCCTCTCCTTTGGCAGCGGCTCAGAAGTGAGTCTTTCTGTCCAACTCAGAATCAGTCGTCTAAGAGACTCACAGTAGTTGGCACATAGCAGGTTCTCGATGCGTAACTCCAAAGGAGGGATGTGCAAGTTCTGCGTCATGCTCAAAAGTTAAAGTAGCTGTTTTTGTAAATTCATCCTTAATCTTTTCATGATGAATTATGCCGAGTGCCCTTAAAGGATGAAATGACAGAAGAAAATGGTTTAATCCTCATGGGTCTTTTAAATAAATTATTCAGACCTGAAATGGTGACCAGCAGGCTTTCATTATCCACTATAAAAATATTTCAGTGATTGATCTGATAGTTATCATGTTAAAAAAGAACTCCACGTTGGTTTTGGATAACAGCAGGTGGTTTCATCTGTGAAGATATTTCTGACACCATAGCCTGGCGGAGCCTCTTCTGTGTCAGCACTGCCACTGACGTGCTTTGTATTCTGTTGTTATTAACATTTGGTTCCTGGTGGTGATGCGACAGAGTTTAGCCCATTGGAATCCTGAAGCTTGATCGATTGATGACTTATAAAATATAGTTTATTACTAACAAAAATAATGAGGAGTTCCCATCGTGAGGCAGCGGAAACAAATCCAACTAGTATCCGTGAGGACGCAGGTTCAATCCCTGGCCCCGCTCAGTGGGCTAAGGATCCCATGTTGCTGTGAGCTGTGGTGTAGGTCTCAGATGAGGCTCGGATCTGGCATTGCCGTGGCTGTGGTGTAGGCCGGCACCTGCAGCTCCAGTTCGACCCCTAGCCTGGGAACCTCCATATGCCGCAGGTGCAGCCCTAAGGAAAAAAAAAGTTATCCTGAATCTTGTGCTTTTTGCTCTTCCAGCCTGACACCTCTCTGATCCCTCTCACCATCATCTCCTGCCTGAGTCGCTGCCAGTCCTTTCGTAATTGGATCTCTCTTCCTGTCTTTGACCTTTTGGTCTATTCCCCAAATAAGCAGCCAGATAAAATCCTTTTAAAAACATTAGTCAGTTTGTGAAACTCCTCTATTCAATATCCTGCCATGGCTTACCATCTCAGAATAGAAAGCTAGGTGTTCTCCGTGGCCTCTGTCCTGGCCTCCTGCTTTCCCTCTGGGTTCATTTCTTTCTTTCTATTTTTTTTTTTTTTTTAAGAGGCACACCATGGCATATGGAGGTTCCCAGGCTAAGGGTCGAATCGGAGCTGCAGCTGCTGGCCTACACCACAGCTCACGGCAACGCCAGATCCTTAACCCACTGAGCGAGGCCGGGGATTGAACCCGCATCCTCGTGGATCCTAGTTGGGTCCGTTAACGACTGAGCCACAAAGGGAACTACTTTTTTTTTTTTCAGACTTGCTTTCTTTCCTCCTCATATTATGCCCTTCCCAGATTCCTTTCTCATACCCATAAACTGATTACATTTTTAAATGCTTCATTTTTTTTTTTTTGGTATTTGAGCTAATTGTATGCTAGAAGTGAAAAGACCAACTAGATTCTGTTTGGGAAGGAGGAAAAAAATTTAAGAGATATAGAAAGTAGAGAAGATGAAAGTGAACTGGTGGAAAGAAGGGAAAAGACAGCTGTCTGGATTTATGTGACAAGTCTTCTTTGAGTATCTGCTATGTGACATTGCCTGTAAGGTAGCACCATGAGGTAGCTACTTTAAAGAGAAAAATCGCAATAGTCTCTCAAAAGGACAAGCTAACCTGCAATACCATTTCTCATCTTTCCTACCGCCCCATTCCAGGTACCGAATCAGGCTTTAGGAACTCAGTGACGAATGAACACTGGTCCATGACTTCTTAATAAGAAGCTTCCATTTCATTGACTGCTTTTCCTATTAAACATAGGGAATGGTGCTGGCATTGGTGGGACAAGCAGGAAGGGTCCCTAGTTTTCTCCTGTGACGTAAAGAGCTTCCAGCGTCGTGTTGGAATGACCTTAGGCAGTCCCCTCTCACAGCTCTGGTTGTACTTGCCGGCTGTGGTGTTGAAGCTGCCATCTTGGTTACCGTGGCGTCTACCGTGATGGTTTCAGTTCATTAAAATTAGAAGTGTTTCCATTTGCTCTTTTGGTCAAGTACAAAGATGGTACACATACATCCTCCTCCCACTTCATTTCTTCATGGTCCTTGGAAGAAGGCAGTGTAGAGACCAGGAAAGGTTGTCACCAGGTCCTGAAAGGTATGTCAGTGATTAAGCCCACGCGGCTGCTGCTAGTTGATTCCTGTGCTGGCTCAGGCTGCTTCCTCGACCCTCTGGAGGTTTTCCCCAGAAACCATCCTTCAACCAGGTTCCGTCCTCATGGGCCTGGCTTCTGATCCACTGCTGGTAGAATGAGAGATGAGGTGACTTGGCGCCTCAGAGCAACTGGTCCCGATCACAGCTGTCCACAAAGGACTTTAATAAAGGTTTCAGCTTTTTTTTTTTTTCCTGAAGCTAGAATCTGGGTCAGCCCTTTCTTGTAAACAACACGTGGCACCAGAAGTGAGCAACTAATTATGGATCATCCCGAATTATGACTTTCTGACAATGTGAAGGAAAACTGCCCAGCCTGGGTCAGCTTCTCGGTCAGTTGCATGGGCTGTGGGCAGGTGGCTCCATCTAGAGATGAGGGTTTGTGCTGTCGCTGGCAAGGCAGGAGTCCAGTCAAATACTTGCTCCTTCGGGATCCTCACAGATACTGTGATTGAAAACTTGAAAGAAAGAGAGAGGGGGAGGGAGAAAGAAAGGGATGGGAAGAGGGGGGAAGGGAGAGAAAGAAAACATCTCCAACCACAGGATATTAAAAAAGGGGAAGGGAGTTCCCCTTGTGGCTCAGCGGTAACGAATCCAGCTAGTATCCATGAGGATGCAGGTTCGATCCCTGGCCCTGCTCCGTGGGTCAAAGATCTGGTGTCGCTCTGAGCTGCAGTATGGATCGTAAATGTGGCTTGGATCTGGCATTACTGTTTCTGTGGTATAGGCGGGCAGCTACAGTCCAATTTGACCCCTAGCCTGGTAACTTTCCATGTGCTGTGGGTATGGCCCTAAAAAGAAAAAAAAATTTTAAAAATAAAAAGGGAGAAGGATTTAAAAAGTGACCTGAAGCCGTCAGGGCAGTGACTTACTTTCGGATCAAGAGTGAACTGGTGACTTGCACCCGCAGTAAATGATGAGGGAGGGAAAGAACCCTCATCTTCCTGGAATTAACGCAGCAGGAGACAATGAAAACCTGAGATTTAGGAAGTCAGTCAGTGGAGAAAGTGAAGATGAGCAAGGCTCTGTGACATCTATTAGGAGGAGAGCGCCAGACAGATGGGGTTGGGGAGGCGGAGAGAAAATCTCGGTAGCCCTGGGTGGAGCGAGCGGTGCTCTGCTGCCTTCGTCTTGCCAGCGCCACGGACCAGGATCCATGCTGGGTGCAGGCCATTACAGGAAGAAACAAGGATGCTCGCCATATGGGAGGAGATGTAAAAACATCAATACATGGGTTTGCTTTGCCAAATGTTGTCTTTCACAACACATGTGCAGACAGGAGGCAGAAAGGAGTCGCTGGGTGGTCCCGCCACGGTGGAGGGGGCTCTGCTGGTGTTGGGGGGGCAGTGGGGGAGGAGAGGACCTTCCTGGGAAAAGACCCCAGAGCCTCTGCTTAAGCACTGATGGCATTATTTCTCCAAGTTGGACAGTGGTGCTCAAAGGAAAGAGAATGACAAGTAAAACTTCCGTCTCAAGCAGGGAACCTGTGTTAGGAAGCCAGGTTCATGCGCTGGGAAACTGAAGGAACATTCTTGGTCCCGAGACTATGTCAAACCCTGGGCCTAACGTAAAATATGTGTCTTGGAAAGTAAATAGTTATCTGAGAACACAGAACGAGATAAAGGGGCTGTGACTGTGAGATTAACAAGTGCCAGTCAGTGATCAACGAATGCTGACATCTCCTGAGTGACTGCAGCTGCAGGACTCTGGACCAAATCCACGACCACGGTGATCCCACTGGGCCTCTCCATCATCCTGATTTATGGCCCCAGAAACTGAGACTTAGTGAGTGAAGCTAATTTGCCTAAGATCACCAAGGAAGGTGGCTGTGGAGGGAGGATTCGGACCCAGGCTCCAGGGCTCAGCTGCCACCCCCGGTGGTCCTCCACCAGCCCCACCCCCGCCCCACCACACCCTTACCCAAGAGAATCCAGATCTGTCTCCAGAGTTCCTTTAATCCGTATAACAACCCTATGAAGTTGGCGCCGCGATGGCCCCCAGGTTGTATGCGCTGCCCAGAGGCGTTCAATAATGTGTCCAAGGTCACGTAGCCAGGAAGTGACAGTGCCAGGATTCAGACCTCGCAGACCAACCCCGACGTCTCCGCTTGACTTTTTCCTCTGCCTCTCTGTGTGTGACAAGACTGATGACTCTGGGAAAGCCAGGAAAAGATTTTATGTCATGTGAGAGACCTCAGATGTCCAATACTAGTAATAGTTAACATTTATTAGCAACCACTAAGTCCTTTGTTCTAAATGCCTTATTGTGTTAGTTGTTAAATCCTCAAAACGGCGCTCTAAGATGTAGGCACTTCTGCTATCCCTAAGTGACAGGTGAGGACACAGAACACAGAGAGGTTTAGTGACTTGTCCACCATCAGGCGGAGAGTTGGTGGGGGGACGAGTTTGTTGGGGAGCTGAGAATCGAAGGCAGAGCTTGAGTTGCATTCAATTCAAGAAATGCCAGAGGTTACCTTCCAAGGGGTAAGATCTTTAGCAGTATCGGGGGTTCTCTTGGTGGAAAATACACGGCCCAAGCCCTCAACGTGGCGTGGAAGCTAAGAATTTAAAAAAGCACGAGGAGAGTGTCAATGAAAAATTCACCAGTCCATCTAAGAAAGAAACAGAAAACGTTATTTGAGCCAAATTTGAGGA
Organism: Catagonus wagneri; assembly: GCA_004024745.2. Lineage (NCBI taxonomy): Eukaryota > Metazoa > Chordata > Mammalia > Artiodactyla > Tayassuidae > Catagonus > Catagonus wagneri. The sequence continues at coordinate 16,932,807 of PVHT021183523.1, forward strand.
TGAGAACCCAGGAAGGGCATCTCAGAAAACTCTGAGAACTGTTCCTCCTATTAGAAGTCAAGGCACAGTTATGTAAGCTTTTTGAGACAGAAGGCTGGACATCAAGTGACATCTGATTCATTATATAGAAGGAGAAGTTGGAGTGTGTGTTTTTTTGTTTTGATTTTCAAGGTCTGGGCTTGTTAAAAATCACATGGGAAAGAAAGGGATAAAGGTTCCTATGACGTAAGAGAAGTTGGTACCCAGAGCCTGGATACCAGATAAAGACAAGCTCCAGTGCTGAGAGAGTCCATCACAGCCATCCCCAGTTGAGCTGAATGGATGACCTTGATACCTGTACTCTGATGAGTCATGGAATAGGGACCACCTCTGGGAAGGTGTGGACTGAATTAGAGCCATTTTAAGCAGCTGAAACTTTCTGGGGAGCGGCCAAGAGCTAAGACCTTCTGCTGACAGGACTCCCAGCAGCCAGGGGAACAGGTTCTTACTGGCAGTAGGATGTGGGTGCAGCAGCTCCACGTCATCACACATTGCACCATCCAGAGCGGTGCAAAGATGAACTGCCACCCTGAAGATTCCAGTCACGTGGAATGTCACTATTCCAAACCGTATTGTGATTTTCTAAGGTACCATTAGTAGCTAGAAAATAGAAGTCCAAAAAAAAAAAAAAGATGTATTTTAACAGTTTACCCAGTCCAGATCTAAGCATCATCATGGTGGGTCCTGTGTCCCCCTTACCTGATCAAGAAGGAATATTGTCTCTTTTTTTGTGTCTTTTTTTAGGACTGCACCTGCGGCATATGGAGGTTCCCAGGCTGGCCATCAAATCAGAGCCACGGCTTGGGGCTGTCTGCGGGCTTCTTCTTGCAGCCCTGATAAGAGGGTGGCCTGCTGCCTCCCTCCTGGGCTCAGGAAGACCTCCTCCCCAGTGATGTAGGCATTGGCCTCGAAACAGAGAGGCTCGTTCTCCTTTCAGGCCTTGTGTTCTCAGGAAAAATGCAGTCAGGACACAGCGCCCCTGGGATGACCTTATATGTTCCTAGATGGAGGTCTACTGAAGTTAACCTAGCAAATCTCTAGACCACCTCCCGGTTATGCAGCCTGTGCTTGATTTCTTCTCTTGAACCCAGAGATCCTGAGTCTTACCTCTCCACTGTCTACTGTGCCCCGGGGGCTGATCCATGTACTCCACGTCCCAGCTCCCTTGACCCCTTCCAGTTGGGTTTGGCCAATGTCAGGTGCCAGCAGATCAGAGAAAGGGCAAAGGGGATGAAGACTCCCCTGGCACCCTCTTTGTGGTGGCACTGAGGACTGGCCGTATCCCTTGTTGGCTGAAAAAAATATGGCAGGTGGTATTTTATTTTATTATTTTATATATATTTTTTTGTTTTTTGGGGCTGCACTTGCGACATGTGGAAGTTCCCAGGCTAAGGGGTTGAATCAGAGTTGCAACTGCCAGCCTACACCGCAGCCACAGCAATGCAGGATCTGAGCTGTGTCTGCGACCTGCACCACAGCTCCCAGCAACACCAGATCCTTTAACCCACTGAGCGAGGCCAGGAATTGAACCTGCATCCTCATGGATACTAGTCGGGTTCGTTTCTGCTGCGCCACGATGGGAACTCCTGGCAGGCAGTATTTTAGTTCTCACCCTCCACCAAAGGTCTGCCGGGAGTCCTCTGCTCTCAGCCTTCTGCGCCCCAATTCTGGAACCCCCCCTTTCTTTCCCCTTCAGGCTTAGGAATAGCCAGGCTTTTGCCTTCCCTTTTGTGGTTTCCCTAGAGCCTGCCCACACCTTTGTCAACACTTCCTTTATTAAACTCTTTGCAAATTCTCCCACTTGAGCATGCCATCTGTTTCCTGCTGGGACCTTGACTGATGCAATGACCAAAGCTCGTCTCTCGGGGTGAGTGAAGGCTCCAGCGTTGCCTGTTTGTTTGGGTGAATAAATCTCTGGTTTTCTGAAAGTGATGCTCTCTAGAAGCAGACCTGCCAGGCTTTAAGAACAAGCTTCTCGCCCTCGTACCCTTCATACAGGGTGATGTTGCCTTGCCGTGACTCTCTTCCCTCGCAACAAGCCTGTTTGGAACACATTTTCTTGGATGATGTCCTTTAGGGCTGTGGAAGTGGAAGACACGTGTCCCAGCTGCTTGTCCCATCCAACCCTGTGTAAATGTGAGGGTCCGCCTTTCTTTTGATTTTGGCCTTTGGAAGAATATACAGGATTTGCAGATCCTTCCCGGGGGACCATGGACATGAGAACCCTGCAGGTGTAAAGATGTTCTGAAGGGCAAGTCCGTAGTCCTGTCCCTGCTGTAGAATCCAGTGCAAAAGGAGCTAACAGCCTGTCTTTTTTTTTTTTTTTTAGCTTCATAAAAATGTATAAGAATCTTCTTCCCTGGGGAATTAAATTAATTGAATTACTGTCCTGTGGGAACTTCAAGTGGAACGGTGGTCCCAGAAGGTGTCCTGAAGAGAGCCATGAGGGAGGAATGGGGATAATTTCTTTTGAAAACCAAGAGCTGAACACCACGGGCTGCTGGTTCTTTCAAGACTGATCCCAAATGGTATCAAGAATAGCATGAGATTTAATAAAAAAAAATTTTTTTTTTGAAAGAATACCATGAGGTTCACACAGCTCAGCGGGTGTGAAAATTCTTTGGCTGAACTAAATAGGTTCCCTTCTATTTCAGAAAGAGCTCTAATGGGTTTCTCTGGAGCACAGCCTAAGAATATCTGGTCTCTCCTTTGTAGCCCAGGATGGCTGGGATGGTTTGAGGTTGCTAATATTATATTCCTATCTTCCTGTCAGATGGACAACATGGGCCAAAGGCCTGGCTTATCCCGGAGAGGCTCTAGCTAGGCATCCGAAGGTCCTCACCCTTAGGGCCAGACCGAAAATGAAAGCTGCTGATGTGATTTAATTGTAGAATGATTATTGTGATCCTATCAACTTTTCTTCTAGTAAGTTCATTTTTGTCCCAGGTATCCAATGTTGGATTCTTAACCTGCTACGCCACAAGGGCCTTGTGGCGTAGCAAGTTAATAATCCAACATTGTCAGTGCAGCGGCTTGGGTCACTGCCGTGGCTTGGGTTCGATCCCTGGCCCAGGAACTTCCACATGTTGCAGGGCCAAAAAAAAAAAAAAAAAAAAAAAAAGGGAAAAGAAAGTATCATTTAATTTTAGATCTGAAGGGATTTTAAACACTGCACAACTTTCTTCTTTTTTTCTTTCTGTGGCTGCACCTGCGGCATATGGAAGTTTGTGGGCCAAGAGTCAAATTGGAGCTGTAGCTTCAGCCTATGCCACAGCCACAGCAATACTGGATCCAAGCCTCATCTGCAACCCATGCCACAGTTTGAGGCAATACCCGATCCTTAACCCACACAAGTGAGGCTATAAATCAAATTCGCATCCTCACAGTGGAAACATCAGATCCTTAACCTACTGAGCCACAATGGGAACTCCAACACTTAATTTTATTTTTTTTTAATTTTTAGATTTTTAGGGCTACACCTGCGGCATATGGAAATTCCTGGGATAGGGGTTGAATTGGAACTACAGCTGCTGGCCTGCACTACAGCCACAGCAGTGCCAGATCTGAGCTGCGTCTTTGACCTACACCACAGCTCATGGCAATGCTAGATCCTTAACCCACTGAGGGAGGCCAGGGATCGAACCAGCATCCTCATGGATACTAGTTAGATTCAATTCTGCTGAGTCATGATGGGAACTCCCCAACACTGTAGATCTTTAAGTTGAGGTTTCTATTCTTTAAAAAATTGAGTTGAATTTCTTTAACCTTATATTTAACTTAAAAAGAGCTATTTATAGGCATTTCTTCCTACTACTTATTAATGCAACATTGCGTTCTTGGTTTTGATCATTAATATTGAAGCTGACATGATCATCTTTAACTTCTTCCAAACTAACAAATCTCCCATAATCCATTGACTTGATTTTCAGTCAAAACTGAATTTAAAGTCAGAGTGAATTATTCATTAATCGTTTCCATGTATCCTATTTCCTTATATATCCTCCTCGGCTGGCTATAACATGGAATCAAGGCACATTTTTTTTTCCTGTATGTTGCCCTTATTGCAAAAAGTTTCCTATTCTTAATTTAAAAAAGCAGGTAAGTTGAATCTTTAATATTCTTTTAGTCTAAGGAGAAATAAACTCAAGTTGCTTTTGGTGAATGTCTAGCTCGTTTTTCTTTCTTTGTAAATCACTATTTCCTGTTTTTAAAACATCTTGCTTTCTAGTTTGAATAATCTGGAAGACAAAAAAAAAAGATGCAGGTTTATTATGAGCGTCAGATGAAGGTTTCAACACTGAAGAAAGCGTTTATGAAAGGAGATATATAAGTTCCCCTTTCTTGAGTAACTTTAAGCCTGAGGGTAAACAGATGTCTCTTTTCTTGTGTATTTTCTTGCAACCCTGGAGAGAGAAAAATGTCAAGGTGAGAAGAAACCTTAAAGAGAAATGTCAGCCGGCCATCCCCCCGGTCCTTGGACTCCTTCAGCCATCCCCCCGGTCCTTGGACTCCTTCAGCCATCCCCCCGGTCCTTGGACTCCTTCTGTGACATCCCCCCAATTGACGTGACCTGCTCTGTGGAGCTTACTTGTTGGCTGACAAGGTGCTCCCTTAGACATTTCTATTTTAACCGGAACAATTAAAAGATCCACGCTGCTTTTACTAAAGTGAACTCATTTCCCCCTGGTTTGACTTCTACTTTCTTGGTGCCATTCACAAGATGTATTTCCTCTTTCAGAATTTGAAGGTAACTGATTTGGCACAAAAATTCTCCCCTACAGTTTCCTATGCTGTGTCTCCCCATGTCCCTGTTTCTTGGTTGACATGACCTTTGACCCCTTGAGAAGACTGGGTAGTTTCCTTAGGAAAAGTTCCAGTTTTTCTGTCCTGGGTGGTACTCAGAATTGGCCGTGTTGGTTTTGCCATGTTAAGGGGACTCGAGATGATATTATTACTACCAAGGTGGTATCAGCCTTTTTTATGGGTCACACATCACACTGTCAATGGGGTGACGTGACTTGATGATGAAGCCGGGATGAGCATCTTCCTGGATGCTTACAACGTTATTTTTCTTGCCACGACTCTCTGCTACTCGCATGGGCTTATTGTGATTTCCCACTCTATATCCAGTTTAGGACTTTCCACGTCAGGGAGTTCCCACTGTGGCACAGTGGATTAAGAATCCAACTGCAGGGATTTCCCGTTGTGGCTCGGCAGTAACCAACCCGACTGGTATCCACGAGGATGCGGGTTCGATCCCTGGCCTCGCTCAGTGGGTTAAGAATCTGGCATTGCCGTGAGCTTTGGTGTAGGTCGCAGATGCGGCTCAGATCCAGCGTTGCTGTGGCTGTGACATAGGCTGGCAACTGCAGCTCCGATTCGACCCCTAGCCTGGGAACCTCCATATGCCGCGGTGCAGCCCTAAAATAGCAAAAAAAAAAAAAAAAAAAAAAATCTGTATCTATGTGCGATACTAAGCAGCAAGCTCCCAGATTTTTTTCAAAATTATAATCAAGGAGTTCCCTAGCAGCCTAGGGGTTAAGGACTTGGGATTGTCACTGCTGTGTCTTGGGTTCAGTCCTTGGCCCAGGAACTTTCACATGCCAAAAAAGAAAATTACATATAAAAAAAAAATGCTTGAGTTAAATATACCAACATATTAGCAGAGTCTTCTGGAGAGGAGGATTATAGTTTACTTTTAATTTCCTTTTTTATGCTTTTATTTTTCCAGTTTTTCCTTCAATGAACTCATATAATCAAAAAGATAAATGGCAGCTGCAGCTCCAGTTTGACCCCTATGTGGGAATTGTCATGTGCTGCAAGTGTGGCCCTAAAAAGACAAAATGAAAAACGAAAAACAGGAGTTCCCATCGTGGTTCAGTTGTTAACAAACCTGACTAGCATCTATGAGGATGAGGCTATGGTCCCTGATCTCGCTCAGTGGACTAAGGATCCGGCGTTGCCGTGAGCTGTGGTATAGGTCACAGAGGCGGCTTGGATCCCACATTGCTGTGGCTGTGGCGCAGGCCAGAAGCTACAGCTTCAATTGGACCCCTAGCCTGGGAACCTCCATATGCGTGGGTGTGGCTCTAAAGAGACAAAAAGGCAAAAAAAAAGGAAAAGAAAAGAAAAACAAATGTTACCTTAATTATACTAGACCAGTTTTTAATTTTAGCTAGAGGGCTTTGAGAAATTCATATTATTTTCCATTTTTATTCTTATTTTTTATTTTAAATGATTTTTATTTTTCCCATTATAGCTGGTTTACAGTATTCTGTCAATTTTCTACTGTACAGCAAGGTGACCCAGTCACACATACATGTATACATTCTTTTTCTCGCATTATCTTCCATCATGCTCCATCAATGGAATAATATTCAGCCATAAAAAAGAACAAAATAATGCTATTTGCAGCAACAGGGATGGAACTAGAGACTCTCATACTAAGTGAAACTGAGGCAGAAAGAGAAAGACAAATACAATATGATATAACTTATGTCTGGAATCTAATATATGGCAAAATGAACCTTTCCACAGAAAAGAAAATCATGGACTTGAAGAACAGACTTGCGGTTATCTTCCATTTTTAAAACTACATTTGAACCGATGGTTAATTTTTATTGTTAGTGCACACACTGGAAATAAGTAACATATCTTTACTGTGTGTGTTTTAAGTTGGCCATGGTAATGCATTTGCTGGTCTGTTATTTCCTGATAGAGACCCCTTTTTACGAAATTCATTCATTCAGTCAAACATCATCCTGAGGGCTTTCTGGATGTCCCAAGTTGAAGATAACCTAGATGAAGGCCACTCCCGCTCTGCTGTCAAGAAGTATCAGTCTCAGAGTCCCCTTGTGGCTCAGTGGATTAAGGATTCGTGTTACCACTCCTGTGACTTGGGTGGCTGCTGTGTGTGGGTTCGATTCCTGGCCTGGGAACATCTCCCTGCCATAGGCATGGCCAAAAAAAAAAAAAAAAAATTCAATCTGGTTGGAGATACAGTAATCATGGAATGAGCTGCGAGAGGGCTGTGTTGGGTTCTGGGGAGCTGCAGAGGAAGGATGCTAAATGCATGGGTCCTGGGGGAGGCTGGGAGCCCTCTGGGAAAAGTTGTCTTTGAAGCTGAAAGCGGCTGTTCTCTTTTGGGTGACCAGCCTCAGATTTAGAAGAAAAGACAAGCTAAGTACATCTTCCCATGCCATGTAGGCGGTCGGTGCCTCTTAATTATTTTACAGAAAGAGTTTTGAAATTAAGTTAAAAGATAAAGTAGTTATTTGGGGCTGTAGGGTCTTTATGTTTCTTTGTAAGACATCATCTTTCTTTTCATCTTTAATGTTTCCTTTCTTTTCTGTTTCTGTGGGTTTACTAAAGGTTCATGGTAATATCCAAGCATAAGAATCTTGCCCTGAAATGATTATAATGATGTCCTTTTATAGGATTTCCTAGTACATGTCCTTTTATGAGTGATTAACACTGATTTTGATCACTTTCTTTCACTCCTGTTCCATTCCCCTGCCTCTTCCTATTCGGCTGAGAGAGGCAGCTGGAGGTTTTTTGTCGCTGTTTTATAAAGATAAACGGAATCCTAAAATGATCAGTTGATTTCTCTAAATTACGAGGTGAGTCAGAAATGGAGTTGGAAGAGAAGCCAGGTTTCTTTGTCAAAGCTCCGACTTGTAAAATATTTCTCTGTGTTAAGTAGAATGAGTCGTTTGCCAAAAGTGCGTTCACCTTTTAAATCTTTGGTGAGAGTAATGAGCTTAAAATAAAGAAGTCTCATGATGGTAATCGTATTGTTACAGCTTAGAACAGAAGTTAAGGCCATTCAAGTAGATTTAAATGAGTGAGCCTTGATAGCTGGTCTATTTAATTCATTTGTTCAGTAATGGATTTTAATGCTCTTTGAAAGAAGAATACTTGAAGCTTTCTCTGACCTGTTTTAGAACGAGAGGGGACCCCTTTTGATTAATTTAAAAATTTTTAAATAAGAGAGATGGGATTAGAACTAAAATTGGAGTTGAGGCTTAATGTCTCTATTTCATGCTCCTGGATGATTATAACTTTGTCGTCAAAGGTTTTTCCTATAATCCGTTGATGAAAGTACAGTGGAACTTTGAACAACGTGGGTCTGAAGGGTGCTGGTCCCCTAATACACAGATTTATTTCACCAAATACATACTGCAGTACGACAGAATCTGGAGTTGGTTGAATCTACAGATGCAGAATTCTTTTTAAGGAGAGCAGACTATAAAGTCATCCTGGAATTTTTGCCTGTGTAGTCAGTTGGTGCCCCAAACCCTCACTGTTCAAGGATCAACTGTAAAACTATCTTAATGTTCTTAGTAATTATTTTTACTACTAAAATAATTCATGCTCTAATAACGTGATGATTATTATGCATATTACCCCAAAATATCTAAAGCAACAGTTTAAATGAATATGAAGGGAAATCAATACTTACAAGTATTTCATCGAAGTTTTTTTCTTCTACTTAAAAATAGTCACATATTTTGGATTAATTATGGAGTAAAACAAAGCTTAAAACATATACATATTTTTATTTAAAAATTAGTAATTTGTGGATTTGAATACAGACAATGTTGCATTAATTGGAGTTTTGAGAACTTTCAGAAAATAGGAATGGTGCAATTATATTTTATATAAGAATAACATTTTTATTTTCCACAATTGTAGTGACCTGATTTGGGGGTTGTTATTTCAAATAACAACAACTCCAGAGTTCCTGCCGTAGCACAGTGGGTCAAGGATCTGGCATTGCTATAGCTGTAGCTTAGAACTTCTATAGGCCGTGGGTATGGGGAAAAAAAAAAACAACTAAAACTCCTAAACAACTAAACATGCCTAAGATTTTATATGTAATGCATCTTTAATATTGCCATCAAGTACTGTTTTTCAGGATCCCATTTGGGCTTTGTTTCTAGGGAAAATAAAACAAGGAACCTCATCACAGTGTTACATTCAGAGTTCAAGAGCGCTATAAGTAGAAACCCATATTTGCCTGGGGATCCGGAATTTGTATCTTAACTAAACTCGATGAGGCCAGAGTGACATTCTGTGGCCGCTCTGCCCTCTATCCTGAGCTTCTGTGTTGCTGGGATTGGGAGAAATGTGGAGCTTATTGAAGCTGGTCTAGCAACCCGTCATAATTGCCAGGCAGTTTTACCTTGTACCCATGGGCAAGTTATTTCACCTTCTGAGCCTTTAATTATTGATCTTGGGACATAAGAGTACGATAGGCCTGAAACTAGATATGAAAGAAAAATGCAAATACTGACCCTTGAAGCGTGAGGGAAGACCGGCAAAAACTACTGAATCATGTACCAGCATCAGGACATGGAGGAGTTCCCATCATGGCGCGGTGGAAACGAATCCAATTAGTATCGTATGTGGGTTCCATCCCTGGCCGTGCTCAGTGGGTCAGCGATCCAGTATTGCCGCAAGCTGTGGTGTAGGTTGCAGACTCGGCTCGGATCCCCAGTTGCCTGGGAACCTCCATATGCCTCGAGTGCAGGCTTAAAAAGGCAAAAAAAAAAAAAAAAAAAAAGTGGAAAAACTCTCTTCTCTGGCTGGCTGCAGCTGGGTAGAATTTTGAATGTAAGGTGTGATGAAATAATAGAATGATGGAACCGGCTAGATGCGATTAATACAAAAAAGCCTCATATGAGGAGCTCCGAGGGAGGGGCAAGATAGTATTGATTTTGTAAGATCCAGAGTTCGCAAATTACTTAGAGTAATCACCCCAGGCAGAAGGGGGTGTGTATGAGTGTGTGTGTGTGTGTGTGTGTGTGTGTGTGTGTGCGTGTGTGTCGTCATTATGGAGAAACGATTAACTCTTAGAGTTACCTGAATCAGGATTCAGGTGGTGATGAAATAGCTTGCACTTGCTTAGGTGTAGACTTGCACTAATTTTGATCTGCTTCATTTCCAAGGCATAGGAGAGGGGACTTCAATGCCAGACTCCCTGAGCTTGACTCCTAGTCCTGCTGTTTTTGTCAGGGACTCTGTCAGAGTTACTTAATTGCCTTGTTCCTCGGTTTTCCCCTCCATAAAATGGGGATGATATTGGTACCAACCTCAAAGACTAGAGCGGAGCTTTGGTAGGTCAGCGGATGCATGTCAATAATTTAGAATGCTCTGGAACTCAATACATGATAAGCGTTAGTAGTAATGGTCGTGGTATACTTCATCATGTAACTTATTAAAGCACTTTCCAGAGTTCCCCTTGTGGCTCAGTGGGTTAAGGACCCGACATAGTGTCCATGAGGATGCGGGTTCGATCCCTGGCCTCATTCAGTGGGTTAAGGATCCAGCGTTGCCACAAGCTGCGGTGTAGGTCACAGATGTAGCTCAGATCCTGCATTGCTGTGGCTGTGGTGTAAGCTTGCAGCTGCAGCTCCAATTCGACCCCTAGCCTGGGAACTTCCATATTCCAGGTGTGGCTTTGAAATTTTAAAAAAATGCACTTTCCTATGTACATTTTTGTTTGAGTCTCTTTGAGTCTTTTAAGGAAGCAAGGCTCAGAGAACTTATGTGATTTCCCAGATCCCAGTCTAGTAAACGCTGGACAGCTGGACTAGAGCCGCCTGCTTCTGACTCTAATCTTAGTCAAGTGAGGTTTTCTTTCTTTGCCCACAGTGTAGACTGGATTCTTGCCCAGAAGTAGAGAATAGAGGAAGCTGTAACTCAGAGATCAAGGGGAAAATGTGAACTTGCTGGTCCCCACCAGCAGCCCCTGCCTCTTCTGGTCGTTCCCACACACACACACCCCATACCCGCCCCCCCCCCCCGCCCCGCTCTGCCCCAGATGCTCCAGAACCGCTTCCAAGGAATCGAGTCCTGCTCTAACGCACAGCCCTGTCTGTATCTGCAGGAATGAGGGGAGATTCCTACTTCCTTGGCATGAGGAGCCTGGGGCGGCAGGAGCGCATGCCGGAAGATGGAGGCCTCTTCTTGCTCTGCTGCATAGACCGGGAGTGGGCTGTGACCCAGTGCTTCACGGAGGAGGCCTTTCAAGCCATCACGGACTTCAATGACCTCCCCAACTCGCTGTTCGCCTGCAACGTCCATCAGTCAGTGTTTGAAGGGGAAGAGAGCAAGGTAAGGACCTATATGCTCCTGAAGCAGGGGGAGGCATGGCTGTGCCCCCCCCCCAATATTTCCTTTGCTCCTTGGTGGCTGAGGTTTGGATGTTCTTGAAAATGTTTACTTGGTGCTCTTCTTGGTGTGTCTCGCATGAGCAGAAAAGCCTGTTCTATCACGGTTGACGTTGAGGGGACACATGAGGTTTTCCTTGAGACTGCGTTGAATCCAATCTGCAGCTCAGAGGTCCATCAAAACGATGGCATTGGGAATGGGGACTGCAGGAGGGTCCCTCTTGGGCTAGGCCATAGACATGGTCAATAAAAACAGATAAAGTGTTACCTGCCCCTATTCTGCTCAAAACTTAATTTGTCGTTCCCCAAGCTCTCTTTCACCCCTCTTCTTCTTGCAATTTGATGACTGTTCTAAAAATAGCTTCTTCAATGGGGCGCCAAGGCCAGCAGCACTTATGGGAAAGGTAAGTTGATTGGCCGACTGAGTCTTGCTTTGCTCACGGATAGCACAGTGGGTGGAATTCTTTTGGATGGAAGAACTTGCATGAAAATGCTTAACTCCTTGATTGGAAATAATCAGAAAATGAAGTTGTCTCTGTACACCCTCTTTACACAAGAGGAAGCTTTCTTTCTTTTTTTTCCTGTCTTTTTAGGGCCGCACCCAAGGCATAGGGAAGTTCCCAGGCTAGGGGTCGAATTGGAGCTGTAGCCACTGGCCTACACCACAGCCACAGCAACTCGGGATCCAAGCTTCATGGGTGACCTACAGCACAGCTCACGGCAACGCCGATCCTTAAACCCCTGAGCGAGGCCAGAGATGGAACCTGTGTCCTCCTGGATGCCAGTCAGATTCGTTTCCTCTGAGCCACGACAGGAACTCTGGAAGCCTCCATTTTAAGAGCAAGCTTGACTGAGTGTAAGTATTCTTGGAAATCAGAGTAAATATTCCTCTCGGAGGTCTTTCTGAAGTTCACTTCAGATTTCTCTGACCTTTTAAGCAGAGACTCGGAATCGATCAAACCTTCCCTTGGGATGTGGGTGTCTAAAGGTAAATGCCCACTATTGTGCTATGTTGTAAAACATGGCCAATATTTTTGGGGAAAAGGGACCGTTTTTTCAATCTGGCCCTGTGTGAGATTAAAAATAGGATTTATGGTTGCCGTTTCACCAACGAGGGCTGTTTTTGCCAGCTGCTGTAGTCCAAACTCTGTTGCTTGAACACAGTTACTGGAAGTCTCTGTTCTGGATTTTATTGGTTTTGTAAGCAATCCTTATAGCCCAGAGGATGAGGAATTGTTTCAGGCCTTATAAAGAGAGCTTTATAGTGATATTTTGGAGTTGAATGATTGAAATGATGGGCTAAAATAGCTTGAAGTCCAAGGAACTGTAGGTGGTTAGCACCTCCAGAGCTGTGATCACCAGACTATTTGGAGTAAAAAACGATGTACAGCCTCTTAGAACCCGGGAATTTTGCTCTTGGATTAGAACCAGGCTATAACAGATTATAGTTTTTTTATTCAGAGCAAGTCATGTCCCCTGAAATCTATCTGAGATTAACCACGAAACAAAGTTCCCTATTTCCTTGTTCTGTGCTCTATTTAAGTATCAGTAGATTGAAACGAGAAGGTTTTACCAAGGAGCTAATCTCACTCAGGAGAGCTGCTCAAGAGGGGCTGATCGGGCAGTTCCATCTGTGGCTGAGCAGTAAGGAACCCGACTAGTATCCATGGGGATGTGGGTTTTATCCCTGGCCTCGCTCCCAGGTTACGGATCTGGCGTTGCTGTGAGCTGTGGTATAAGTCGCTGCAGATGAGGCTCAGATCCTGAGTTGCTGTAGCTGTGGCGTAGACCGGCAGCTGTAGCTCCCATTTGACCCCTAGCCTGGGAATTTCCATAGGCCTTGGGTGTGGCCCTAAAAAGACCAAAAAAAAAAAAAAAATAGAAAAAGAAAAAAGATTGGCTGATCAGCTGAACCAGAACTGGTTGGAACTGTTAGAAAGTCCAAAAATTGGCGTGAGTTCACACACATCTAATTTGATATTCTGATGGGTGATTGAGTAATGAATTGCCGCGTATTCTCATTTAATTTGTATACAAAGTGGACCCGTTGCAGTTTGAAAAGTAGTATTGGGCTTTAAAGTGACCTTGCTAAAAAAAGTATTGAGATGAAATCAATACAATATAGTTCAGTGGAACCAGTTTCCAATGATGTCAGGCACATTTTTATACCCAAGGAGGTGAATTTTATAATTGGCCAGTGTCTGCTTTTCCTATTAAATGAGACAAAAAGTCTTCCACTTTGGTGCAATTTTATAGCCCCTGTTTGTGGAGTATCTCTGGGACGTCAGATGATCTGATCCACATTCAGTTTTAATTATACATGCAGGGTTTAAGGGAGACGAAGCCAGATGATCAGATATCAAATAAACTGACAATAGAGGCAGGATTACTGAGACTCTAGGGAAATGAGAAAGTGTTTGGGGAGCCTCACGGTTCCCATTTTTACTGCCACATGTTTCTCTTCACGTTCCAGATTTTTCTCTTCTTCTCTTTACCTCCGTTTTGTCCCCTAGAAAACTCACTAGTCCTGTCCCTCATTCTCATATCCTTCCCACAGTGTTCAAAGTTCATGAATCTGAGCCGCGAGTTCTGGTGATGGTTATCTTTCCCAAAGGGTGGGCGTGTGAGGCCCCGTGCTAAGTTGGGAGAGATGTTTTCAGGTGGAGGGAAAAGAATCGAAAAGCTTCCTAGCCCTTGTGTTTGCCTGTGGGTGAGGCTTACCACGGGGACTGTCCAACGTACCTGACTTTGGGAAGATGCCTTCAGCAGCCTGCAGTTAGCAGGGAGATAAGACATTAGAGACGATGCTTAGTTTTCATTTCAGAGGCTCCAGTGGGTAGGTCGTAACTACGTAACTTGTTTTGGCCAAGTTCTTTCTTTTTTTGGCACGACCCACCTTTGATTCTTTCTTTCTTTTCCCCTTCCTTCCATCCTCCCTCCCTCCCTCTTTCTGTCGGCCTGTCTGTCTTTTCAGGGCAGCACCTGAGGCATATGGAGGTTCCCAGACTAGGGGTCGAATCGAATCGAGTTGTAGCCGCCAGCCTACACCACAGCCACAGCAGCACGGGATCCCAACTGTATCTGCAACCTACACCACAGCTCATGGCAATGCAAGATCTTTAACCCACTGAGCGAGGCCAGGGATGGAACCTGCCTCCTCATGGATACTAGTTGGGTTCTTCACTGCTGAGCCACGAAGGGAACTCCCGATTCATTATTCATTGTTTCTTAATACTGATGGACTAGAGTTTACCTTGTTTGTTACAATTATTATAAAGCATACTTTTTTCACATCCTTAGCTGGGTGGGAATAAAAACTCTTGCTTTCTGGCTATCATGATTAGGTCTGGCTGTAATCTCTTCTCTATTTTCCCATCTGTCTGCGATACTTTTTCTATGCTCTTTTCCTGTTTGAGGTAATTTGGAAAATACTCACTTGGACTGCTCTTAATAAAGATAACAGCACACGATATGGTGCTGGTTTAGACTTGTTTCTTCTTATCAGCGCGATAAGTATTCTGAAATGCTCATTTCTGCTCTCCTATTTAAAGTCTGAGTTCTGACACCTAAAGAACATTTTTTTTTTTTTTCAAACGGTTTGACGAGGCCATGATGTTTACTTTAATTTTCTGGTAGGCAGAATTCTGTGAGATTGTATTTTGATTTGGTGCTTTTTGCAAGGAGTGAGCACATACTTCAGGGTGGCTTGTTGTGGTCCAGATGGTTGAGATTTGTTTATATAACACAAAGGAGAACCAGAGCTGGAGGAAATTGGCATCTGAAACCAATAAATGCAGCTTGCTGTTTGCGTGCTACAGCTTGCAGCATAAATATTTTTGTATGAAACACACTTAGAACTGGGATCTTCACAGCAGGCACCACCTAAAAGTTATTAGGGGTCCTTAACCGTTGGCCTTCTCTCCTGGACCACCCTTCTGGATCCAGCTGGGCTGCAAAGGTCATCTTAAGACAGGTGAGGCTGGAGAGGGGCGCCCTGCAGGCTGCCCTGTGTCTGTGCTGAAGGTACATGGTTCATCGGCACTCACAAGTGGCCAAGGGGAAACAGTGAATCAACCATTGTAATAGCTTTAGGGGAGTTCCCGTTGTGGCTTAGTGGAAACGAATCCGACTAGGATCCATGAGGATGCTGGTTCGATCTCTGGCCTCCCTCAGTGGGTTAAGGATCTGGCATTGCTGTGAGCTGTGGTGTAGGTCACAGATGAGGCTCAGATATGGTGTTGTTGCAGCTGTGGGAGGCTGGTGGCTACAGCTTCGATTGGACCCCTATCCTGGGAACTTTCATATGCTGTGAGTGCAGCCCTAAAAGGCAAAAAAAAAAAAAAAGAAAAAAGAAAAAAAAAGAAAAATTCAGTTCAATAAGGAGAAGCCCAAAAGGTCAGTTGTTATTGGCCTCCAAAAATTTTGAAATCCTTTAGTTCAATTACAACAACAACGACAAGAATAATAATAGCAAACCTTACATAACATGTAACAAGGTGCTGGGATCCTTCCCAATGCTTTCTAGACATTACACCCTTAAATCACTATGACAGCCCTGGGAGGATGGTATCTTTCTGTCTCTCTGCCTCCTGGGCACATGGCAAGCTTTTATGCCCTGGGCCCTTCTGGCTAGTTCTGCCCAAAGTATAAGTGGAAGTGACCCACCGCGCCAGTTGCAGGCTAAACATTTAATTATCAGTGGTTGACCCTGAAGAATGTTCTTTTCACTCTGCTCAGGCAACGGGCATTGTGCCAGATGTGTCACCAGGCAGTTGAGAGCATGGAGTGAGAACAAGATTGACACAGAGCGGGGTCCTGGCTGACCCATGATAAACATGCAATGTGACATGATGACAATGAAAGCCTTTGTGGCTTTAAGCCACTGGGATCTGGGCGTTTGTTGTTAGAATATAACTTAGTCCATCTGGGTTGATACAGTTGCTGGGATTAGCCCCGTTTTTCAGATGAGGACACTGAGGCACAACGAGCCTGCCCCTGGTTTCACAGCTGGTAGTGGCAGAACAGGCGTTCCAGCCTCGACTGCCAAGCTGGAGTCTGGGCTCTTGAGTGTTACGCAGTCCTGCCTCTTAACCTGCAACACTGGAAACGGATATGGCCGTTGCTGGCTGTAAAGCTGCCCTGGTGAGCTTCAAGTCTGCCAAAGAAAACAATTCCAGTAAGGAAACAATCCTAATAAATCCAGTGATGCTAAATCAAAGGGCGTTTAATATACATTTTCAACTATATTCACGGCCTTATGTGCACAGACACATACATACATACATACGCAGACACACACGCATGCACGGTTTTCTTATCGTTTCTGCTACGTTTTGTCTTTTAAATAAGTGGGCATTTCTGTCAACCATTAAAGACTATATTCTACCAGGAAGGGCATAAGATCAGAGACCGGGTGCTACCGAGTTCTTAGGCTTTGTGCTTCTTACAAATGGATCCTCCCGGTGCCTTGTGAGTGGCTGGGTTCTCTATTCAAAAGTGTAATGTGTATGTATATGTATATGTACATATATTGTCCTTTCGGCCACCCTGCCGCTCATGGAGCTCCCTGGCCAGGCATGGGAGCCACAGTATCCACTTAAGCCGCAACTGCAGCACCACAGGTTCTCCAACCCACTGTGCCCAACTGGGCATCGAACCTGTGTCCTGGCGGCTCCCAAGATGCCCAGCGATCCCGTTGCGCCCCTGTGGGCGCTCCCAAAAGTGTGTATTTTTCATTCAAGCGACCACTCATAGCAACCAGCTCCTTCTAGAGCTCGGCTGAGGAAACGGTGACCTAGTCCAACACTGGCAGCACTGTGGGAGCATCCTCTAGGACTTGGAAATTTACCCCTGCGTCTTTGCGATTTTGTACTTGACTCCGCACATGAGATTTGCCCTTACTCCAGACTTCAGTTTGTAGGGGGTTGCAAACGTCCACTGCGTCCTTTACAACTAATTGCAGGTGCGCACTCTCTTGTCTACAGTACTGAAATCTGGAAAGTGCTGAAGACGGAGAGTTTTCTTCCTAACCCATTTTAAGACAGAAACCTCATTTGACCCAGTTCCTTCAGAATCTAACCAGGACTGATGAGAAGCTTCTTCCAGTGTGAATATTCATCCATCTCTTTGCAAAAATATGCCTGTTTTTAACCACAGTGGGGGTGGGGCTGGGTTGGGGCTGCTCCAGACCTTGATAGAACGTTACGCAACATGAGGCGTGCATTTCGTATGACATTCTAAATCCCCCAATCCTGGGAGTTCCCGTCGTGGCTCCGTGGTTAACGAATCCGACTAGGAACCATGAGGTTGTGGGTTCGATCCCTGGCCTTGCTCAATGGGTTAAGGATCCAGCGTTGCCGTGAGCTGTGGTGTAGGTTGCAGACGCGGCTCAGATCCAGCGTTGCTGTGGCTGTGGCGAAGGCCGGCAGCTACAGCTCCTGTTAGACCCCTAGCCTGGGAACCTCCATATGCCGCGGGTGCGGCCCTGGATAAGGCAAAAAGACAAATAAAGTAAAATAAATCCCCCAATCCTGGACCCCAAGCATATCGGGCCCTAAGAATTTCAGACAGTGTGTTGCAAACCTATAGAATATATACAAATATACTCACACCCCGTGTTCAAAAGAGGAGCAAAATGCATTGCTGAAATCTGAAAAGGCATCAGGAAGGGAGAGGAAATAGATTTCCCCCATCATGAGATACTGTGTCCATCGGAAATAAAGGACACGGAGAGGGCGGGATGGGCACTGGGCATGGATACCACCTGTCTGACCTTCCTGAGTCAAGGTCAGACTCTGAGTCTCCTTCTTGGAGTGTCTACAGTTGAAAACCTCTAGCCGTGACTTCCTGCTGGTCCTGCCCTCATCCTTTCAACTGGTTCCTGACTAACGGTCCGGTCTGAGTCCAGAGGAACGTCTCCTAGCCCATCAAGGAGACAGCTACTGTTCCACACACGTGGCTTGCTTAACGCTGTGGCACTTCTCTTGTAAAATATTTATGCCACCCCCCACATATTCTGCTTCTCTTCATTTGTGTTTTTCCTCTCCGGATTCTGAAGGGCTAGAAGGCAGGCATAATTTGCGTTCTTCTTCATTGTATTTCTGGCACCTGCTGGATCTGACACAAAGTAGGTGCTCCATTAATAATGCATTGGCCCTCCACTTCAGTGGTGACCAAATTAAGATACAGTGGAATAAATTTGCCGGGATTGGCTGATACAACAGAGAAACAGCGAAGAGTGGAGTGAGGCCTCTGGATGTTTAAGTCTAGTTCATTACCCACTGTGTATACATTGCCCACTGTAAATTCTACCACGGAGAACAGGTTCTAGAAATCCAGTTGGCCATTCATCAGCCTAACATCCAAGTCAAAACTTGGCAGGTGGACAGAACTCAGGTGATTCAATAGCAAGACTCAAATGATATGTAAATGCATCAAGTCCGTATCATGCTTGTAGTTAAGATATGACACTCATATGAATAAACCTGTTTTATATGTCAGTTTATATTTACATAGTATTTTAAATGTCTAGAGGTGACTGACCTATTTAAAATAGTGACCCAGTGGGGTTCCTGTCGTGGCTCAGTGGTTAACGAATCCGACTAGGAACCATGAGGTTGTGGGTTCGATCCCTGGCCTTGCTCAGTGGGTTAAGGATCCAGAATTGCCGTGAGCTGTGGTGTAGGTTGCAGACGTGGCTCCCGCGTTGCTGTGGCTGTGGTGTAGACCGACGGCTACAGCTCTGATCAGACCCCTAGGGAACCTCCATATGCCTTGAGCGTGTCCCTAGAAAAGGCAAAAAGACAAAAAAAAAATAGTGATCCAAGAAAGTAAAAATTAGAAGTGTCTTACACATGTTTCCTGCTCTGAGAGAAGAAAAGAAAAAAGGACAGTAAGATGAAATTCAGTGTCTTTGTAAGACCTTAGGAAATGTGTTTCGGGGATGGTTTAAGGCTTGTTGAAAAATTCACGCTAGGGGAGTTTCCTGGTGGCCTAGAAGTTAAGGATCAGGCGTTGTCACTGCTGTGGCTCAGGTTCAATCCCTGGACTGGGAACTTCTGTGTGCCTTGGGCATGGCCAAAAAAAAATTCATGCTAAGGATCTCTAGCAAAAGATGAACAAGTGGATAGTAATTTACAGTAGTTCGACACTGAATAGGTTAAAAAAATAAAAATGCAGGAAAAAAATAATTAAAAAAATGAAAATTAAGGAAACTCGATGGTAGGGAGGTGATCACCAGGCATTAATTTTAAACATTAAGGCAGGAAACTGTTAAATTAGCTGCCAAACAGTCAGGGACTGCTTAGGAGTTTCACTGTTTCTCTTGTGTCATCCTTTGGAGGTGGAGGTGACATTTATAGATTTGTTTGTTGTTTTAAAGAATGTTTAAACTAGAGAGAGACAATGCGTGCACGTCATTGTGCTGAGCTCGTCCTGTTTTCTCTTTCTCTGGACGGTGAAGGGGAACCGTAATTAGTCACTGCTAATCACTTGGGGACACCAGCCAGATGAGAGCCCAGCGTGCGGCAGATTTGAAAGCTGCTGTAGGACATTCCCTGGAACCTTAACCTTTCTGGAAGCGCCTAAAATATTCCAGAACATATTTAGTGTCTTGCTTCTCCACGGCGCTGAGTGACCCCCTGGGGCTCAGGAGCTTGACAAGCCACTGGAAATGGCCCACTTAACTACCTGGAAATAATTGAGGCAGTGGGCAGAATTAAGCCTGATGCCCAGAGAGCTGAGAGAATTTGTTTTCTGTGCCGAAGCATAGGTGAGCGTGGCTTCTTGATGACACCTGGTGGGGGCGCAGGGGGAACGGCTGCCACATTCTCATTAGTCTGGGATGCTGTAAAAAGGGTCATAGAGCTTTCTTTCCTGTTTGGAAAAATGAGGGGACTCGGACCTCAGTAGGTATGATTTCCATC
The DNA here is from genome assembly GCA_004024745.2 of Catagonus wagneri. Lineage (NCBI taxonomy): Eukaryota > Metazoa > Chordata > Mammalia > Artiodactyla > Tayassuidae > Catagonus > Catagonus wagneri. Next base: position 16,952,944 of record PVHT021183523.1, read on the forward strand.
AGAGCTCCTGATGGCCTGTGCAGGGACTCTGTGAATTGCTAGAAGGGGTTCCCAAGGGCAGAAGTGCCTGAGGGTGCACTGCCTGGAGCAAGGCAGGTGAATCTGTGCGAATGGCCCCCTCGCCTCCGGGCTGACGGGGTGATAAAGGCCTGAGCCAGTTGTGGGTGGCCTGACAGGTGGAGGGCAGGCTGGGTTTCATTGCCCGCTCTCTTCCTGGGCCAGGAGCCCCTGAGAAGAACACCAAAGGCATACCCATCGCAGAGATTCCAGTCTAAGGAGATCATTGTCCATTATTCCGAATTAAAAGGATTTATAAATGCAAGGAGCTGTTGCCTAAGAACATTGCTTTTTTTCCTTATTCATTTTAGGGCCGCACCTGCGGCATATGGAAGTCTCCAGGCTAGGGGTCAAATTGGGGCTGCAGCTGCTGGCTTACACCACAGCCACAGCAACTCGGGATCCGAGCGGCATCTGAGACCTGCACCACAGCTCCCGGCAAGGCCAGATCCTTAACCCACTGAGAGGGGCCAGGGATCAAACCCAAGTCCTCATGGATACTAGTCAGGATCGTTACCAGTGAGCCACAACGGGAACTCTAGAACATTCCTTTTTAGGAGGTTATTTTGGAGATGGAGCTCAGGGGAAGGGCTGGAGGAGAATAAGCTGTATTATTATTTTTCCGGGCTCTAACCAGCTGAAGGTGGCCTGAGCCTTTACCTGGCCTTTCTCAGCTTTCTTCACTCTGGTCACAGTTTGGTGGTCATGACATTCTTAAACCAACTTAGAGATAGCCGGAGAAAGTCGGAGAGTTTGGACGTGAACTTTAAAACTCTACCAGCGAATGCTTCACAGCAAGCCTGACATTTAGCTCAACGGATGAGATCAGTGTGACATAGATGATCTGAGCGCCCATTCCATTAATGCCGTGTGACCTTTACCCCATCAGAGTGGGTTATTAGTGCATGGCTTATTATATGTGTATTTTTGTATAATAATGTATGTATTATGGTCCATGTATTATTATCTACACAACTGTACTCCCTGCCTTTTAAGCAGAGTGAATATAGAAACACAACACATGTAGTTTGATTTTTAACTTTGACCAGTTTCTGGTAATATTTCAGTGATGTTATATTTTACCAGGAATATATTTTACAGCATAACAATTGTTTTAAACATAAAAGCCAGGAGTTCCCATTGTGGCTCAGCTTTTTATGAACCCGACTAGGATCCATGAGGATGCAGGTTCGATCCCTGGCCTCGCTCAGTGGGTCAAGGATCCAACGTCGCCGTGAGCTGTGGTGTAGGTCGCAGACGCGGCTTGGATCCTGTGTTGCTGTGGCTGTGGTGTAGGCCGGCGGCTACAGCTCTAATTCAGCCCCTAGCCTGGGAACTTCCACATGCTACAGGTTGCAGCCCTAAAAAGACAAAACAACAACAACGAAAAACAAACAAAAGAAAACATAAAATTCATCATCTCTACCAGTGTTTTGAGGGAGAGACCCATTGATAAGACACATAACATAGTTAAGATTTTTTCATCAAACATGTCGACATATCATATCTTGTACTTTGTTGAGAACCTAGTTTCCCATCAGATTTACTATTATTAACTCTCGAGTATGTAGCATATTATTCATACGTAGAATACACCACATTATCAGATAGTCTAGTTGGACCGCATGATGGTAAGTAGCTCGGGGGCAGCAGGGCAAGCCCCTCATCCTCTTGTGCCCTGTGGTGCCCAGCACAGCGCTGGACGGAACACGGCTGCTGATAGGGAGGCAGGAGAGCCAGTGGAAGATTTGGGTTCAGATGCACTTGGGTCCAAATCCGCCTCATCAGCATACCAGTTACATGACCTTGACCAGCTTAACTTCTCTGAATCTCAGTGTCCTCTTTGGTGAGATGGATTAACTCTAACTTCTTTATAGGTCTGTTGTGTGATTAAACAAAGCAAGGTGGTTAGAAGAGGTGGCCCAAGCCTCCATCTTCTTGGTCAGCATTGGTCCTTTGCTCTTTCTCCTTCATTCTTCTCCCCGCGCTATAAACTCGTGACTTTCTCTGGTTCCAGGAGGAAAAAACTTTTCTAAAAACACGTAGGCTTGTCTGTTTCATTTATATGTGGAATCTTTAAAAAAAATGAACTTATTTGCGGAGCAGAAACAGACTTACAGACTGAAAACAGACTTATGGTTACCAAGGGGACAGATGGGAGCAGAAGAGGGATGGATCGGAGGTTTGGAGTCGGCATATACATCCTGGGGTCACGGAAAAACTGGCCAACGGGGACCTGCTCTATAGCACAGGGCACTCTCCCCAATCCTCTGTGATAATCTGTGTGGAAGGAGAATTTGAAAAAGTATGGGTATGTGTCCATGTACAGCTGAATCGCTTTGCTGTGCAGCAGAAATGATCTCAGCCTTGTACCTCAACAAGACTTTAAAAGATGAAAAAAATAAAAATACGTAGCCTTGGATGAAAGAAGCAACACTGAGTAGTTTTGTCGTGAGCCACGAGGGAAGTCCAAAGCTTGGAGAAAGAAAGGCTTCCTTGAGCCAGCTCTTTGTAGAATCCTAGTGAAGCTGTGCTTTTCCGTCATTGCCTTCAGTGCCAAGGAGGTTGCATCTCAGTAGTGCCGCGTGAAAACTGTTTCTGCCTTTGTTGTAGGACACGTGTTGTTCCCTGTTCCCTGTGTAAGGTTTCGGCGATACAGTTCTTTCGGAATAGAGTTCCAAGAAAACTTGGTTTACCCCGAGGAACTGGTATTTTTCTCAGTAGGAGAATCGTGTAATTTACATGTCCCAGGGAGCTCAAAATAAAAAGTAATACTCAGCCGTAGCCACTCTGTTAGCTCTCACTGGTCTTGATATTATTTATCTTGTATTAACTGCATCGTGTGTGTATGTATGTATGTAAAACATTTTTCTGAATTATGTGATCAGTTTGTGTTCTTTTTTTTTTTAACGGTCACACCTGCAGCATATGGAAGTTCCCAGGCCAGGGATCACATCTAAGTGGCAGCTATGACCTATGCCACAGATGTGGCAACACGCACCAAACTGGGGATCAAACCAGTGCCTCTGCGGTGACCCAAGCCACTGCAGTTGGATTCCTAATCCACTGCACCACAGTGGGAACTCCAATCTTGTTCATATTTTCCTGTTCACAGTATTTTATGAAATAATTGTCTTTGAAGACATAAGGAGGCTGGCCAGGAGTCACTATGGTGTGTTTTGCAGATGTTTTAAATTCTACTGTGAATCCCAAAATCACTGAAATTAGTAGATTATATATTTTCAGAATAACACACACATACAGGTTTTTTTTTTTTTGCTATAATTCACATTATTTGGAAGAATAGTTTTTAAACATCTTCAAGGAAAAAAATGAAACTTGGCCATCACAATTCACAACACAGCATGTGGGGGCTGTGTGTTTTTAGAAAAGTACCTGGTTAGGTAACTGTTTCCTAAGTTTGATGCTTAAATTTGATCATTATGCTACTATTAGTTCGTGAGAAAATGAGCACATATAAAACCATTTGAGTGCTACGTGTATTTAGGTTTGTTCTTATACTCAGTCCGTCTGCTTTTGAACCCCCAAATTATTTCCTGGAAAGGTGCTGCAGTTCCAAAGCCTGACACCTGAGATTTTTTTATTCTTTCCTGCAAATAGACTATTTTCCTCCTTGCTATTGTGGTTCTCTCCAGGTGCAAAACTTGGAACAGAAGTCCACTTACAGGGAATCACTGTCAGTGAAGTTCAAGGCTTTGCAAGGCACAGAGAAGAAAGGAATTTAGCTCTTCAAATAGCCTCTTCTGGCAGTTTCAGAGAAATGAGCATCTTCCGTGTCAGAAACCTGGCGCTGATAACTGGCTTTCATTAAATCTGCTTCCTCCAGATAATCCTGCTCTACACATGGGAGCCGGGAGGGTGAGGACAGCGTGATCTAGAAAGAGGAGGAGGAGTTCCTATCGTGGCACAGCAGAAACAAATCTGACTAGGAACCACGAGGTTGCCGGTTCGATCCCTGGCCTCGCTCAGTGGGTTAAGGATCCAGTGTTGCCGTGAGCTGTGGTGTAGGTTGCAAACGGCTCGGATCTGGTGTTGCTGTGGCTGTGGCATAGACAGGCAGCTACAGCTCCGATTCAACCCCTAGCCTGGGAGCCTCCATATTAAATAAATGTAAAGAAAGAACAGGAGAAGAAGCATCTACATTCGGTTTCCTTGCTGGCCTTTTCCCTGCTTGTGATCAACAACTGAGCTCCCAGCCCCCGTGGGGTTGGCTCCCCCCAACAAGCATCTCAGAGTTCATGTGTCTGAAAGTAGGGTCCCTTTCAAAAGGATCCTTTTTTGGCACCACTGATAGCACATTCTTTGCGGCGTTTTGAGTAGTACAAAGCCTTTGTGTTTAGGGTGGATGTGAGGTTATGGGAGCAAGCCCCTCAGAGCCAGGTGCAGTGATCCAGGCGGCTAACCGACCGAGTAAAACCATTTTCATTTAAAAAGAAATGCACAGGACACTGGAATGAGAAACAGCCTCAGAATCGTAGGAATGATTTTCTTCCTGTGCTTGGGAACTGACGCTGGGGAATTCCAGAAATGCACCAGGGAGGCATTGCTGCCGCAAGGTCACCTTTTTGAAAAAAAAAAAAGAAACGCTCAGCTGCCCCTGTGAGACCTAGTATATTAAATAAGATGCAGAGTTGTTTCTTTAGGCCTATTTATAATGCAGCCGCCCCAATTCTCAAACCCCTGTCTCTTGCTTGGTTCCTTGCTGCACAGAGCAAGCCTAACGACAAACTCGACGGCCGTGTGCTGATCAAGAATTCCCTTTGTATTTATTATTTTATAATTTTAGCTTTCATTAATTAATATTTATTTTCTTTTTAGGGCCGCACCTGTGGCATATGGAAGTTTCCTGGCTAGGGGTCGAATTAGAGCTGTAGCTGCCAGACTACACCACAGCCGTGGCAACAGAAGATCCAAGCTACATCTGAGACCTATGCCACAGCTTGGGGCAATACCAGATCCTTAACCCACTGAGAGGAGCCAGGGATCGAACCCGCATCCTCATGGATACTAGTCAGATTCTTAACCCCACTGAGCACATGGGAACTCCCAAGAATTCCTTTTTTAGTAAACATACCTTCAGGAGATATTGTATCCTAAGATAGCTATCTACATACCCAGGGAAGGACAGTGACTCTAGAATATACTAGCAAGGGGAAACAAGGCTGTTTGAATCCTTCTGCTCATCTGTCGTCCACTGATGATTTAACCATTATTGAACATCTGCTCCTCTCCAAGGACCACTTTTGGCCCTGGGAATATAAAGCGCAACGAGATGCAAGACCTCATGAGCTTAATGTTGACTGAGGTCTGATAACTAGAGGACAAGCTAGAGAAGCGAGAGATTGAGTCGGATAGAGCAGCCTGTAGGAGTGGCGGGAATGGGCCCCGCCAGAGGGGAAAAAAGAAGGTTCTGGAATCTCTGGGATGTACTTCTGTGTTCGGTTTTGAGCCCTGCCCCGAACCTAGATAGGACTCTCTAAATGGACCCACGTGTTGCCGTGGAGTGCTGGCTCGGGGACCTGAGGACAGCATGCTTCAGGCCCGCCTCTTGTGTAACGGGCACTGTTGTCTTGTCTCACGGGGCGCGTGTGGCCAGGACCACGGAGGGGTGAGGGTGGCAGAGGGGAAGAATTGACTTTGACTCTGGCAGGAGCTTTCCTTTTCCGCAAGCAGACCCAGCCTCGGGGACAGGCGGCACACGCGTGGAACATTCTCGCCATGACCCACCTGTCCTCATTTTCTCCTCCGCGTGCACGGTGTTCGCCTCCCTCCCTAGAGGGGCTGTGAGCTTGCTTGTTTTAAAAACTGCAACCTGTGAGGAGAGAGCGTGTTCTTTGACAACGTGACATCATCGAAGCCTCTAGGTGTTGAGTCATCATTATTTTTAGGCAGCTCCCGGCTTTTTTTGGTGGTTCTAAGAATAGCCCTTGTGTCTGGACTCTACAGAAAGTCACCTCAGTAAAGATCCTGTCACTGCTCCACAGTGGGAATGGAATGTTTTCTTCATTTCCAGAGCTAGCATTTTACCTCCCAAACATTCTTGCCCTTTTGGGTTTTCTGTGGTCAGCGTGAAAACTGTATCCAACACAGTCACTTGAATTTGTTCAAGCCTGTGTCAAACATCCTTATTGTGGTAAACAGCAGTGGCATGAACCACAAAGGAAAAAAGCTTTTGCTTCCTAAAGGGCTCCTGGTCGTCTTTACTCAATGCCTGTTTGGTTTATAAATACCTTTATCAGTGACTTCAGCCATTTTTCAACATTTCAAGACCTATTCTATGCCTGGTGTTTTATGGATTAAGCGACCTGAGATCCCTCCCTTGAGGAGGTGGGCTTGGGGCTGCTACTGTTGCGATCTAGGCAGGGCCAACTGAAAGAAGCCAAAATAAATGTTATTATAGGTTCTTAAACTAAATGAGCCTATAAATCGTAAACCATATTGGAGCTTGATGACAGGGCAATAAAATGGATGGAGCCAGCCCAGAAATGGAGCTTTGTGGGTCAATACAGAGGCTGGTTTTCCCATTGCCTATTCAGAGCATATGCCCAAATATGATCAATTTATTTAATGTGGCGTTTTGAAGCCTGTAAGGGCACTAACGGCTCAAGAGCTGAGCCAAATGCTGTTCTAACTGTAGCATCCAAGGAGGCAGCTGCTTGGAATAAAATGAGGTGGATGTTTAATATTAGAGTGTACCTTTTGTGTCTGGAGGTGACAGAAGGCCAGTCACATGACCTGTGTCTAAGGACGGCTGAAAGGACCAGTGCGTGTGGTGGGCTGGCTTCTGAGCACAAGCCAGGAAGCTATAGGTACAGGCTTGGTTCTGCTTTTATTTTATTTTATTATTTTTTTTCTTTTCAGGGCCACACCTCCAGCATATGGAAGCTCCCGGGCTAGGGGTCAAATCTAAGCCTCAGCAGAGGACTACACTACAGCCACAGCAACACCGGATCCGAGCTGCCTCTGCAACCTACACCGAAGCTCGTGGCAATTCCAGATCCTTAACCCACCGAGCGAGGCCAGGGATGGACTCCACATCCTCACGGATACTAGTCAGGTTCTTAACCTGCTGAACCACCATGGGAACTCCAATTTTTTTCTTTTTCTGGCCGCATGTGGAAGTTCTCAGGCCAGGGATTGAATCTGAGCCACAGCTGCAACCTTTGTTACAGCTACCTCGATGCCAGATCCTTAACCCACTGTGCCACAGGAGGAACTCCGGTTCTGCAGTTATTGTCTCAGAGCTGGAAACTCCTTCCCATGTGGGACATCCTGTCTCGAGCCGGGGAAGTGGCATATAGCATCGTGATGAAGAGAGAGGCCTCTGGCATCTGTCGGTTAGATCCCAAACCCAAGTCCACTGCTTCTACTTGTGTGGCTTTGGGCAGTTTATTCCGTCTTTCCAAACCTGCAAAATGACTTCGAGTGATAGTATGTACCTCATAGGTTGCTGTGAGGATATAAGTAGCATCCTCCAGGGTGCCTTGATGACAGTAACTGCACTGATGCCTGCTAATAATAATTGCTGCTCATCGGTCCGCTCTGTGTCTTGCATCATTTAAACTCATAGGGCTCCTTTGCTCTCCCTGCCTGTGGTTGTTGCATCACTCCCTGAAGCACGGTGTACTTGGTCAGCCCCGTTGTCTCTTCTTGCCACCTTCGGAAGTTCTGGGGTAAACCAGATGACCGCCTGTTGAAGTCTGAGCAAATAGCAGTGTATTCACAAGGATCAGCCCAGAGGAAAGCCCATTTGCTGTCTGTCCTGCACACAGTGCCTTTACCGGCCATACGTTACTCCGGTGCGCCAATCGGTTGCCCATCCTAGGTCCTCATCCTCCTAATACTCACTAGAAAGCTTCATTGTCTTTAATGTTGAAGGCACAGGTAAAAAGACTCGATACAGTCATTTGGAAATCCCACTTATATGTGTACATCGATAAGAAGCCTGGTGCATATTGGGCTCAATGTTACAGTTTAAACAACGTCTTCAGAAGTTTTCTGAAAAGACACGTCAGTTTTGCGTTGACGATTTTCTTTCCAGTTTGGTTTGTCTTTTCATTGGTTTCCTCGGAAAACTGGATTGGTCACCCAGGCTTTCTCTGCGAGCAATTAAAGTCATTTCAAATTTTAATTTCAGGAAACTGAAGTCTCCTGAATGCAAGATATTTTTCTCTGCTGGTGTTGCATCCTTGCTCGGAGCAAATTTTGAGTGTGTGTTCCTTGTGACTGGCAATGTAAGTGGGCCCAGTTGGAAGGGATTAACATTTACATCAGAAAGAGAAGGTAAATGAGAACAGAGCCTTTTCACATCTGAATGGGAGTTTGTTTTCATAGTCATTACGTACATTAAGAGTTCTGCTTAGAAGACGCTTCACTTAATCCAAGCATATTTTTCTGAAGAAAATGGTACAGGAAACATAACAGCAAAATAGATGAAGGAAAAGTGTCATTTCCGTGGAAGAGAAACATCATGATAAAGAGGATTTGAATTTGTATGAATGACTTTATTACACTTAAAGGAGTGGTTTGAGAATAATTCCTTAGAAAATCCACTCTAGTTGGTGTAGACAAAGTGACAGTTAATGCCAATTACGGTAACCTTTTAAAATTTCCTTAGACCCAAGCCGTCATTCATGTAATACTAATTATTGCTTGGCACAAACAAAGTGGGAGGATTTATATTCTGATCTCTACAGAAATGTCATCATGAATAAATAATGCATGGCAACCATATACTTAATTGTCAGAGATTTCATTGCCAGGAACAGAAATAATATGGGAGGCGAAGCAGCTCTCACGGCCAGATGTAGTTCAAGGTTTCTCCACTTGAGCACCGTTGACATTTTGGATGGATAATTCTTTGCTGTGGGGCTGCTCTGTGCATTGTAGGATGTTCATTAGCATCCTTGGAGTCTATTCAGTAGATGCCAGTAGTAAACACCCCACTCCCCAGTTATGATGGCAAAACATGTCCCCAGATATTGCAAATGCCCCTCTGGGGGACAGAATCACCCTGGTTGAGAAGCATTGGTCTAGTTGCTTGTTCGTCACCCCTGATTGGAGGCACTGCCTGGATCTTTCTTAACACCATTGCTAGGACCTCATCTTGATGGACGAGGATCTCCTTGGATGGGTCACTGGGAGCACCCCTGAGAAGCAAGCTGTAATCTACATCCTGGCATCTTATTCTGAATGCATTTCTTTCCTCCGTCTCAATGAGGAGGCTGACATTCTTCAGGCCTCCTTTGGACAGTGTCTGGCTTGATGGCTTGGTGGCCCCCATAACACAGCCCTCTGAGGAGTCCGTCCTCATCCCCCCAAACTGTCTGGTAAGATCTCCCAAGAATGTTTCTCCTTGGGCTACAAGAAACCTGTTCTGGAGCTGGCTTCACTGACCGCCGCCCCCCAGCTCAGCTGCCACCATGACTGGGGCTGGGGGAATTATTTTGTCTACCAAACGGTGAAAGTCCTTACCGGTGACTTTCAGAGACTTTCTTTGAATTTGGGAGTATTTCTTTATGGTGTATTGGGTTTTCTTTGAACTTGGAAGTAGAGACCAGTCTGGGTACCATCCATGGCCTACAGCCTCCTTCTGCATTTTCCTGCCATTCCATCATTTCAGCATTGTAAAAAAAATGCTACAATTTGATATTATATTGCAGATTATTATTATTAACCTAATCTTTAAGACACATAGAGTTTAAGAAGTTAGTGATTTACCCAAATCCATCTAAAGAATACTCCTACTTTCTTTTTCTTTCTTTTTAGAGCTATCCTAGCAGCCTATGGAAGTTCCCAGGCTAGGGTTCTAATTAGAGCTGCAGCTGCCGGCCTCCGCCACAGCCACTGCAACACCACAACTGAACCACATCTGCAACCTACACAGTAGCTTGTGGCAACGCCGGATCCTTAACCCACTGAGTGAGGCCAAGGATGAACCCGCATCCTCACAGACACTATGTTGGGTTCTTAACCCGCTGAGCCACAGTGGGAACTCCTGCTCCTACTTTCTTAATTGGTGAGCCAAGATCGGTCTCCATCCCCAAAGTAAAATAATAATGATACTTAAAGATTCAGGGATAATTTTGTTCAGAATGCCACAAAAAAGCATTCCTTAATCTTTAGGTTTTTGACTATTGATACAGCAGAAAGATCTATATGTCCTGTTCTCTCTTGATTAAGCGGTGAAATGACAGAATCAGATGTGCCCTTCCCTCAGTTATTATCACAAATGAAGATTCTCGTATTGCCAACATTTTTATTATATATGAGTCGCCTAGTTATGATGCTAGTTGAGTCAGCGAACACATTGGCCAAGTTTGCTGGTAATGAGTTTTCATGTTTCATGTACAGGTATTGCTTCTAAAGATATTCATGGCGTTTGAGGAAGGACACACACACAAACAGCATGAAGTGACAAAATAAATAAATCAGTTACTATGGTGAGTTAGCGTTCATAAGCTGGTGCAGAGTCCAGTTAAAGTTTGTAAGTATAGGAATTCCCTTTGTGGCTCAGTGGTTAACGGATCCGACTAAGAACCACGAGGCTGCGGGTTCGATCCCTGGCCTCGCTCAGTGGGTTAAGGATCCGGCGTTGCCGTGAGCTGTGGTGAAGGTTGCAGACGCGGCTCGGATCCCGCGTTGCTGTGGCTGTGGCGAAGGCCGGCGGCTACAGCTCCTGTTAGACCCCTAGCCTGGGAACCTCCATATGCCGCGGGTGCGGCTCTACATAAAGGCAAAAAGACAAAAAAAAAAAAAAGTTTGTAAGTATAGCTTATAAACTATCTTAAAGAATAGGGTGTAATTCACTAATTGGAAAGTGGGTAACAATAACTGAAGTTACTGTAAACCTTCTCTCTCAGTCACGTCTTTGTGTTTGCGCCTCCATAGAGCTAATTTTGAACAAAATCGCCATGATTTTGACCCATAAATGCACGAATGTAGCTTGTAATACACAGTCAATAAACACCGGGGTTTTCCTTTTCTGTTTTAATTGGAAATGACAAAATTATTCTGCTACTGTAAAAGTAGACATTCCTTGTGATACTGATCCCACTTTTCATCGTCAGAGGGGACGCTGGGCTTGGGGGAAACCCATGTAAACTCTAGCATGTGGGCTTTTTTCCTTTCTAACTCTAACTTTTGAGTAAATGTTGGGTGAAAATAAAAGGAGGCCGCTTAATGAACGGTGTGTTGTTTTGCTTACCGGAAGACTGTGATGTGTTCGCTTCTTGTGGGCTTAAAGGACAACTTTAATGACGTCATGTGAGTCACTTTTATCATCCCTAGGAATGAGAAATTTCTGAGTTGTTCTAACACTTGAGAGCACTGTGAAGGCCTGTGAGTCACTTCCAGCGTTTGTGGCTGCTGAATGCTAACCAGGACGAGGAGTTCACTTTCTTAGCTTGTTTTTTCCCAGTGAATTGATTGGGGACCAGTATGTACCAAATCGTAATTTTGGCACAAAGCTCTTATTTTCTCTAGAGGTTTTCATTAGCATTAAAAGCAAGTCGTTTATTTAAAATAAGGATGCAAGTTCCCTGGTGGCCTAGAGGTTAAGGATCCAGCATTGTCACTGCTGTGGCTCAGATCACTGCTGTGGCAAGGGTTCGATCCCCAGCCCAGGAACTTCTGCATGCTGTGGATGTGGCTAAAAAAAAAAGATGTTTCATGATATCTAAAATTCAACCAGGAAAATGAAAGCATGTAGATATGCTTTGAAATATATATATGGCATTCTCCTGTGGTACAATGGGTTGGGGATCAGGTGTTGTTGCTGCAGCAGCTCCGGTTGCAGATGTGGCGTGGGTTCAGTCCCTTGTCCGGGAACTTGTGCATGTGGTGGGCATGGCCCCAAAAAATAAGAATTAAAAATTAAAAAATATGGAGTTCCTGTTGTGGCTCAGTAGGTTAAGAACCTGTCTAGTACCCATAAGGATATAGGTTTGATCCCTGGCCTTGTTCAGTGGGTTAAGGATCAAGTGTTGCCACAAGGTGCAGTGTAGGTTGCTGAGGCCCCTCAGATCCAGTGTTGCTGTGGCTGTGGTGCAGGCCGGCAGCAGCAGCTCCGATTCGACCCCTAGCCTGGCAACCTCCATGTACTGCAGATGCGGCCCTAAAAAGACAAAAAAATTTTTTAAATCCTATATACACACATATGTATGTATACACAAACATACACACATAAGCTTGGAAGACAATCAAAGAGAAGAAAATCATTTAGCTATTGCTTGAACTTTCTAGCAGAAAATTCCTCTCGGGGTATCTCCCACTTCCATATTCTGTTTCTGCCTTCGTTCATCAATTATTTACACCAGCCCTGTTCTTCTGTGCCAGAGATCATTTTCCTGATTGATGACATCTGGGGCCTTTCACACAGAAGTCTTTTAAGGGCTGTATCAGGGAAGATGATTTTTTTCTTTTTTCTCCTCCCTCCATCTTTAATAACCCTTGGACTCTTGCAGCTAATAGCCTCCCTTAGTTCTGTCTGTCGTTTCCTATTTCCTATTCTTGGGACAGATGTGCTGGGAATTTGCTATTGCCCATCTCTTTGAAGACAGCAACCTTTTACTTCTCAGTCAGTATAAATAAAAGTGCGACCACACCTAGTAGGAGTTGAGGGTGGCGATACCAGCTGCCTACGCGAAGGTAAATTTTAAATTAAATTACGGGGACTAGGAGGATCGAATTAAACTGTAAAGGTGAGCACATTTCCACTCCTAGATTCCTCTTTTCTCCTGCTGTTCGCTCCCCGCTAAGTAATTTTATGCAAGCGGTTTTATCCAACTACCGTCTATGTCCGCATTAATCACCGTCAAGTGCTACCCTTGATCTAAACCATCTCTGTGAGCTAAGGACCCGACATCTTTTGATGAGTCATGATGGGAAAACTCACCCAGTTCCAAACAACACCCTTGCTTTGTCCTGCTAACCAGGTTCCCTTCCACTGTTCCCTGGGTTCCCGAACCAAACCTCCCGGCAGCCAGTTCTTCAAATCAGAAACTCTCCTCTCCTTCATCCTCACCGTCATTAACGAATCTTCATGAACTTGCCTTGTAGTCTCCTCTTTGATCGCTGTCTTTCAGCCTGGGTCCAAGCCTCACACGCCTCTTATCTGGACCATTCCAAGGGCTTCTGTCTCCCATGGGTTCTCTCTGGATATTCTTCAATCCATCTCATTCTGTAGAATGCATCATGGTGTAAATTCTGCTATGTATAAACCCACCGAAAGCTCCTTGTGCCTTTTAGGAAAAAGAAATTACCATTATGTTCCTAGTCTTAGCCTGGCCCTCAAGACCCACCCACCTCAAAGCTTTTCCCTCACGTCGTATCCATCTGGGTTCTCTGCCGCCGGCCACACGAACCATCTCTTCTTTCAGTCTTGGCGCATCGTCATGGCCTCAGGGCCTTTGCATATGCTGTTGCTGCTGCTAGCACCTGTCATTAACACCCCCTTCCATACTCCCCTGTGCCAGCCCCAGACCTCATGAGTTCCTCTGCTATACACCTTCGCAGTATGTTGTTTCTTTCCTTCAGGGAGCTTAACCCACCATTGAATGATACATCTATTTCTGTGGTTGTTAACTAAAATCTAGGGTCCATGAGAGGGAGAACCCTGTCTGCCTTGCTTGCCATTCTCTAGCACTTAGCAAAGTCGCCTGGATTATACATTTGTTGAAGAAATGAATGTGTGACACCTTCTATATAAAATTTATATATATAACACTATGAATTCTATAGAATATATTAGATATGCTATAACGTTATGTATACAATATTTACATAATATTTATATATTATATATATTATATATGGTTATATATGAGTCCCTCTAGCTCCTGCTTGTACTGATGGAGACATTTCACATGGAACTTACCTGTTTCTTTCAGAAATTAAAACACTGATTTATTATCTCAAGATAATATTTCCCTTCTCCGAGATAACAACTCAGAAAACTCTTGAAGAGTTTGCTGCCAACGACAGAGGACTTTCCCTGAGTTATTTCCTTTGACCCTCCCAGCAAAGGTGTGAGTGAGAGCAGGTGGAGTGCTACGGTGGCTTACCAGTTGGCACGCAGATCTCGCATAGTCAGAACTGGAACCACGTCTTTTAGCTCCAAGACCAGATGCCTCTGTTGTGCTAAGTTGCTTTTTCAGGGGCATGTGCAGAGCGTACCCCATAGAAGGGTTGTTTGCATATCGTGTCCCCCTGTATTGAATTGGATGCTTTAGGTGCCCATACTTTTGGATCATCAGATTTTCCCTTACTACTCACTCTGTGGTTTGCTTTTTAAAAATAATTGAAGATCTAACTTACATAGTGTTATCACACTTGACTTGGTGGCCTGATACCATCTCTTGGGCTGGGGCTATCTGCCTTTGCTTTCTAAATATTTCTGTTCTTATTTCCATTTAAAGACAACCCCTGACCACATAAATTTAGATCCTCTTATTCTTTTTTTGGTTGCTTTTTAGGGCTGCACCGCGGCATATGGAAGTTCCCAGGCTAGGGGTCCAATCGGAGCTATAGCCGCCATCCTACACCACAGCCACAGCAACGCGGGACCTGAGCCATGTCTGTGACCTACACCACAGCTCACAGCAACGCTGGATCCCCGACCTACTGAGCGAGGCCAGGAATTGAACCTGCATCCTCATGGGTACTAGTCAGATTAGTTTCCACTGCGCCACAACAGGAACTCCAATGTCCTCTCATTCTTGATAGTTAAAGACATAAGAAGGTATGTTGTACACGATGGAAGAGAATGGAAAGAAAATATCCCCTGTCAAAGAGTTCCCGTTGTGGCTCAGTGGAAACAAATCTGACTAGTATCCATGAGGATGCAGGTTAGATCCCTAGCCTTGCTCAGTGGGTTAAGGATCTGGCGTTGCTGTGAGCTGTGGTGTAGGTCACAGATGCAGCTCGGATCCTGCGTTGCTGTGGCTGTGGTGTAGGCCGGCAGCTGTAGCTCCTATTCGACCCCTAGCCTGGCAGCCTCCATATGCTGTGAGTGTGATCCTAAAAAGATAAAAAAGAAAAAAAATATCCCTGTGTCGAGAAGTTTCAGCACATCTTGGGAAGAAAGGAGATGGAAGAGTGGTTCCTGATTACTAGAGTGGAGGGCGCTCGCTGTCTGCTAAGGTGCCCGCAGTGGGGAGAACCTATAAAAAACAAGCCCACAGACCTTCTGAGCCTTCTGGGCTCTGGCACACCAGCTCAGGGAAGGGACTAGACGAGCTGCGTGGCTGGAAAGGGGGACAGAGCCCGAGTCTGGCTATTCTCCCCTGTCCTGGGTCCTGAACATCCACAGGTCGGTGATTCCTTTCCAGACCAGAGAGCGAAGATTCTCTGGAAATTCTAAGCCATTGCTCCAGAGAAATCACAGCCATATCATTTGTTTAATCATTCTATCAACAAATAATTATTGAGCTCCAGCTATATTCCAGTCATTGCTCAAGGCACCATGAACAAGACACATAAACTCATGGAGCTTACCTCCTAGTGGAGCAAGGCAATTAACACATCAAGACATAATTGACAGCCAAACAGCAAAGTAAAATGGTAGTAAAATCAATGAAAGGCTAAAACCAGACCCGAGCCATGTCTGCGACCTACACCACAGCTCATGGCAACGCCAGATCCTTAACCCACTCAGCGAGGCCAGGGATCGAACCGAGTCAGATTCGTTTCTGCTGAGCCACGACGGGAACTCCCTGGCACTATTTTAATTATTTTACATATATGAACTCATTTAACTTTAGTAACAGTACCATGCAGGAAGTACAACTGTCAAGACTCACTCACCATTGAGGAGTTGAGGCACAGTGCAGTGGTTAGTCCAAGGTCAAGTACGGACAAGGACTGAGAGAATCTGGCTTTAAGGCCCGAGCATGCAACCACTAAGCTGGCCTGCCGAGAGGATAAGCAGCGAGTCTATGCAATGCCACATGAATGCTGTAATAGGTGATAATGTGATTTAAAAAAAGAAATTAACTGTATAATTGTTTGTGGTTATCCATTTAATTTCCCTGAGTATTTTTGGTTTAATGGTTCAGTTAGTCGGTCTTTAAATAACGTTTAAGCATTAATCAAGGCTTCTTATTTTTAGGGTTTCTAAATTCAAGTTATTCAAAACAGTTCTAATTACTTCAAGAGCTCAGGACACCATTCTGGTGATGGAGTCCCTGCTTTATCCGCTTTCATGCCTTCAGTAAGGTGATTTTTTTTCTTCTATAATAGTCTCTATGACCCTATATGGAAGGGGTATTGTTATCTCTGTTCTATTTAGAGCAGTGAGTAACTTTCGCAAGGGGACACAGCTAATAAGTGTTATCAAAAGGTTTGCTGGCTCAGACCCTGTGCTCTACTTGTTACGAGTCTACTGGAGTTCCAAAGCCATCTCTGCCAGCGACCAACTGAGTAACCTTGAGCAAGTTATCTGGTATTTCTGTGCCTCAGTCTTGTCATTTGTAACACGAGTCTAAGAATAACCAAGGATGAGGATTAAATGAGATGATTTGCATCAAGTATGTAGAGCCTGACCTGTCATGTAGTAGGTGCTTAATAAAAACCCCACCAATTTATTTGTTTTTATTTTTCGCTCCCAGTATGCTAGGTGGGATGCTTTGTATTGAGGGGGGATTTTAGTTTTTTATTCTAGGGCCCTAAAGCTCTGTAGCCCCAAATACCTTTACATATTTGTATAGCCAGCAGTCCTTTTTACTCCACTGTTTAAGAAAAACATTGAGGGTCAGTTGCCTGCTGTTTTCCATATAGATTTTTTTTTTTTTTTGGTCTTTTCAGGGACACACCCATGGCATATGGAAGTTCCCAAGCTAGGGGTCAAATCAGAGCTGCAGCTGCCGGCCTACATCACAGCTCATGGCAACGACAGATCCTTAACCCACAGAGCCAGGGATCGAACCTGTGTCCTCATGGTTACTAGTCGGGTTTGTTATCATTGAGCCATGATGGTAACTCCCTGTTTTCCCATATACATTAATTAAAGTGGTTGGTACTAAAAGTAGTGAAATAGGATGCCTTTTGCTTCTTTTTTCCTTTTTAAAAAATTTTTTTAGATCCAATAAAGATTTTTTATTACAGTTGATTTACAATGTTCTGTCAACTGCTGCTATACAGCAAAGTGACCCAGTCATACATATATGTATGTTCTTTTTCTCATATTATCTTCTAGGATTTTTTTTCAAAACTGCTTGATGATGAAAAGATTGCTGTTGTCAAAAAAAGTCCCATTGTCTTTTTTTAAGATTAAGGTATAGTTTATTTATAATGTGCTAATTTCTGCTGTACAGAAAAGTGACCCAGTCATATATATGTTTTTCTTTTTCTCATATTATCTTCCATCGTTATCTTCCATCCTAAGATATTAGATATAGTTCCCTGTGCTATAAGTAGGATCTCATTGCCCATCCATTCTAAATGTAATAGTTTGTATCTACTAACTCCAAAAACTCCCAGTCCATTTCACTCCCTCTCCCCTCCCCCTTGGCAACCATAAGTCTGTTCCCTGTTGTCTTTAGAAACCATTATTTTAGGAGTTCCCATTGTGGCTCAGCAGTTTAAGAACCTGATGTAGTCTCTGTGAGGATTTGGGTTCAATCTCTGGTCTCCCTATGTGGGCTAAGGATCTGGTGTTGCTGTGACTGTGGTTTAGGCCTGTAGCTGCAGCTCCAATTCAATGCCTGAGAACATACACACCCATATATAACTGATTCATATATATATCATATATAAATGTATGAATCATTTTCCCTATACATCTGAATTACTGTAAATCAACTCTACTTCAATTTAAAGAAAGGGAAGACTCAGCTGAGGAAAACCATGGGCTCTTTACTGTAGCCCAGTCAGCTTCTTTTTCACCTCGATACAAGCATTCTCCTTTCCTGGCTGTGCGGACTTGCCCATGACTTAGTATGGTCGCAGACCTCAGATATCTGAAATAAATTTGTCTTTGTTGGAAAAATAAAAATAAATGTAAAAAGGGAAAAAAATCTGATAAGAGGACAAAAAATAAAACCAAGACATGGAAATATCTATCAACTGTTTACTGTGTGCTAACCCCATTATTATTAAGGTATAATGCTGTATAAGGTATAATAATATCTTACTATATTGTCTGTAATATTCCCAGCAACCCTGTGCGGGAGGTATCATTGTCATCTCCATTCTGCCTTCATGTTTCAGAAGGACAGTTATTTGGCCCAAGGCACACAGCTAGTCAGTGGCAGTGAAAGCACTGACCAAAGGTGTGCTGACCTCATTACCTGCTCTCTGCCTGGACAGCTCTGTTATACCGGCTCCTGGCTCTGGCCAGGTAAGTGTGTGGAGAGGGTGTGGCAGGGATCACTCATCTAAGGAATTCAGGCTAGACTGATCATCTGAAACTCAGGAAGAAAACCACGAGTTCGAGGTGTAGGCAGCAGGCAGGATCTAGTGTCAGGGTTAGATCAGAAAGGAGGCAGATTGATAAACTGAGTCCCCGTGAGAAAGGCAGCCCGCTTCCTGACTGTTTTTGCACTTTGCTTGTGAGTCAGGCCCAGAGTGGTTAAGAAGGAAGAACTCTGGAGCCGGGCTGCCTTGCACCCGAGTTCTGGTTCTTCCCCTCGGGGCTCTGCAACCTTTGGCAAGTTGCTTAAGCTTCCTGTGCCTTAGTTTTCTATGTGGAGTGAATGTGATGGTTCTAGCCTCAGCTACCTGATTGTTTGAGATGAATTGAATACGTAAAATAAGCCCATCAGACAGTGCCTTGCACTTCGTACATTCTATAGCCATCTGTGTAAGCATGAGCTATTTTTTTTTATTAGTAATTGTCTTGAGACTCATAAATGTCGACTGAGAACAAAAGAGATGAATTTAGCTTCCAATAGAAGGCGAGGCAGGGCTGTTGGGGTGACGGTGCTGAGTGATTGGCACGCAGGCTCTGGAACCAGACTTTTGCTGCTTACTGGCTGTGTAATCCTGGATTATTAGCTAACCTGTTTGTTGCCTTAGCTTCCTCCTCTGTAACGTGGGGAAGAGAGGCATGCTCATCTCAGTCAGGTATGGAAAATAGCACGTTACTGAATATAAGCTGCTGAGATGGACAAAAGTTAGTACTGGGCAGGGTTCATGCTGTTATAATCAAACTATGCCATTAGCAATTGGGGTTCAGCCCAGTCTCAAAAACCAGTGAAAGGAGGGGCAAAAATCGTAGCTCTTTGACTCTAGGATTATTTTAAATAGGGTCCCTCAACACAAGAAAAATGGTGAGAAAGTAGGGCTCCCACAGTTTGCACACACATGGAGAGGAAACGTACAAAGAAGGCAAAACTCTGTGTGCTGATTCCTATGAGAAACGGCCAGGCTTCACCTTTAGCTGATGGTACCAGGCAGAGGACGGGGTCGGCCACGGTGTGCAGAGGAGGTCGGGCAAGTCCCACTGTGTCTCTTTTCCTCTCTTTGTTGCCTTTGTCTTCCTCCATCCCCCACCGTATTGAGAAGTGTAAAATGTAACACTGTAGGACCGGCGGTCTGGAGACCTGGGTTTCAGTCTTTTTTTTTTTTTTGGCCGCCTGGTGGCACTTGCAGTTCCTGAGCCAGGGATCAAATCAGAGCCACAGTTTTGACCTCCACTGTGGCTGCAGCAATGACGGATCCTTAACCCACTGTGCCGGGCTGGGGACGGAACCTGTGTCCCGTTGGTGCCTTTGCACCTCAGAGGGAACACCTGGGTTTTAGTCTCTATCTGCCCTCCATTGACAGTGTCACCCCAGAGAAGCCACTTGGTCTCTTGGGACCTCAGTATCCTCATTTGGAGACAAGAAGGCCAAATGAAATTATTTTTATTATTTTTTTGCTTTTTAGGGCTGCACCCAGGGCATGTGGAAGTTCCAGGCAAGGGGTGGAATCGGAGCTTCAGCTGCCAGCCTGTTCCACAGCCACAGCAACGCAGGATCCGAGCCACGTCTGCGACCTACAGCACAGCTCATAGCAACGCTGGATCCTTAACCCACTGAGCAGGGCCAGGGATCGAACCTGCGTTTTTATGGATACCAGTCGGGTTCGTTACTGCTGAGACACAACGGAAACTCCGTGAAATTATTTTTAAAGACCTTTCCTAGGCTGGTGCTGGGAATTCACTTAAGCTACCCAGAAACCTAGGACTTCCTGGAATGAAGAACAATCTAGACAGAGTACAAATGCCTTCTCTTCGGCCAGGCACTAGAGATCCCAATGAAACACGTGGAAAGCCCTGAGAGCAAAGGTCCCCTCACCCTCTGGCCTGGCAGCCGTGGGAGGACAGCCCAGGTGAGCCCGCGTGGTCCTAAGGAATGCATGTTTGACAAGAGGCTGTTTATCTGGACCCCAGCATCGTTCCCCTTGAAAAATGCCCCGGGGAGCTTCATGCGTGCTCTCGCCTCTTCATCAGACCTCGTCAGTCGTCCTCTGCTAACGTTCCTGTTATTCATCATGTTTTAAAATTAGCTTCTTAATCCCTTGAATATTTTCAGCTTCTCGGTCTTGATGCACTCAGCCTGCACTTAGTTTTGTGCAGCCTTTTTGCAGCATATAAATACCAAGAATTGACTGTTCCCATATCCCTGGCTTCTCCACTAAATTAAGTGCATCTGCTCGTGGCTCTTCTTTTGGTTCTTGGTGAAATAAACCTGAGTTTTCTGCGGTGAGGCTGGCCTTGACATTCTGTGGTTCATTCTTTATCTTCGTTCACTGAGGTGGCAATAGCATTTTCCACCTTTGCCTGGAACCTTGTCCTCTCTCATTTGTGACAGCATCCTTTTCCTCTGAGGCTTTGACTCATTTTCTCTTCCTTTTACTCACTTTTCTTTCTTCCTCTCTATACATGTCCTCCCCTGAGCTCTTATCTCTTCTTTCTAAATATTCTTCCTTGGAAATTGTATCGGCTAACAGCTTCCTCTCCCCTTTAAGCAGGTGACTTCCAAATCTTGTATTTTGATATCTAGATGGTTTTTTCATCACTAGTTACTTTGATCATTCACTAGACATTTACTGAGCACCTTGAATGGTGTACTATGCTGGTGCTAAGGATAAAATGGGTGACTTTCTCTACTTCCAGTGATTCAAATGGAGTCAAATTGAAGTGAGAAATACACAGTCTGATAAATCCAAGTCCATATGACAAGTGTTAAGATAGAATATTAAAAAAGCAACTGCTTTTGGAACATGGAGAAGTGAATTAACTCAATCCCTGACGGCTATCAAAGAAAGGCTTCCCAGAGGAGAGGACATGGGAGGTGGGTCTTGAAGTTTGAATAGGAGTTTGTGAGGTGTGACATCTCTTAACTTCCTTCTGCTGTATTTGCTCTGATGTTCTGCTGTCCCTTCGAATGCCATAATTTGAAAAGATACCTGAGTCCCAGTGTTCACTGCAGCACTGTTTATAACAGCCAATACATGGAAGCAACCTAAGTGCCCAGCAACAGATGAATGGATAAGGAAGATGTGGCATATATACAATGGAATATTACTCAGCCATAAAAAGAATGAAATAATGCCATTTGTAGCAACATTTGGACCTAGAAATTATCATGCTAAGTGAAGTTAGTCAGACAGTGAAAGGCAAACATCATGTGATGTCACTTATGTGTGGAATCTTAAAAAGGCTACGAATGAACTTATTTGCAGAACAGATACACAGACTTTGAAAAACTTATGGTTACCAAAGGGGACGGGGGGCGGGGTGGGAGGTAGGGACTGGGGTTTGGGACTGGCATATGCCCACTGAGGTATGTGGAACAGTTGGCCAACAGGGACCTTCTGTATGGTGCAGAGAACTCTACCCAATATTCTATGATAATCTGTGTGGGAAAAGAATCTTAAAGAGAATGGATGTATGGGAGTTCCCTTCGTGGCTCAGTGGTTAACGAATCCGACTAAGAACCATGGGGTTGTGGGTTCGATCCCTGGCCTTGCTCAGTGGGTTAAGGATCCGGCGTTGCCGTGAGCTATGGTGTAGGTTGCAGACGCGGCTCGGATCCCGCGTTGCTGTGGCTGTGGTGTAGGCCGGCGGCTACAGCTCCTGTTAGACCCCTAGCCTGGGAACCTCCATATGCCGTGGGCGCGGCCCTAGATAAGGCAAAAAGACAAAAAAAAAAGGATGTATGTACATGTACAACTGACTCACTTTGTTGTACGGCAGAAATTGTCACAACATTATAAATCAACTATACTTCAACAGAACTGTAATAAAATAAAAAGTAATAAAATCAAACTCAACAGGTGGAAACTCACATTTTCCTTCTTATTTCCCTAAAGTATATTACCCACTTGACTTTCCTATTTCATTATTCCCACAATCATCCAGGGAATATATTTTAGGGATTTTTTTTTCTCCTTTTCTATCTTCCTTCTGTCAGACACAGAGTCATGGTCCTTCATCTTTTCCTTCAGTTGTTCCCCTGTCCTAGGCCGTTCATTCTCCATCTCTAGACATGAGTGTCTGGATTATTGCTGTGGATTCCAGCTGGTCCGTCTGCCTAAAGTTACTTTCCCCATTTCATCTGGCTTTTAAATCACTGCCCTATCAATCTTTTACAACCATCGTTTTGATTTTGTCACTCACCTATGCAAAAATAATGACACACTGACATTGTTGGTGCCTAGTCTGTGAAGTGCTATTCTTGAAGTTCTCTTATTGTCAGAACAATCCAGTGAAATAAATACTATACTTTTCTGAATCTCTCTTTTAATTTAAGTGTTTTTTTAGGGCTGCACCTGTTGCATATGGAGGTTCCCAGGCTAGGGGTCAAATCGGAGCCACATCTGCTGGCCTACACCACAGCCACAGCAACGGCAGATCCAGGCTACGTCTCTGACCTGCACAGCAGCTCACGGCAATGCCAGATCCTTAACCCACTGAGCGAAGCCAGGGCTCCAGCCTGTGTCCTCATGGATACTAGTCAGGTTTGTTACCACTGACCCTCGACAGGAACTCCTCTGAATCTCTTTTAAATATGTAATACAGAACTCTGTGAGCTCCTGGAAAGAAGAGGTGACATTCTGCTCATCTCAGCATCCCCAGTGCTTCCTATACTGCTGGTTCATAAATGATGTGCGATAACTATTGTTATATACCTGTATTATTATTATTATGTGTTATATACCTGTTCTTCCTTAGTACCTATACATCCGTGTGTGCCCAGTAAAAATTGTTTGATCAGAAGATGTTGAAATTGGACCATAAAAAAGAGTTTCCCCCACACTGCAGAGCGGATGCTGTTTCTCCATACACTGTTCAACAGTCAAAGGACCACCTCCTAGGGCTGTGACGGCCACTGCTGCAGACTCCGCGAACCTCAAGCTCCCAAATGGATTCTTAGCATTAAGTACTAGGTAGAACCAATCCTTGCAAAGAGCTTTCCTTATTTATGCCACCAAGACCACAGGTACACAGTATTTTTTTTTTAATACGATTTGTAGCAACATGGGTGCAACTAGAGACTGTCATACTAAGTGAAGTCAGTCAGAAAGAGAAAGACAAATACCATGGAATCTAAACTATGGCACGTGGAATCTTACACGTGGAATCTAAACTGTGGCACTAATGAACCTATCTGCAGAACAGAAACAGACTCAAGGACATAGAGAACAGACTTGCCAAGGGGGAGGAGGAAGAAGTGGGCTGGACGGGGAGTTTGGGGTTGGTAGGTGCAAGCTATTACATTTAGAATGGATAAACAAGGTCCTACTGTGCGGCACAGGGAACTGTATCCACTCTCCTGGGATAGGCCGTGATGGAAAAAGGATATAAGAAATTCTATATATATACACACACATATATATGTATATGACTGGGTCAGTTTGCTGTACAGCAGTAAATGGCACATTGTAAGTCAACTATGCTTTCATTAAAAATTAAAAAAATACATCATTCTTAATATTGGACCCAACTTAATTGCCTCATGTAGCTTTCAGTGAAGCCCTATAATATTAAAGACCTATAGAGTCTGAACACTCTGGTCTTTTATGTTTGTTTAAAAATGGTGGGTGGGGGGTTGTGTGTAGCTTATAATTTGTACTCTATTTGCATAGCTTGTCTTTGGAATTTACAGGAAAACCGGTTGTAAGAGTAGTAACAAAAAAATTAGAAACATTAATAAGTTAAATAATTTAAATCTGAATCTGTAAGAAATTAAACTGTTTAAACCTGGCAACACGGAGTTGCCAAATACATGCCTCTGGTCTGACATGGGCTAATTTGCATAAAAAGAGTTAATGGCTTTTGAGGGGAGTTGTTATTGTTCTTATGAAACCATAGAACATAATCGATCCTGCCTTTTAAAAGGCAGTTTGCTGACATGAAGAGTATGATGGATCCGAAAAACTCTTTAGAAATATGCTTGGCTTTGCAGTAACAGTCGATGTCCTTCCTGAGCCAAAACGCTTTGCACACAGGAGGCTTTCTTTCCAAGAGCCCCTGCTGCCATCTGCTGGTTTTTATGATTCGGCAGCGAACTGCTAAGTGGAGAATGGATAACAGATGTTATTTTCAGGGAAAAAAAATCATTTTGTAATTTCATTATGTTTAAAAAAGTAGAAGAGCATACTACAATGAGATTAGGTTACCAGGAAACACCTAGGAAAAAATGCTTTTTTATGGAATCTTGGACATCTGTATAAAATAAAACAGGGATTTACTCTGGGTCCCAGGAACTTTGGGTCAGTGTAATCAGGTTTGAAACGGGGATGGATGTGAAGTGAAGCCAGCTCCATCATCAGACACTGTGTGTGCAGGTGAGGAAGAAGTGAGTCTGCTTAGTGCTGAGGGGAGGGTACCAGGTGATGGAAGACGGGCAGAAAGGCCTTCCAAACCAGCAGTTCTCACACTCTAGCTGTATGGGAATCCCGTGGTAGGCTTGTTCGAATGCAAATAAGTGGACCTCATTCAGGAAAGAACTGGTTTGCAAGAAAAAAAGACCCTGCTTTGTAGCACTTGCTAACCGCCTCCCCCATCTTTTTAGAGCTGCACCTGCGGCATATGGAGGTTCCCAGGCTAGGGGCTGAATCGGAGCTTCTACAGCCACTGGCCTATGCCACAGCCACAGCAACACCAGAATAACCCGCTGAGTGAGGCCAGGGATTGAAGCCGCATCCTCATGGATCCTAGTCGGGTTTGTTAACCGCTGAGCCACAGAGGGAACTCTATCACTTGCTAATGTCTGTGAGTGCTCCCACCTTGGCTGGTTGTCAGCTACCAACGTGACATCACTCACCATAGGGTCAGGCAAAGATGCCCTGTAGCATCTCTTACACAGCATTTCCCCAACCCAGTTACGCTTGTTCACCTGTACAGTTGATAGTAAATGTAGTTATTTTATCAGGAAGCAATTAATGCCCAATATTTATTATTTCCATTTAAAATAGAACGTCCTGAAAGCTCATAAAGTTTAAGGTTAGGAATGGCTGTGTTTAACAATCAGCTTATAGAATTCCTACAAAGTTAAGGACCTAGCATATATCATAGGGAATTATACCTAATATTCTGTAATAATCCATAAGGGGAAAGAATCTAAACTGAACTACTTTGCTGTACATCTGAAACTAACACAATGTTATAAATCAACTATACTTCAATTAAAAAAAAAAGCCCATTGAAGAAAAAAAAAAAGGAGTTCCTAGAAATTTAACAGTCCATTCTCCAGCGTAGGTAGGAACTGCCTCCAGCATACAGCTGGCCCCGCCCCCAGAGTGGCCGGGGGTGGCTGTGTGGGTCTGGGGTGGGGTCCCAGCATTGCACCTCTAACATTCCCTGGCAGTGCAGCTAGTGTGTGCTCCATACTGAGAAGCCCTGGGTTGGAATAGAACCCTGGAAAGTGACTGGTGCTTTTTTTAGTATGGATGGGAAGGGAGGTTCTGTGAGACCGTAACATTGGAGCTGAACCCTGAACCGTGAGAAAACTCCAGCCTTGCAGATGCTGAGGTCAAGCGCACCGTGTAGGGTTTGCTTTGGTAGGACGAGGGCCACCTCCTCTAGGGTGACGTCTGGGAAAAGCCAGTGGATCCGGAGGCAGGCAGTTATTACGGGGATGCAAAGGTGAGCACGTCCCCATGTGACTGATGCTAGATTCTGCACGTGGCATGAGGCGGGTTCCTCAGCCTATGAATGTGGGGAAGGGCGTTGTTATATTTGAGACACCTATTTGTGACATAATCATTTTGCAGTGGAAGAAAAATAAATTTTCCAGGGAAACCTACTTTGAATTGCTGGCAATGTGGCCATTTGAGATTTTTTTTTTTTTTTTTTGGTTATGAATGTAACGTGAGAGCAATTGGCGAAACTGTATTTCCTCTAGTTGCCAGGGTGCTGGTACAGGGGAGGTGGATGTACTGGGGAGCCTAAGGCTGGTCAGATTAGAACCAGGGATTAAGAGATCTCTGCAGTCCTTGAGGGCGTTGGCAAGGCGCTGACCACAGTGGTGGGATGGAGAACCCCAAGTATGTAAGGAATTGAGGTTGCTTTGTTTCTGGAGAGTGGAAAAGCCTTAATGATCCAAGGGTGGAATGAAGTGGAAGAATTGTTGGAAAGGTTAGAGGGAAGGATGCTTGAAGTGTTTGCTTTAAAAGCTCAGGCTATTATTATCCTTTTCTGATCTGATCGTAATAAGACTTTTGTAAGCTCGCGTGTTTAAGGTATTTTGTTGAGATACTGTGAAACTGCTATATCATAATATGATATTATATCATGGTATATTATCACCATAGTCATGACATATTGTCATCATAATCATAATGATATATTATCGTCATAGTCCATCTTCCCCCTAATTAAAATATAGACCATTTTCTAAGACCAGTTCTGACGATCCAGCTTCCAGGAAGTCCTCTGTCATTTCTCTAATCCTTCCTGCCCTTTCCTTTCTTGCAGTTGAAACGTGAGGATAATACATTGCTGCACAGAATATTAATATCAGATGACATCCGAAAGAGTGAGAGTTTTGAGGAGAGAGTCTAGGCCTTCCTATCAGACAGCCAGATGTGAGTTTCAGATCATTCATTGAACAGCTGCATGGCTCAGGGTACGGCAGAACCTCTCTGAACCTCAGTTTTCTCGTCGGTGAATTGGGTCCGATAGTGGCCTCCATGCAGTGTCGTAAGAGTTCACTGTGTGTGTAAATCACTTGGCGTGATGCCAGGCTCTCAGGACGTGGCAGCTTTATTCTTATTCCAGCATCATTCAACCTTCAGTACAAATATTTAGGCAAGAGTTTTAGCTTGTTTGTGTGGCATACACCCCCAGCCCAGGTAAAACCGGATATGTCGGATTATGATATGAGATATCAGAGGAAACTGATGCGTCTGTATTTTACCCCAGCTTCTGTGATGGGTTGGGGAACAACTGAGACTCCAGAAAATGGCCTGAAAGATTAATGGCCACTGAACAGGCAATCCTTCCCCTGAAACACTCACCGTAAGTGAACAGCTTCTTTCTCTCTGTCCAAATTCGTAAGACTCTCCGATGGTTTCATAGAACGAAATTTTAGTCTGAGTTCATTTTCGTAATCCGTCTTCATCAATTTGTTTCTCTCTATTGCCTTTTTAATCAGGAGGCTTAGGGACAAATTACATATCTTAAGGAAGAAATCTTGTTTGAGAGTTCTTTGGGCTAAGATATGCAGATGAAAACAGCAGTGAGATATTGCTTTTATCTCTCAAATGGGCCACGTGAGTGAAAAGAAGATGATGGCGCTCAATACAGGGAAATGTGCAGTGAATCACTGCCTGAGGATCGTAAATTGGTACAATCTTTCTGAAAAACCATCTGATAATACATCAGGAGTCATAAAAAATGCCTATGTATTTTGACATAGCAATTTCCCTCTAAGCATATATTTTAAAGAAATAGCAAAGCAGTATTGGACAGAGATTTAGGAGTAAATATAATTGCAGTGAAAATAGCAAAATAAATAAAGGAGAGATAAAGTTTAGCAATAGGAGAATGGTTTTGAAATGATGGCACATCCATGCAATGGTCAATGCTTTTAGATTGAGTTTTTTAAAACTGCAAGATAGAAAACTGAAGGTTTTGCTTGATTCCAATTCTATAAAAAATAAGCACGGAAAATTTTATGGAAATAAATCTATCACAACATTAACCACTGTTATTTCATTGTAGTAGAAAATCAGATGATTTTCATTTTCTCCTTTTTTAAAAGCCTCTACGTTTTCCAAATACTTTACAATAACAACATTTTTTTTTTATCAAAAATTAAACATTAGAGTTCCCATTGTGGCTCAGTGTGTCAAGGAGCTGATGTTGTCTTTGTGAGGATGTGGGTTCAAGCCTAGCCTTGCTCAGTGGGCGGAGGATCCGGCATTGCGGTGAGCCTATAGTGTAGGTCGCAGATGCAGCTCGGATTCAGTGTTGCTGTGGCTGTCGTGTAGGCCGGCACCTGCAGCTCCAGTTCGAACCCTAGCCTGGGAACTTCCATACGCTGCAGGTGCGGCCCTACAAAGAAAAACGAAAAAAAAAACTTACAAGATGTTGAGCTTACATAGAAAAGGGTACGATGTTAGATCCTTCCACTTTTCAACGTGTGCTTGAACTGTCCAGTTTCTGCCATCCCTTGTCTCCTGGAATTGCTCTTTTCGAGGTTACTGGTGCCCCAAATTGTCACACAGTCGATCGCTCCTTTATGCATTTTTAAAATGCTACCTTTATTTAGATGTAATTCACATACAGTAAAATCTGCCCTTTCAAAATGCACAAATATGCCTTTGCCCTTGAAACACGCTTCTTAAATCACCGTGTGTAGGCACTACCTTGGCTTTTTCATTCCTGTTTTGGGTCATTGGGTACCACCTGTGTGCCAGGCATGGGTTCCTCTAACTTCACTCTGCCTTTCCTTTATAGTCTCCATTGCTAGGTCCTCTCCCCTGCCCGGCTCTCGAAAATTAGCATCCTTAAAGTTCTGATCTCTCTCTTAGCACTGGCCCCACTATCTGGGGCCCTAGATACCCCCAGTTCATCTCTACCTGGTGTGTCTCCTGAATCCCTTCACCCACGTGTATTTTTAACACCCGGAAGCTCAGGGGTCCACAGCAGAGCTCATCTGTCTGTATGCCATGCCGTCCAGCTTCGTTCCTGCGCCTGCTTCTGTATTTCTGTTCTCATGAGTGGTATCCCCGTCCTGTAAGCCACTCACAGTAGAAGTTCTAGAGACACATTTGATTCTACTTTCTTGTATGACCACATTGTCTGTTTTAGGTGTCTTAATTTTATACCACTCAAACCATCCCCATAACCCAGGCCCTGGTTTCACCCCTCAGGGGCTCGACACCTCTCCTGTGGACCGTGCGGTCATCTTTGGGGGTCCCATGTCTATCTCCCACGCTGTCACCAGGGTCATCTTCCTTAGGACAGTCCTGGTTATGTCCCTCTTCTGCTCTAAAACCTTCTGCAGAATAAAACTCAAGCTGCTTGGCTCAGGAATCAAAGACATACATGACCTCAAACTGACCTTTCAGGCCCGCGAACCCCTACCGAGCCCTGTGACTCCCCTACAGTCCAGCCGGATTTGAGACTTCGCGGTCCCTGCACGAACACCCTTCACGTACCCCTCGCGGTACACTTAGTTCCATCATTCACTTTCTCCTTCACGTCTGCTCATTAAAATACGGGCCCCGTTCCAAGACCAGTTCAAGTGATCCAGCTTCCAAGAAGTCCTCCGTCATTCCTCTTCCTTTCCCCCCTTTACCCACCCAAAGCCATTTTCCTGGAAACTTCGAGTGACATCCACATGCTCTACAGGGCCTTTGCAACTTGGCCGTTGGTGTTTATCTCCCTCTTACACTAATGGCTGCTGCTGGGCCTCTTGATCTTCGTATAATTCATGATTCTAGCATCGGACGCTATGCAAAATGGGCAGTTGATGAATATGTTTAGCATTGGAAAAGAATGCAGCGTCCTGGCGTTTGCATCTCTAATTTCGTTTCTAGTACACAACCCCTCCTCCTTGCCACCCTTAATTACCTCTGAATGTTTTTAAATCTAAGCAAGCACTTAATTACTTTTTTTTTGTTGTTGTTGTTGTTGTTGTCTTTTTTTTTTTGCCTTTTCTAGGGCCGCACCCGCGGCATATGGAGGTTCCCAGGCTAGGGGTCTAACAGGAGCTGTAGCCGCCGGCCTTCGCCACAGCCACAGCAACGCGGGATCCAAGCTGCGTCTGCAACCTACACCACAGCTCACGGCAACGCTGGATCCTTAACCCACTGAGCAAGGCCAGGGATCGAACCCGCAACCTCATGGTTCCTAGTCGGATTCATTAACCACTGAGCCACGACGGGAACTCCCAGCAAGCACTTAATTACTAAGGGCTGAGTGGCCGGCCTCATGGTCTTATGGTCAGAATTAAACTGATGGGGAAAAAAACTGGGGCTGGTCACCAGGCTTTGCCTCAGTCCATTCCAGTCCTATCTACCAGTAATAACCAGTCCAATCTACCAGTAATAACCAGTCCGAGCTACCAGTAATAACCAGTCCGAGCTACCAGTAATAACCAGTCCGAGCTACCAGTAATAACCAGTCCGAGCTACCAGTAATAACCAGTCCGAGCTACCAGTAATAACCAGAACGAGCTACCAGTAATAACCAGTCCGAGCTACCAGTAATAACCAGTCCGAGCTACCAGTAATAACCAGTAGCATCCTTTGACGAAGGGAAACCTCACTTTCGCTCTGCTGGGGGTTGATGTGCCCAGTTGAGTGAGCAAATGGTTCAGAACTCTGCTTTCTAATCATCTAGAGACTTTATCTCCCAGGATCTCTACCTGGTAATGTCCTCAGCAGGTGACAAAGGGAACACGAAGGCATTTTGTGCTCACCGCTGAAGTCAATTCTGATCCCAAAGATTCACCAACCCATAGGAAATCTTCTCTTTTTAAGATCGTATGTATGCTCTTAAAGATGTTTTTATAACCTCCAGGTTTAAAAAAAAAACCCCGTCATATGTAGGAAATATGCGCACATACTGTGAACCTACTCCAGTGATTTCCTTTAATGGTATCTCGCAATTAAGCTAATCTACACGTCACAAGAGGACTTTTAATGGCTCTCCCAAACTGGAGGGAATTTTCCGTCTAAAAAAAAAATCTCAGCAGGAAATCTTTCAGTAAAACTGCCCACATTTCCTAGTTTAATTAGCCTAATTAGTATATTTAAGGACTGACTAATTATTATCATGCTTCCAGGATGTAATCTGTGCTTTAAAAGACACACACACACACACACACACACATACACATACATACACACACAGTCTGCTCTTTTATTTTCATTCAGTTTGTCTCTGAGAATCTTTTTTTTTTTCTTAATGGATTTTATTTCAGTTATAGGTGTACATAAATCATCACAAGTCAATTTTATAGATTTTGTCTCTGAGAATCTTTGATCAGATGTTGCCTCTCTCCTCCAGGGGGGAATTATTTTTTTTTTCCTTCAGTATAATAAAGTTCTTGTTTCTCTTTTTCTACTCGTCTGTTCTGCCCAGTATCGATGAAAGTGCTTTTCTTTTCTTTTGTTCTTTTTTTGGCTGCACCCACTGCGTGTGGAAGTTTCCAGGCCAGGGAATGAACCCGAGCCACAGCAATGGCAACACTGAATCCTGAACCCCCCGAGCCACGAGGAAATTCCTGGCTTTCTACTAAAGTACTTTTCTTTAGAAGAAGTTAAATCTTTAATGCCACCCAGTTTATTCATTGCTTCTCAGCAGAGCCACCATTTTAAAGAGAAGGAATCATTTCCCATACAGAGAGAAAGGGTTAATTAAGTAGAAACACCAGTTTAAGAGATTGCGTAATTATTTCTTCTTGGCTCAGTTGGCTCTAAGTTAATTCCAAATGTGAAAAGAAAGGTATAGAATTAAGTAGGTTGTATAATTTTATCAACCCTCTTGACAACAGTGTAGGCTAAATTTAAGTCAAGGGGATGAATTACAATATCAGCTGGGGATGGAGAAGGGTCAGTGATAGGCTAGAAGCCATCTTTCTTTCCCATTCCATGAGCTCCTAAAATGCCACTGACAATGCAAGGACGACCATGGGGACACCCAGCAGGAAGCCTAAATGACAGGCTTTCTTAGCCAGCAAAATCATAGAACGCTGTACCCCCATCTCATTTATTCTCGTGTCACAGTGATCCTTTTTGTTTATTTTAACATAGATGAAATCAAATATACCCCCACAGTGTATAAGCACTTCCTGCGTTTTTTGTTACCACATACCTGTGGAAGATCCTGCTTCAGGTGGCAGAGTAGTGACAAGCAACCACAGTAACCCTTTGCAAGCCCAAAACACAAGTATCTGGCACAACGCAGGAGGACAGGGAGGTCATGAAAACAGACTTCTGAAGAAAGGAAAAAGCGTCCTAAAGTCAATGCACCAAAGTGTGACTCCCCGAAGGGCCCATCTCCTGCTGCCTGCATTTATGGGTGCTCAGGATCTGGTTTCCAGATCCACCGTGTTATTCTATGTGCAGTAACTATAAGGAATCGCAGTTACGGTCTGACAGAAGATACAAATGCTGCAGAGAATCAGGAACATGAATTACAGGAGAAGGGTCATCTGTGGTCACTTAATATCAGGATTATATTTAGCAGCCAAGAACGAGCACCTGCCGTGTATTAAGCGCTTTCCATATGTTGTCTCTCACTTTCCAAATAATAGGAAGAGGTGACGATCGCTATCTTATAGATAAGAACTCAGAGATGTGGTATGATTTGCTCAAAGGCATATGGAAAGTAAGCAGAGAAGTCAAGTTCAATCTCATAGAACTGGGGCTGCACTAGGAAGCGGTGATAAAGCAAGTCACTCCCTGTTGGGAGCATTGTTCTGAGTTTAAAAGTCTGATTCCAGGAGTTCCCGTCATGGTTCAGCGGTTAACGAATCTGACTAGCATCCGTGAAGATACAGGTTCGATCCCTGGCCTTGATCAGTGGGTTAAAGATCTGGCGTTGCCAGATGCAAGTGAGCTGTGGTGCAGGTCGCAGACATGGCTCGGATCCTGTGTAGCTGTGGCTGTGGCGTAGGCCGGTGGCGATAGCTCCAATTCAGCCCCTAGCCTGGGAACCTCCATATGCCACGGGTGCGGCCCTAAAAAAGCAATAAATAAAAGTAAATAAATAAATGCATGTTTGATTCCAAGCATCCTTTTTATTATCCTTTATCTACTCCTATATTTCCACCCTAGCAATTTCTGAGTGGTTCCATTAAACCCTTTAGGATAGATCTCCAATCCATCTCTTTTCCCAACCTCATACCCTCCTTAGCAGCCTGAATGTTATGGCCCGCCGTTACAGCCGCCTCCCTCTGAAGGCCCTTCTGATCCTTGCTGCCTTTATTATATTCTCTTAGAAGAGGCTTCACCCCCACCTAACTCAGTTCCTGAGTCTGCCCCGACCACTTGCTGGAGAAAAGTACACAACTGGCTGGCTGTTCTTACCTTAACTTCAATACAGCAAACTCCAATTGGACAGTGCGACTGGCATTTCTGCTTTTCCACTCTCTGAAAAGGGCTGTTTCATACTTTTTCATCTTTCCTCCAATCCCAGTCCTAGACGATGAAGTTGCTTCATACTTCATTGAAAATCCAGAAACAGGTAGGAACTTTCCTCCTCGTCTTCCCGTGGCCAAGGCTGCCCACCCGATCTCATGTTAGCCTGTGCTCGTTGCCTTCCCTTCTTTGGCAAGGGCTAAAGCTTCTCTGCTCCAAGCCAGGAGCCAACCCCTCCACCGTGCCCAGGGTCCCCACCCTTTTTGCCTCCTCAACTGTGTTCTACGTTGAGCCTTCTTTCCTGCATGACAAATTTCTTTTTCTCTACTAGATTATTCTTATCAACATAAGAAGACGTCACCCGTCTTTAGAACAGACTCATCTCTGTCCTGTGTCCTCTTCCAACTGGGTCTCTTACCCGCTTCGCAGCGGGTCTTCTTGGAAGAGTTTTCTGTAATCACTGTCTCCCCACCGCATGTTGATTCCTTAGCCTGCTCCCCATCTCGCTTCCCTCCCGTCACTCCCCAAGACAGCTCTCATCGGAGTGACCATGAGTCACGAGCTTCATGTTGCTAGACCCAACAGTCATCTTTTCCTGTAATATTCTTGACCTCTCAAGAGCATGTCAGTTGGCCATTACTTCCTTCTTGAAAGTATGGGATGCTGAGGACCCTGTAATTGCCATTTCTCTTCCCGGTTGCCTGTTTCTTCGCAGAGTCCTGTTCTCTTCCCTTTCGTCTGCTGAACTTGACAAACTCCATAGGTAAGTTATTGGCCACTTTTTATATTCAGTCTATACATGCTCCAGAGTTGATCTCATCCAGCCCCATAGCTTTTCACTCCGTCTCAATGACAACGACTCTTTCAGTCTCTACTTCCAACCTTGACCGTACCCCAGACTCAGTGATTTAATTGCCTACTGGACATTGCCATGGATGTTGGAACATCTCCTTCTCAAACAAAACAGACCTTTTGGTCAACCCACCTGGAAGTTTGTCTGTCCCACCACATCCTAGTAAGTTACTCAAGTCAGACATCGGGGAGACGTTCTTCTTCCTCCCCCTGCCCTTAACATGTAACCAGGATACGAGTCCTATAAGAGCTACACCTGAAAAATCCTCCCTCCCGGCCCCAGCCACTGGCCACCTCTGTTCTCCTTTCCGTCTCTACAAATTTGACTCGTCTAGGTACCTCATATAAATGGGATCGTACAGTTATTTGTCCTTTTCTGTCTGCCTGATTTCACTTAGCATAATGTCCCCAAGGTCCACCCATGTTGTAGGATGTCTCAGGCTTTCCTTCTTTTGGAAGCCGAATAACATTGCATTGTATGTAGATCCCACATTGTGTTTATCCTTTTATTCATCCTTGATGGATGGAAAATATCCTAGGTGTTCTTTTCTGGAGCCGTAGGCTCTTCTCACTGTTTGATACTTGAAGTGTGTGTCTTCAGAAGGCTAAGGTGTTTGTTCAAGGTTACACGCTAAGGAATGGAGCTGCTTATAAATGAACTTAGCCCTGCAGAACACCTAAGCCTGTGACCACCCGCCCCTGCCCCGGGCCCTCTGTTTCCTGAATGCACCAGCCATTTTTCAATTATTGTAAGGATGTCCAACATCATGGGTATAAAAGGTCTTTGAAAGCCCCAAATTAACAAATAACTTAAGATCATATTACCCTTGCTAACACTGTGTATTTTTCAAATATTTTTAATGACTGTGCTTTTGAATTGTTCAAAGATTTGCTTTCCGGGTAGGATTTTTCCCCAAATGAGAAAATCATGCTTCCTACAGGCTGTTCCTGTGAATCTGCTTCTTTTCTGGAGCCTCACCTCGGCCAGGTGTTCAGGAAATGTTTGGATGCTGTAATAACAGACAAGAGGTACCTGCTGTGGGAGCTTGTGGGTTTGTTTTCACAGGCATGCCTTTTTGCCAGGTGGCCAGCAGGTGGCGCCACACCATACGCTTTATTTGGAAAATAATCTCATCAAATCCTCTTCAGCCTTTTCAGGCTGTGTCCTAATCACCGTTAAATATGCCATTGAGAATGCGGTCTAATATTGATATGTCATATCGACTGGTAGCTCAAAACTTTGATCAAAAAATATTTTATGAACTTGTACACGTAGAAAAGAAATTTACAGGATGTTTGGGAGAGAGTAAAATGTTGGCATGGTTAATTAATAAACTCTTTGAAAGGTGAATAATAGTGGGAGGACAAACTCCGTGTTAAATTTTTTATTTTAAGAGTTCCTGGAGTTCTCACTGTGGCTCAGCAGGTTAAGGGCCTGACCTTGTCCCTGTGAGCATGTGGGTTTGATCCCTGGCCTTGCTCCTTAACTGGGTTAAGGATCTCGAGTTCCTGCAAGCTGTGTCCTAAGTCAAAGACTTGACTCAGATCCGGTGTTGCTGTGGCTGTGGCATAGGCCTACAGCCGCAGCTCCAATTCAGCTCCTAGTCTGGTACTTTCCATATGCTGTGGGTGCGGCTATAATAAGAAAAAAAGAAAAAAGAGTTCCCTTGTGGCATGGTGAGTTAGGGATCCAGCATTGTCAGTGGAGTGGCTCGGGTTGCTGCTGTGGCTTGGATTTGATTTACATGTCATAGGTGTGCCCCCCAACTTCTTATTCCATTATAGAACCCTTCTGTGTGTGATTTTAGTTACTGCATTCGTATTTACTTGTAGAATTGTATAGAAAAGAAAAAAATTAATCTGTGGGACTATGGCATTGGATGAGAGCCTTGAGAAATCATTTTGAACTGTTCTCTTTCTTTACCCAGAAGTCCTAATATTTATGCACAATGTTCCTAAAGATTCCGAGGTAACTTTTTCACTCACATAAGCCATCATATCAAGAATCTAATTTATTAGCATATTTGAAAAGGCATCTGAGGGGTGGATGACCTTGGTTTGGATTTTCATGGTTTGGTAGTGCCCTGTGCAAGTCACACACCCTGGAAAGTCTCCTAGAACCCAAGATTTTACATGATGATTGGCCCTGTCCCATCCTTGTGACTTTCTGCATCCAAGGCAGAGAGAAGGTGCAGACATGATACAGGCAGGCATCCTTACGAGGATGGCATTTCTCTTGGCCAAACTGTTTCCTCTTGGAAAAAGAAACAATAAATAAAAGAATTAGAGAGTTCCCATTGTGGCTTAGTGGAAACAAATCTGACTAGTAGCCATGAGGACGCAGGTTCAATCCCTGGCCTCACTCAGTGGGTTAAGGATCTGGCATTACCATGAGCTGTGGTGTAGGTCGCAGTTGCAGCTTGAATCCTATGTTGCTGTGGCTGTGGTGTAGGCCCGCAACTGCAGCTCCGATTCAACCCCTAGCCAGGGAAGCTCCATATGCTGCAGGTGCAGCCCTAAAAAAAAAAAAAAAAAAAAAAAGGGAATTAGAAATAAAGAATTAGAAATGTAATTTCCAGGGTCCTGTTGTGGCTCGGTGGGTTAAGAACTTGATTAGAAGCCATGATGTTGGAGGTTTGATCTCTGGCCTTGCTCAGCGGGTTAAGGATCCGACATCACTGCAAGCTGCGGCATAGGTCGTAAATGTGGCACGGATCTGGTGTTGCCATGGCTGTGGCCTAGGCTGCAGTTATGATCCGACCCCTAGCCCAGGAGCTTTCATATGCGGAAAGTGCAGCCCTAAACAGAAAAAAAAAAAATAAAAAGGAAATATCATTTCCTGCCAAAGCGTCTACCCAGTCTTTTAATAATCCTCACTATCTGGTTATTTAAAGTAGTTGAATAGCTCAGCTGAGAGAAAGGCCAAGGAGCTTAGTTCCTTCTCCGTGTGGGCTGGCAACTCCGGTCTATTCGGCTGGCAGGCCCTGTACCCCAATCTAAGTCTGCCCTAGGAGACCTCGGGGTAGCATTTAGCATCAATCTGTCACCAGTACTGGAAATAGGAAATATTCCAGTGATACACACACCTCTCCCAGCAGAATCTTCTGGACGCGGAGGGCAGCACATCCCACTCTTTTTTGCAGTAAAAGAAGGCTGGGCTGAGCCGCTCAGCTAATGAGTCACCGTCTTCCGTGACAGGACAAAGAGAAGCCAGGCTGCAGAGTGAGTGGCTCGCCAGCTGGCCCCATCTGCAGCAGGTTACCAGGAGGGCCTGCAGGCAGCGCAGCTGTTCAGCCCCATATTGGATTCGCTCGAAACATGTGAACAGGTACCCAGGCAAATCGTGTAGGGCAGAGCGGTGACAGCCACCCGCAGGGAGCTGATTGGAACCTTGTCCTACAACTTTGAAAAGCTTCCTCTTCGGGGGAGCTCCCCGAGGCCGCCAAGGAGATGTAAACTCTTCGGGGTCCTGGAAAGACTCTGACCGGGAAATCCTCGGAAGTTGTTTTATCAACAGCTCTCCTACCGAGAGAATAATCATAGATTTTGAAAATATCCATCGCAACATGCTGATGATTTTGAAAAATCAAAGCTGCCCCTTTCCGGATGGGCAGTTTAAGGGTTGGTGTGGACGATTCTGGTTTTTTTCGTTTTTTGTTTTTGTCTTTTTAGGGTTGCACTTGCAGCATATGGGGGTTCCCAGGCTGGGGGTCCGATCAGAACTGTAGCCGCCGGCCTACAACACAGCCACAGCCACAACATCAGATCCGAGCCGCATCTGCGACCTACACCACAGCCCACGGCAACACCGGATCCTTTACCCACTGAGCAAGGCCAGGGATCAAACCTGCCTCGTCCTGGGTACTAGTGGCATTCGTTTCCCCTGCACCACAACTGGGAACTTCCAATTTCTTGTTCTGTTGCTACCCCTTTGGCAAAGGTTTCAGCTTCTATGTGGTCCTCTGTCAATCTTTTTCTCTTTTTGCCTCGCTCTTAGGGGGCATGCATTTAAAGGTCTCCCTTCTGTGAGATTGCATAATCTCACCTTTATTTTCATCTAGTCCTGTTCAGTTATCCGTTCATCCTAAATTCTCAGGAACCCCCTGAAGAGGAGGCTTGGGAACTTGGGCGTCTCTGTAGGCTCGTGGCTCTAAGCCTTCGCTGTATCCCACTCACCCAGCTGCGGTGGAGCCCCCAAAGAAAGCCTTGCTTGAGTTTCTTATCTGGCCTCTGATCAATTTCTATTGATGAAGGAAGAAGGCCAAGAACCCTGACCAGTAACAGATTTGTGCTCCAGGAGTTCAGACTTTGGGGTTTTAGAGTCGGTTTTGGAGCTCTCTGTCGTCTTCATTAGGCAGTGAATGTTTGGGGACCCAGTTTGGGGAGTATTTGTTGCTGAATCCCCTGGCACCTAATTCTGTGCTCGGTTTCCAACTGTAGTGCCGTAATTGTTATTTTAGAGAAGCCATCAGCTCCTTGTCTAGTTTTTTAAAATATAAAGATATGGCAATGAGGAGTTCCCCTTGTGGCACAGCAGAAATGGATCCGACTAGTATCCACGAGGATGTGGGTTTGATCCCTGGCCTCGCTCAGTGGGTACGGGATCTGGTGTTACCGTGAGCTGTGGTGTAGGTCACAAAGGTGGCTCAGATCCCAGGATCCCACGTTGCTGTGGCTGTGGTGTAGACTGGCAGCTGCAGCTCTGATTCAACTCCTAGCCTGGGAACTTCCATGTACTGTGGGTGTGGTCCTAAAAAGTAAAAAAAAAAAAAAAAAATTAAAAGCAGGGGGCTGAAATCTTTTCTCTCTTCAAGTCATTGATGTATAAGAGTTCAAAGAGAGAGCGGACAGAAACATTTGCTTTAAGTTGTGCTAAAACTCAAATAGCTGTCTTGGTCTTCTGTCAAAATTATGAATGCCCAGAAGGCTGAGCTGAAGATGGAACGAAAGGTTTACTGCTTTGATAAATACGTTTGAAGCTGAAGAAAACAATGGAAACACAGAGAGATTTAATGAGATTAGGAGGGATGGCTTTATTTGAGAAAATTAGGTAATATAGCTATTTTTCACATCGAATCCGTATGGAGACCCTTTTGTCCAAATTCCCCAAGCCTCTTAGAAGGTGGTGGTGTGACTCTTTGCAGATGACTGTTTATTGATCTGCGATCCTTTTTTGCCCCAAGGTGTGCACTCAGCTATTGTTGAATCTGTGCCATGTACTAATGAAAACATAATTCTTCAGAAGAGACATTGGCTCAGAATTTAGGGAAGTGCTTTCATCCTGATATGTAGAAAGGGAAGTAAGAACTGTGACAGAGTCTGAGCTGAGTTATTAGCTTTTTTGAGAGATTTCCATGGGGAAGCTGGTAGAGCAATATAGTTAGTGCACTAAAATGCAAGCTACCTGGGCCCCACCCTGCATTTATCTGCCAGGTTAGCCTTTGTCTATTTGAGCAACGTTTAGTTTAGTATCCAACAGTGTATGTATTACATATAGAAAGGAATTGGCAGATACAAAATCAGTGTATCTGCTGCAGACCAGAGAACAGCATTTCTGAAGTGCATTGCAGGGTCACTTATTTTGTAGGGTCTGTTATCTCTCTAGAATAATTTTTATTTTAACTTCCATTGAAGAGTTGTGGAGAGAGCTGGTAAAGTGCTCTACGCCTGGCTGGAGGGCAAATGTTAGGAATAGGGTTTCGCCAACATCATATGCTGTCACTTACATGTGGAATCTAAAAAAAAAGGGACACAATGAACTTCTTGGCAGAACAGATACTGACTCACAGACTTTGAAAAACCTCTGGTTTCCAAAGGAGACAGGTTGGGGGGTGGAGGATGGGCTGGGGGTTTGGGATGGAAATGCTATCAAATGGGGTTGTGATGATCGTTGTACAACTGTGTGTGATAACATTCATTGCGTAATACAAACATTTTAAAAAAAGAATAGGGTGTCAATCAAATTGGTCCCCTCGGTGTTACCAGGGGAGGGAGGGGATATAAAAGGGAAGAGATTTTTAACTTTATCTTCGTGCATTTTTGGTCATTTCACTGGTTATCGCGAAAATATACTGTATTTGTCATTCAAAGGAAATTTTCAATTAAATAAATTTTAAGGGAAATTTTTTCCCTTAAATCTAAAAAAAAGGGGGGGCTAAGATGTCAAGAACAGCTTTATTAAAAGGTCCCCAATAACATGAACAAAAATATCCTTAAGTATATACCTGCGACAAATTTGCCTTTACGTAGCATCTTCGGTGGCAGTTGTGAGATTATAAAGGTTAATATTTCAAGCCAGTGTGATCTGTGAGCAAAAACGTTCCCTTGAAATCACCTCGTCTAAGCTTACACACCTCCCTCCCCCCACCTCTCGGAAATACCAAGGAGAAGCAGCAGAAGCTGGACCTCTCCTGAAGGGCCCAGGCCACCTGCTCTCTGTGTAGATAACATTATCTTGGGAGTTTGGGGTAAAATATTTTGTGTGTCCAGAACTTTTGTTACTGTTAATAACTCACTTTGTGTGATTATCTATTCTAAATCGTGTGGGGATCTATTTTAAAAATGGTGTGGGGACCTATTTTAAACAGTGGAGATCGATTTTAAGCCGTGCGTGATCTATTTTTAAACAGGGGCAATAGTAATGAAGAATCTATTCTAGATTCCAGCCTCTGTCAGCTCATCCCACTAACCTCAATCTAGGCAGCTGGTCGTAAGAAACCAGGATCACCCAGGGTCAAGGACTGCCTCGCAGTGCTGGCTTTCAGAAAAAAGAAAAATTTTTTTTTTGTCTTTTTAGGGCCACACCTGCAGCATATGGAGGTTCCAGGCTAGGGGTCGAATGGGAGCTGTAGCTGTGGTCTACACCACAGCTCACAGCAACGCCAGATCCTCAGATCTGAGCCGTGTCTTCCACCTGCAGCACAGTGTTCATACTTTTGCTAAAGTTTAGTCACTGGCCACATGGTGGATGGCGTGCTGACGGCAGAGGGCAAGTTCTTCGGGGTTGGGCACGCCTGGTGTTCTCCAGGACTTTCTCAACTGGAAGTCGTGCAAACCCCAATTTGTGCAGTGGGCTGTGCTTTTTACTAACTGCATACGTCACCTATTACATGGGACTCTGTTTCTTTTCTTGTCAGTCTGTAAGATTTCGAGTAGTAGCCGTTTTCCGGCCTGCAGACAAAAAAAGAATTGCAGTTATGAGCATTGCCATCTCTGATACCATCACCACAGTCATCCAGATGACCCAGAATATGTCCATATTATTATGCTGAGGTTCTCATCTCAGTGAAAACACCACATTAAACATTCCTTTTTTTTTTTTTTTTTTTTTTTTTTGCTTTTTAGGGCCAGACCCGCGGCATATGGAGGTTCCCAGGCTAGGCATTGACTCTGAGCTACACCTGCTGGCCCACACCACAGCCACAGCAACACAGGATCCGAGCCGCATCTGAGACTTATACCACACCTCTTGGCAATGCCGAGACCTTAACCCACTAAGCGAGGCCAGGGATTGAACCTACAACCTCATGGTTACTAATCGGGTTTGTTTCCAGTGTACCACAATGGGAACTCCCCCCATTTAACATTCTTATAGCAGTCAGCATGGACCATGACGAATACATCTTTCAAACTCCATTCATTCACCACAGTTTGGAAACGCTGGTCTCTATGGAACTGGGTTTAATCTATGCACTGTTTTTTTTTTTTCATTTTGCATTTACTGCAAGTGTAATAAATATTTCCTGTAGACATTTTCGAAAATTGAAACGAAAGAAGAAAATATACATTATTTGTAATGCCATCACCCAGAGAAAAGGGCTATTAACATTTAAATATCTGTTCCTTCCCTATGCAAATACATAAGTAAATACTGTTGCATACCCCATTCAAGATATTTTTTTTCACTTGGCAAAACATTGAGGGTAGCTTTTTAAATGACTAAGAGCTCTTCTGCAATAACATTTTGATTGTCTTCCATTTGTCAGTTCTGGGTGTCTGTCAAAATGTACTTAACGAGTCTCCTGTTCTGAATATTTAGATTCGTTTCCGGTTTTCTGCCGTCATAAACGATGCTGTGACAAATGTGCATCTACCTAAATGTCCGGTGCCTGTAAATGAATCTGTTTACTCGTAGGATATTTTCCCACACAGCAATGAGAACACTTCAGTGGCTCCCAGCTCACTAAAGATAAAGGCAAGAGGCTTTACCATAGCCTGCAAGGCCCCGAGGAATCTTTTAACAGAGAAAATTTAAAAGAAAAAGAAAAATAGAGGGATGAATTAAAGTGTAACAGTGTCTCAATCAGGGAAGACAATCCATTTATCTACTCAGATCCTGAAGAATTGCTTAGACATAACCCATGCCTATAATTAGAAATCTCCAACGTGAGTCTGAGATTTTTAGACCAGTTTTTCAACTGGTGTGTGTTCAATAATTATACCACTCTGTGCTTTTATTCCCCTAAGCATGCCCAGCCACATTTTAAATGAATAAGTCATCGATGTGGAACTGGCATAGGCAGTAATGAAAAGTAGCTCAGGGCTGACTCAGCACCTTTGCATTTACGCAAATGCCAAGTCATAGGCACTACACTGACATCCCTTCACTAAGACCTGACTTCAGCAACTTTTCCTCTAGACTTCCTCTGCTGAAGAACAGAGTTCTTGGATTCTAGGGCACTTAGCACCTTCCAGGGATTTCAGTCTGTTCTCTGATCATGACATCACAACATCACTTCCTTATCAAGCAAGAGAAGCAGTCGCAATTGTTAGAACAATGCATTCTTTTGAACAGACCCTGCTGGGCATTGTCACAAAGCATGAGCCCTGGAAGGTTGACGGGTAGCTCAGCTTTCAAACATCAGTCATTTTTCATGTTGCTTGAGCCTTCAGACTTGAAGTCACAGGCCTAAGGACAGATGTTGCCACAGCGATCAGACACGCCCTATTGCCTGCTGAAGAAATGGAGCAAGAATCTGTTGGGATTGATGTCAAAGGTTCTTTTTGGCTCTAAAGGTTGGCTGGGAGTGTTGATTCCATTGGAGGTGGCAGGCAGGGTTGGGATGAGGGAAAGAGTGCCATGAGTAGACACAGAAAGCAAGTAGGTAGACGAGAAAATAGAGCCATCAAGAAGCAAGAGCAGACATAGTGAGTGGTCTGGCGTGCCCTGGAGAAGCCAGCAAATGCCAAAGAAGGTAGGCAGCACAAGTCATACATAGGAGCTTGGGAAAGCGAATATTACACAAGGGGAGGAGAAAACCATCCTTTGAGTAACAAGTTGTGATACTTGTTTATTCCCCTGGCAATAGAGGCCAGGGTTCAAAGGTTTATGCTAAATAAGGCAATGGATTCCTTTGTGGGAAATTAGAGTATTTAGAAAGTCATGTGGGCTGACACCACGATCCAGAAGAAAGGCCCCTCTATTCACCATCTCCTTGGGGGCAGAAGAGCTGACCAAAAAAGTGGGACAAGTGCTCATTTTATTGAGCACATACTACAGGCCATTGTCTGTGCTAAACGCTTCATTTGCATGATCTCAGTGAATTCTTACAGCACCAGGAGTGGGTAATATTATTATCCGCGTATTACAGGAGTGAAAACTAAGATTCAGACAGGTTAAATAGCTTTCCCATCACTAGTATGAGTGCTGACTTTGAATTCATAAACATCAGCCTCCAAACCCCACACTTAAACAGTATGCTCAAATCTGACAGTACATAAACAGATTGGGAAGAACTTAAAGGTCATCTGGTTCTGTTTTCAGATTCCAGTCTCTGGATTACTTCAGGCTGATGAGGAAATTTTTGATGGTCCATTGCAAAACTAGAAAAGAAAGGCCAATGTTATGAAATTTTAGTATAACCAACTTTGCTTAGCTTAGGAAACCTTTGTATGCTGATGTGTCATTCTTTCCTTGTCGGTTCCTGAAAATTGACCTGTCTTTAATGAAAAGATTTTAATAGCAGGGTGTTTGTTAATGTTGCAAATATAAAAACTTGGCCACCCTATGTTTCCACTTACCATGTTTTTTCAATTGTATTGGTCTGAGAAATCCAAAGATTTGGGGGCCAGTGATCCAACTTTATTTCCTACTCAGCAATTCTCTACAATTGTCCTAAGAGATGGCCAGGGAGGTTTTGTCTTTAAGATTTCCAGTGATGGTTTACTGTTTTCTTCAGCGTCCGTGCTCTGTTGGGAGGTGGCTCTTCCTTTTATTGGATGATAATCTG
Organism: Catagonus wagneri; assembly: GCA_004024745.2. Lineage (NCBI taxonomy): Eukaryota > Metazoa > Chordata > Mammalia > Artiodactyla > Tayassuidae > Catagonus > Catagonus wagneri. The sequence goes on from PVHT021183523.1 coordinate 16,997,628, forward strand.
TCTTTATCTAATTAATGGAACAATAATGAGTAAGAGTAGCCCTCTGGATTTGAAGGCCATATGTGAGCACCATGGACAGTTCCATCCTTCCACCATCAGAAATTATTCTTTGGTTTGCTTGTTTATTGACTGTTTTTCCCACTCTCCACTAAGTGTCAGCTTCATGAGGGCAGAGACCTTTCCTCCGGCAGGACAGTGCCTGGCATAGAAGAAGCGGCCAGTCACTCTGAAAAGTGAGTACTTTGTCAGTACAGACATTTAAAAAAACATTTGCTCAGTTTCGAAAGGCTAATGCATCTCCTACATGACAGCACTTCAAATATTTGAATTTTGCAGTCTGCTCTTGGGCTCCTAGGAAGTGTTCTTTCTTGTTGCACATGAAGAATTACCAGTCCTTTGAGTTGGTAAGAGCATTTTCAGATTCTTGCTCATGACTTGCTTTTGCACCTACTCCAGAGCATAAATGGAATTCCTAAAGCATTGCCCTAAAACTGAAGACAAGACACCATTGGCCTTGGCTGATGGTGACTCTCATAATATGGCTCTGAATCTCATAGTTCCTCTCTGAATCTCATAATATGGCTTAAGTCTACATCAGGGGGGGCACACCTGTGGCATGTGGAAGTTCCCAGGCCAGGAATTGAACCCATGCCACAGCAGTGACCCAGGCTATTGCTGTGGCAACACTGGATCCTTAACCTGCTGTGCTACATGGGAACTCAAAGTCTGCATTTTTCAAGTCACACCATATGGTTACCTATTAAGCTTCTAATTGATGACATCCCTAAGTCTTTTGAAAGTGACTTTCTCTGTTTCCCTAAGTCTTTGTTGCATTTATTCCTGTCAGGCAAAATCTTCACCACTTGGCAAAACTTAACCTTTATGCCCTATGTTTCATTTTGTTTTTCGACCTATCATGTAGTCTGTTGAAAGTTTTACATCTTGATTTTTCTTTCAGTCGTAAATTTAACCAGTCATTCCTGAGAGTCTACTGTATGTCAGGCCCTATCTTCAAAGCCTGCCGTCCCTTAGCCTTTGTGTTGCTGGCAAACACAGTAAACACAATAAACAGACTTTCTGATTTGTCATCACCCCAACAACATCTTCTAATAATCCATACTCTTGTGATTGGTAGTTCAGTTGTTAGCAGAGCTTATGTGTAGAGAAACAAGACACCAAGTCTTTTTACCAGGAAACAGCATTTATTCATGCTGCACTTGCTCGGTGGATTAGTATCCAGAGGCTGAGCCCCGAACACAGTGGGGCATCACCTTATATAACCCCTTAGGTTTCCCGCCACATCTAAATTCCTTTGTCTCCCTTATAAGGCATTCTATAGATCTTAGAAGAGAGTTATAGATAGGCCTGCGCTCACGGGTACAGGTTAAGATACATTGTTTTAAAACTTTGCATGTGCACACAGATGCTGCAGGCACTGCAGTTTGCCTTCCCTTCGATCTGCCCAGCCCCCCTCCCACTACACAATCAGCTATAAATCTTCTGACTTCCACTATCACCTGGCTCTCTCGAGCCCTGAGGCTAGACTAAGAGATCTGTCCATGTTTCTCTTAGCTCTTGTGCTCAAGTTTCAGACGGTGGCCTTGGGAACAGAGCAAATTGTCCACTAAAGGAGGAGATGGATGACAGCAGACTCCACCTCCCACATCAGCCTCAACAGCAAAGATGCTCACCTTTTCTTACATGCTTTACACAGAGTCGGGCACCCTTCCCAGATGCTCTGGGCTGAGGGCATCACTCTGCCCAGCCCGGCCCTCACCCTGCCCTCCCTGCCTATCAGCTGCAGTGGAGGTGCCACGCTTTTTGAGAACTCCTAATGTGCCCAGAACTCTCATTTCAGGACTTCCACTGATCCTCACAACAGCCCCATGAAATATAGGGTCTGTTATTATCACCATTTCCCACCTGAGGAAACAGGCTCAGGGCAGTTATGTGACAAAGACAAGAATGGCAGAGATGGAGCTGGGGTATGCACCAGCCTGCCCATCTCCAAGGAACACACCTTCCCCTCTGACACAGGAGCTGGCTGGCCATGGCCTCAGCTTCCATCACCCAGGGCTGCCCTGCAACACTTTTATCTCTCCTGCTGTTCTTGGTGCTGCCATGACATCCAAACCCTCCCCTGGGTACTTTACATACATCTTCTTGCTCAACCTCCTACAAGGGAACACTTGTAATCACTGTTTTACATTATCAGGAAACCCAGAAAGTCGCCTTCTCCAAATCAGTATGCTCTCCATCTCAGTGCTGCAGGAACCAATTTTATTCTCTTTTCATCTTCCTGGGTCTCAGTTCTCTATTTGAAGTTATTTCCAAGCTCTGCTTATGGCATTCCCCCTGTTCTAGTGACCCTAAAAGAAATGGGGTTAATGTGACTCACCTGGACTTTCATAACACAGTGGGCATTCGTGGTCATTGCACTTTGTTTGCCTTTTAATTATAGCAGGTCAGTAACTGATGGAAATTCATTACGAAAAAAATTTCAGAAGGAGAGAGGAAAGCTCCAAACGTCACATCCCATAGAGAGCCTGCCTATAGTTGTGTTTTAGGGAAAGCAAAGTAAAAAGATTTCTACCTGGAGAGGCTCAGCCCTGGGTCTTGCATCTGTATCCTGAAAGGATCATGAGTGCGGTGGAAACCTTATCCTATTCATTCAGTGCATCTGGGGCTCCATTTGTCAGTGGTCTATTGACTGTTGACAGTTTTGAACAAAGTTATCAAGGACGACTTAGAACAATTTCACACTGTTGCAGAATTAGTGGCACAGAATTTGCCTTAACCCCACCCTGGTTTCTTCTGAAGAAGTTTCCCCTTCGAGCAGATCATTCTGATATCCACAGCCTTGAAAAATCTCTGGTTCTCCTGTGATCATATTATCAACCCTCTTGCTTGGAACATCAAGCGAAGGTTTCATGGCTAAATATTTTAACCAGATTATTTCAAAGAGAGTGGTTGGTCGCTTTTCTGTTTTTCAATATCTCAAATGATGATGATGTCACTTGTTCATCTATCTTTGTTCCTATCATTTCATAAAGGTTAGGGTCATCACTGAGGTGGGTGTTTGACAAAATGACTTTCTATTATGGGATAGAGGAATCTTGCCAGCATCCCTTTGCCTCCATTCCAAGATTGTCTGCAATGAGAGTGAGAGTCAGAGGCTCTTTGGCAATCTCGGTACCCACCTGGTACCCATAGCTCCGTCAGACCTGGGCAACTTAATTGAAGGCGTAAGCCTTCGTCTCAGTGGAGACAACAGGTGGGGGACAAGCATGAGTCCTGAGCAGCCTCAGGAAGGCTGTAAAATCACCACCACTTTATTTTCTTTGTATTCCCAAGCCACATAGAATCTCTAAGTCCAGAATAGCCTTATAACAACAAACACTTACTGTGCACCTGCAGAGTACCAAGCCCTGGGCTAGGTACGAAAGTACAGAGATGAAGAGCACATGGTCTAGCTCTGAAGATGCTGATTATAGATCTGCAGGGAGGCTGATACCCAAAGAGACCATTTCAGCATCATCAGTACCATGGGAGGCAAATGGGCCAGATGCTATAGGAGCATCAAGGAGGGGGCAGGGCAAGTTTTGGCAATACTTTCTGAAGGAGATAATACTTGAGTCTGAAAGAATAAACAGAAGGAGAAGGGCATTCCAGTGAGAAGGAACAGCGTGAAGAAAGCAAACATCCTGTTGAACACGGGGAGCTACAAAAACGTCGCTCTCATCAGAGTGCAGAGTGAGGACAGACAGATGTGAAACTGGAGCAATTCAGAGAGAACATTGTTTGCCTTCCGTCCGTGGAATCCAGACTCTATCCTGTGGTCACGGAGAGCCTTTCAAACAGTTTTTTTTCCTTTTAAATAATTAGGACAATATTTGCCCGACCTTTGTCTTCTGAGTCTTTTTTCCCTCACTTTCTCCAGAGTCATATGAATCTCTTCCTTCCTGTGCACACTTCTGGTGTTTTGTTTCTGCTCTCATTTCTTTTATTACTTTCTACTTTTAATTTTTTTTATTTTTTAATTTTAGGGCCACACCCACGACATATGGAAGTTCCTGAGCCAGGGACTGAATCAGCCATAGCTGTAAATTACACTTTAGCTGTGACAACACCAGGTCTTTCAACCCACTGGGCTGGGCCAGGGATTGAACCCACATCTCCTTAGTGACCCAGGCCAATGTAGTTGGATTCTTAACCCACTGCACCACAGCAGGAATTCCTTATATTAACTGCTTTATATTGAAGTCATTGGTCTAGATTATTTCTCCCTCTTAGTAGGCCATTAGCTCCTGGAAAGGAGGATTTATTTATTTATTTATTTTATTTTTATTTTTGCATTATAGCTGGTTTACAGATTTCTGTCAGATTTTCCAACTGCACCATGTGGTGACCCGATTACATGTACATATATGGATTTGTCACATGTAATTAGATATAGTTCCCCGTGCAAAACAGTTGGAGCTCCTTGCTATTCCATCATTAAAGCACTAGTTATCCCCACTCCCTCCCACCCCTCCCCCACCCCTCCCCCGCCCCCTCGGCAACCACAAGTCTGTTCCCCAAGTTCGTGATTTTCTTTTCTGTT